>CM039595.1:73494267-73978271 GCA_022457205.1 Saccharum spontaneum | reverse complement strand
TGTCAGGCAGGCCCAGGTCGTGTAGACGTCGTAGCGGTAGACGCGGTCGTGCACCTTGTACGGGCCCTGCTGGTCGTCGCCCCTCAGGTTCCGGAGCTCGTCGTCGCGGTAAGGCTTCAGCGCCGCCGGCATCTGGCTGGGAAGGTACGTCTGCGTAGACAAGAGAACGTGTGTTCATGTCTAGAGACTCATCATCAGCACCTTGGTTTGCTAACGAACATTGGGCTCAACTGAAACATGTATGTACTCTATCTACTGACGTGGTTGCGAAGAAGACGCGGTTGTAGCGGTACTTGGACTGCGGGTACACCCATGAGTTGGCGACGAAAACGATGGGGGCCGTGGCCGGGGACGTCGTCGAGGGTGATGGTCTTGAGGAAGAACTCGGAGGTGTGGTTGTTCTTGACGATGATGGCGCCTGGGATGCCGTGCTTCTCCACCTCCAGTTGAAGGTGACCTGGAACTGGTTCTCGCTGGCCAGCAGCGGCGGCGGGTTCAGCAGCCACTTCTCCAGGCTCGCCTCCGCGCACACCTTCCCGCGGTTGCCATTGTCTGCGCACGCCGGTCAGTGTCGCCGTAAGTATTATATATATATATATATATATATATATATATATATATATATATATATATATATATATATAAATATATATATATATATATATATATATATATATATATATAATAATTCATAAAAGTATTAAGTATCCGCTCTTAGATTCCGGTTTACTATAGATTTTTGCGTTCAAAAAAACTATATATATAGATTTAAAGTGGTTCGATCGGCCGTTGTTTTTGTCATTACTAGCAAAAAAAAATGTGCCCTTGCGTTCCAACGGAAGCCGATACTTATAGGTGTCGGACTCTTATCATCGCTAGATACGAGTTGTTATAACTCGTATGAGCATGGGCATGAGTGCAGGTCACATACAATGTACAGAGGGCGCAACCTAATACGTTTTAGAATCAGATTCCGTATCGATCATCGCTAGACACGAGTTGTTCTAGTATGATCATGGGTCATGAGTCCGAGTCATTTAGAGACACGAGGGCGTGAGTATAGTTTAGGAAGTAAAACGGTAGGATAGAAGAAACTTTCCACTGTCTAGATAGATGGAGATGGAAAGATAAAATTTTGGCTCATTAATATTAGGTATTGATTTTATGAAGTCCATGACAGCTATAATATAAATTAATATTATTAATAATGTGACAATATTCTCTAAAATCCTTATTGAATGATAATACAACTTTGATAGATTTCTTTTCTCCCAGTGTAAGGTTTGAAAATATTTACTCGTAAATCAATCATAACTTTAATGTCCATACTATCTATGTGCCGGCAGAGTTAAATATCAAGTTTCATTACTTTCTTCAAGCAGTCATAAAAATATAATATTTATATATTAGATTAGAGAAAGGTCAAGGTTTCAACAGTCATAACATTATATTTATTTTTTATTTTTTATGAACGGAAAATACTTCATGCAAATGACAAGAAAAAAGTGACGTTCCCAACGAACAGAAGACAGAAAAAACAGACCCAAAAAAGGGCCACTAACGGATGACAGGAAACAAAACCGAAGCAGAAAACCGAACAACGAAGGGAAAAAAATAGACGTAAAAAAGGAACGCAGAAACGTACACACGGCAGGAACCATGGAACAGGAAAAAAACAGATCCGGATCAAATATTGATTACGCGTAAATGAAAAGGCACAGGTCAAATAAAAACAGGAAAAAAACTAAAACCAAAAAACTCTTTGCTGTTTAATTATTACAGTAAGAAAGGTACAAATACATCCTTTTCTATTTGATTAGGATTAATATTTCTAGCTATCCATATTATATTATACATATATATACACACACATACACATACGTGCTATTCTATACCCTAGTTGTAGAATAATTATACTACACCAAGCTGTTATACTACAATTCAGTACCTGCATGTCAGTATTATTCAGTATTCGTGATACTGACGCGTACCGGTGACTGATACTGAATGCATTCCAATATTATTCAGTAGTATATATTTACGATAGTTGAATTACTATAACACATGAGGATATTTACCATAATGTTATAGTAAATCACATAGTAAAGAGTTACTATAATCTCGTAAATTAGCGTAACAATTATCGTAACTCAAAGTGACTACAGAATAAGTTCAGTTTCACATTCAATGAGTCAGTTAAGTGGAGATCGACGAAAAAATAGGATGAAATTTTGGCATTTTAGTATTTGTCATTATTCATCTCAACCATCCGTCCCTAGATTTAATTTTGTCACTTTACTGAAAACGACATTTTTTCACTTTACTGACGCGTGTGAGATAACTGCTTTTCAAACGATTCATCAGGAGAAACTGTTTTGTCAAACAGTTCATCAAAACTGTTTCAGCTTCAACGGTAGAGTTGTTTTAAAAGCTTAATCTTACAAAAAAACTGATTAACCGGTGAAACTAAGCCGTACCAAATAAACCCCGAGAGGGAGAGGAGGAGGCAGGAAGGGAGGGTGCTCTACTCACTGGGGTCAGCAACGGTGGAGCTGATGAGCTGGCAGGTGACACGGTGGCCAACGAACTCGCCAACGCCATCGATAATGGCGCTGGCGATGCTGGTGACCTGGAGGCCGAGGACGGCCTTGCGCGTGAGCACCACGTTCCCCTTGAGCTGCGCATTCTTGTTTCTGCCAGTCAGGTCGCTGATGGTGCCGATCTTTCCGATCTTTCCCAACATCTTCGGTTCTACTTCAACCTGCAGAGCTAACTCCAGCTACTTGTTCCTTGGAGTGGCTAGCCTGTGGGTATTTGCTGTGTGAGTGAGAGATCGTTGAGCGAGCTGGCCAGCTATTTATTGAGCGGGGAGACTAGCTGGGAGGCTCACCAAGATATAAGCCGTCGAGCATTATTGGAAACAAGAAAATGTGTATCACGTCACCGTGTATCACGTCAGAGAAGGAACTGTTAGAATTTATATGAATAGTTCCCTTAATTCATATGAAGAAATTCTAATAAATCTCAAAAGCCTAATATTTGTATTTCCTAATAGGCTTTAATGTTTAAACCCATATGTAGAGGTGGGAGGTGCAACATCTATTAGTACCATATTGCTAATTGATGTGGAGATAGAAAGTTTTCCTCTCTATATATACATACCAATCCTCCTGAGAATAGACACACCAAAAACTACTATTAGAAATTCCAGTTGAAAAATCCTAAGATAGTCAAATAGTATTTTCTTCTTCTCGCTACTGCGCTGCCGCCATAGTTTCTCTATCCCGATTGTCTGTGTGCACCGGCGTTTGGGAGAGCAGGTCTCCAGAACCCTCATCTTTGCGATCCTGCACTAGGAGAAGGCGAATAAGGTTTTTGGGAAGCGCTATCCGCGCGACTGCTCCCAACTTTCACAACGGGTCGTCTTCCATCCAAGTCAGGCGCGCTACGTCCTGGCGTATTCGTCGTCAACTGCGTCGAGCTCTTCCTCCACCTCTCATTGACGACTTCGGTGACGATTTCAACATCAACGACTTCGACATCGACCGTGTTCCATCATCACCACTATCTGCATCACTAATGACTACAACTACAGTCGGCAGGTATAATTTTCGTGATCTAATCTTGTCGTTTATACTATCCAATATGCTGATCTATCATGCTAGTATGCTATACATACTTGATCTAGTTCGTCTGTTTTACATGATTTATATTCTGGTTTTAATTTGGAAATTGCCTAATTACTTAACAATCCAAAAACCTTATTATAGGCCGTTTATAGAATTATCTATGACTAGTTTTGTTGACGCGCTGAGGTCGGAAAAGTTTTCTGGTCGCATTTTAAGAGGTGGTCTGTTAAGGTCACGGATTGGCTTACTGACATGAAAGTTTTCTGGGTCAAAGATGGTTTGCCTGAGGGAAACTCTACATAATATTCCTGGACAGACATATTACCTTGTTCTAAGTGTTGCATTTTACGTTTATAAGATGGAAGAATAAAATGATCACGCATTGCTTCTTTATGTCTGTCCCATGATTGAGGTTATTGATACAAATTGCCTAGTTCTCACCACCATAATTGAGCAAAATCTTTGAATTCCCTAGTGGCATATTTAACTTTATGTATCTCATGAATTAGATGAGAATCAAATTCTTGTTCTATAGTCATCTCCCAATCTAAATATGCTTCTCCATCATAAGATCCAACAAAAGATGGTATGGTAAATTTACCTCTTGTACCATGATGATTATAGTCAATATGTGATGGCGGATTGTTCATCATGCGGTCCATCCTTGCAAACATCTAGGCCATGATTTCCTACAATTCACTCTTAAACAGAAACACATTTTTTTTATAACGTTAGAAATCAAAAGAAATTCCTATCAACTATTATACGTGTCGGTGGAAACACACTCTCACACGTCTTACCAAGTTCTTACAAGGTTCTTACCAACACAAAGCAGTGGACGGTAAAACCGGTGGCTGGTTCGTGATACCTGTGAGGGCGTGGCACCAAGATTGCAAGGATCTTTTTCTGTACTAATCTGGAGTATATATGTGGAGCTTGGAAGGCACACAAAGAACAAATATATATATGTGGCACATAATTCAGTAACAGATAGCAATATTGAATAAATGTCCAGAGCTCTTGTTCTAGTTGCTGGCCTATACGTGTTCCTAGCACCAGTTGTGACACATAAGGGAGTGAAACAAGTATGAAAGGTAGCAATAGAAATACGAACAAGACAAAAGGCACCACAAACAATAGAGCTATCAAGTGTTCCTTATGTACTCCTTTTTGATCTCATCTCCTCTTTTGCTATTTTTTCTTTTCTTTTTTGTCCAATTTTTTTTCCTTGCATTTGCTCTTTTGATATTTTTTTCTCAGCAAGGAGCACATAACAATAAACCCCAAAAAATTTGAGCTCAAATGGATAAAAGATGTGGCCTAAAGAAAATCAGGATTGTGCTCCAAAAAGCATATCATAACTCGTGGGCCTGAAAACTCGATTTTCCTGATCGGATTTCGCAAATCTAATTTTTACGAACCCAGCTGAGCTGGGATGAAACGGATCTAAAATTTTCTGGCATTCTCCGTAGATATAAAATTCGCCCTATTTCGAGTTCGGATGCAAAAGTTGTGACTATTTTAAGTAAGCTGCTCAAATCAGGGTTTTAGTGGACACAATATGCAAACTGATGGTGATACGGGATGACGGTGGGTGGAGGGATCAACATAAACTAGAAAAGAACACAATCTAAACCAGCAACAAGACCTTGACTTAGGACACAAACTCAACGCGGCGAACTCTGAAATTGAAATATGCAAAGGCTATGGCGCGGATGGTTGTAGGACAGAAAATAAATATGGCGGTGGACTATGGGACGAATGTGAAAATCAACTAAATAAATATGCAGGCATAGATCCCTGCTGCTACTATGGTGGATGTTGCAAGTGCCAAATAATATCACGCATGATTCAAAGAAGCTATCGTTCACAAGCTGTCTGTTTCCTCTCACGCTACTGGATGTTTTTTTCTGCAATTGAATCATCATAGATTATGTGTTGCGACAAATATAGCCCTGTTAGTGACACTAAACGATCATCACCGAAGGCCCCATGTGTTGTAGTGTGGAGGGAACTATGTTCTGTGAGGCATAGCAGAGATGTGGCTGGTCCCCATGGTGAGCAACCCCTAGTAGATTCCTTGTGTGCAGGTAGAAAGGACCACAAGTAAGATTTCCATGCCTCTAGAGCGTCCCAGACAGAGGTGAAGGTGAATGTCAGCGCTGCCTTTGACAGCAGCAGTGGCAATGGTGACATTGGTGTCATCATCAGAGATGCCACAGGTAAGGCCTTGCTCACGTCTTGGTGCTTCGTGAGGCATGCTAGGGAGGCAGAAGAGGTGGAAGCTACGGCGGCCAGGGAGGGCCTATCCCTTGCTGCTGAATTGAGGCGGCTGCCATCAGTGCTTGAGGTAGACTGCAGTACTATAGCCCTGATGCTTCATCGACGAGAGGGGGAACGATCTCAGATAAAATTTATTATTGATGAAGCGATCTAGGCTCGTAGTATGTTATCTGAGTGGAAGGTTGTCCACATGAGAAGAGAGTGTAATTGTGCTGCCTATGAGCTTGCGCTACTAGCAATGAGAACATAACATTTGGCCGTTTGGCAGTTATCACTGCAGGCCTGTATTTAGCGTATTATTACTTGGGAATGTAATCACATTGCTGAGTATTAAAAAAGGCTCTCTTTCATGAAAAAAATAGTCAAGCTACGCTATTAACAATGTGGACATTCCCATGTTACAACCCGTACAGATTACTAAAATATATATAGCAACTTCCTGGGCTATATGACCCTCCGCTTCGACCTTTGTACACACAACACAATGAATTACTATATTCGTCCAAAAAAACTCATCGTTTTAGGATTCAAAACATGTCCTATACTTGCAAATATACCAATGCATTGCAACAGGATGCTCAGCATGTTATATGATTACCTGAAGGACTTGTGGCTTGGAGATTTATTTGGCGATCATGTCTTGTGTTTCAATTCATCTAGGAATCGAGTTCGGTACTATGTTTAGATGCATGCTGCTCTAACTTGTACGAATATACGCGGTTTAGAGATTTATCAATGATCATGTCATACGTTTCAATTCGATTTAGGATCGGACTTCACAATATGTTTGAACACTTAACTCATACCAACACGGTAGAGAGTGGTGGACCACCTAACACATCGTATTTCAATTTGTTTTGAAATCAGATTCCACAACGTGCTTGGACATGCTAAAAAAATTCTATAAAGAATTTTTAAAATTTTAATCCTTTTTAAACAATATTATAATATTAACCCCTCCTCACTTTTATTTTTGAATCTAACTCTTTGGCCGCGCCAGCACGCCCGGCATGGCAGAAATGCACTGTCGCGCCAGTGCATGTGGTGCGGCAGCCATGCCAATGTGGTGGTCCTTGCCACGGCGAATGCCGCGCTGGCACCCCTACGGCACCAACCCGCCTGGTGCAGCAGGGCCAAATTCAGTGCTGCGCCCTAGCACCCATTTCTCTCTCTCCTCCCTTCTTCCTCCTCTAGCCCTAGCTCTTGCAACTCCATTGGCTTGTCCCTTGTCTAAATCTCCATTTTCCCTTCTGAAACCAACGCAAGAATTAGGGGAGAACACTCCTACAAGGTATATGCCTTTGTCGCACTCACATATTTGAATAGTTTTGCATTAGTACATTAGCTTTTGCGGTGTTTAGGGTTTCATGATTTGGTGGTTAATTTGTGTAAAATTTTCTAAATCTGGATAGATCGAAGGCACGGTATGTTGGTATCATTTAGTTGTTTTATGCTTTCATTTCCCCTATGTGGATACATATTTTCATGCAACTTATTACATAGGTTAACATCTTGGTTCAGCTACGCATATTATATGAACAATTATAAATTCTTAGGGTTTTGGTGAAATTAATTTGATACTAGGTTATCGTTTTGAAGATGGAGAACATGCTACAGAGGGATAAAGTGTCAAAAGAAGGGTCATCGGAAAGAGTTATATCCGAATGTCTTGCAAGGATGCACCGGTCTTTCCTGAACTACCAATGCCTAATTGTTATTGTGGTAAGCTAGCCAAGGTGGAAAAATGTCATCTTGCCAGAAGTTCCGACCCCCTGTCAGAAGTTCTGACTTTCTCAAGGCCAAAACTTCCGACCCCTGTCGGAACTTCCGACTTTCGCCAGTCCGAATCCAGGAGAGTCCAAAGATCCCATCTCATCCAAACTCATGGGAAACTTAAACATTGTGTCTTAGGAGGGTTTCCCACTGGTATAAAACCACCCCATCTATATATATTAGAGGATCATGACCGACTGAGTAATCCAATATCCAATCGAACCTTTTTACATCTATTACTCCTTTTGCCCTAATCTCTTCCAACCCCCATGCTACTTTTCAACTCTTGATCCAACGACCAAGGATGATGCCCTAGTCTTGCCGGCCAACCTAGGCAAGAGCTTTGCCGGTTCCTTTGGTAGTGTGCCCCGAAACAAGCCGTTCCTCGTCACGTAAGCACGATTGCTTATTCTTTGGTGATTTACTCGTAAACCTTGCTGTTCTTCACCATGCAAGAGTGTTGGTTATCCTTTGGTGGTTTGCTTGTAAACCTGGCCGCTCTTCACCGTGAAAGCGTCTTGATTACCCGCTGTGTTCTTTGGTCTGTGGTGACCTAGGCGATCTAGCCCTAGCTGGTGTGTGACTATATATGTATTATGCTAGAAATGAACTATGAGAAAAAAGCAAGCAATTTAGTATATGTATTTTTATTAGATATAGGTGTAATTTGAACTTTGATACTTATGTCTTATTATAAGATTAATTATAGGCATTATATTGCCAAAGCATTGATGCTGTCCTTGTTAACAAAATATATACATGGGCAATCACACCGTGTGACATTTCGTTGGATAGTTCCACGCAGCTGGATCCACCTTCAACCACCAGATGTTACCTCTATTTATTTCATTAATTATGAATGGCTGCAGCTCTCCGATCCAGTGTTTGAATTATGATGGCTAAATAATTCAGGTGCATGCATGCCAGGTCAGCTGGTCTATGTCTTCATCGGTCATCACTCATCTCCGGCGCCTCAGATGTGGATCGGGCATTAACTTTGCAGGATTCATGATTTTTAAGTTGTGTACGTCTTTGCTCACTGGTTTCATTCTCAGCTGAGGTGCTCTTTCATTGTTTGCAAGGGGTTCTATTTTTTTTGAATTATCAAAATTTAAATCTACTTCTTTTCCCTACAGTATTCCTTATGATTTTCTCTCTAAGGTCTCACATGGCTATGTTTCAAAGAAAAAAACATAATGGCATTTAGACACTACACAACATACTCATAGCGTGTGGCAAAATTTGGCATGCCATAGTCGACACAACATTTTTTCTAACTTTGGCCTAGTTTTGGTATGGGTTTGAAACAAACATCAAAATTTCGTCCATGTTTTTGGCATTGCCACGTTTAGCCATAGCCATATAGCCAATTTTTGGCATGGTTTGCTAGAGGCACCAACCAAGAAAGCCCTAGGTGCAAGGCCACAGCGAGCCAAAGCGACATGGTGCCATGGCATTGCAGGCGCTTTTCTAGAGTCTGGTCTCCATTGTTTCTGCTAACACATGAACACCTAAAAATACTTAATTAGTACTAATTGTATTACCATGATTAGCTAAATCTTCTAGATCCTAGCAAAGACCCTCTCCCGCGTGGAGCAGGCATGTCATAGTGGTAGGTCATGGCACAGTTGTCATTCGCCAATCACAATCACGACAAGGATAGTGGCGACACTACCGGAGCCGGCTGCTTTGCCGAGGGCCCCAGGCTCTCGGCAAAGCTTCTAAGGCTCTCGGCAAAGCCTTTGCTGAGCGCAGCTCTCGGCAAAGCGTCCTCGGCGAAAATCCGATCGGCAAAGGCTTCTTTGCCGAAAGCCGTTTATCGGGCACTCGGCAAAGCCTTTGCCGAGTGCCCGACGCTCGGCAAAGCACGAAATAAAAAAATGCGAAAAAACATGAAAAAAATATTTTTTAATCGGGGGAGGGGCCCACTGGCAAGTCGCGGCATTTTTTCGCGCAAAATTCGTGGCTACGCGGTCGGCGGGATTCTAACTCGTGACCTCTCCCTCACACGATACATCCTCTGCCACCTGCGCTACACACTCACATGCATCTATATGCCGTTTCGGTTACTCAAATATTATACTAAACCAAGTGAAAATTGATTGTTTGAGGCCTTAAACGAATTCAAATAAAAAAGTTGTCAACTACAAAGTTTCATAACTTTTCGAGCACTACATTTTTCATATAGAAAGTTTTTCTATCGCAGGTCTTTTGAAAAATTCAAATTTTAAAATTTTGAATTTCAAACGTAGTTTTGCATGACAAGATTAATTCAAATGAAAAAGTGGTCAACTACAATGTTTCATAACTTTTCGAGATCTACAAACTTCATTTAGAAAGTTTTTCCATCCGAGGTATTTTGAAAAATTCGAATTTTAAAATTTTGAATTTCAAACGTAGTTTTGCATGACAAGATTAATTCAAATGAAAAAGTGGTCAACTACAATGTTTCATAACTTTTCGAGATCTACAAACTTCATTTAGGAAGTTTTTCCATCCGAGGTCTTTTGAAAAATTCGAATTTTAAAATTTTAAAATTTTGAATTTCAAACGTAGATTTGCATGACAAGATGAATTCAAATTAAAAAGTGGTCAACTACAATGTTTGATAACCTTTCGAGATCTACAAACTTCATTTAGGAAGTTTTTCCATCCGAAATTGTGGTGCTAACATTGTTCACAAATCTTATATATCTCTCTTGTAGTTTCATGAAACATATGAGAGACATAGATTTTGTGAACAACGTAATTATTACTTTGTCGAATGAAGAAATGACCAATATAAAGTTTGTAGATCATGAGAAGTTATGAAACTTTGTAGTTGAAAACTTTTTTATTGAATTCGTTTAGGGCACCAAAACGTGGTTTGAAAAATTCATTTGGTGAGTGTTTTACTTTGGCACTCGGCAAAAAAGCCTTTGCCGAGTGTTTTTTTGGCTCTCGGCAAAGCCTTTTTTGCCGAGCGCCCGAAAAAAAAACGCTTGGCAAAGCCTCCGGCGCTCGGCAAAGAAGCGGATTCCGGTAGTGCGAGAGTCTGATCTTCAATGCTGAACCTTTGTTCCACTGGATCGGATTAAGTTGGAGCGGGGAGAGACCATGGCCTAAGTCGGTCTCTCAATCTTATAGCACGGGTCAGCCTAGGACCAGTCCATTAGGGTCTCTAGAGTCCCACGATCATGGACTGGTAAAAAACTGTTAGGCCCGTAATGCTTGACCAAGCCTGAGATCATTTGTAACACCAGCTCCCTTACGTTGTCATTTGCTTTAAAGCACAGGTGCATGCTAATACCTCTGGACTAGAACGGGCAATTTTAAATTTTATGAAGTCAAACTATCTTAAATTTTACAAAAAGTCATAGAAAGTAATAGAAACATATTATGATTCATCCTCGGTGGGATGGAGGGAGCAGACGTGAAGACTTTGGAGGCACATTGGCACCAGGTGCATGCATGCGTAGATTAGCTGATGATGCTACATTGTCACTCTCATGTGCAGTCCTCGCTCGTCAGATATATTCCCACTTGATGGTCCCGTACGTAAAAATTCCCATGTCTCCTACCAGCTACATAATAGTACTATAAATTGATTGATCCATCGGATAGACGTAGACTTTGGTTTTGCTCGGCCGGCGTTTTTGCAACCGCAGCTGCTGCCGCTGGCTGTCGACTTTCTCACGTTAACTGTAGAATACTGTAGAAATATGCCAGTTGCAGCCAGCCACAGCAGCTGATAATGCCAGCCAACCAGTAATTATACCGTAATTCTATCAGTCTTGTTCGTCGCTGGCCCATTAATTAGTTGACAATGCAATCAGTAATAAATCACCATCTACATATGTCCTCATCAGTAGGAGTATAGAACTTGGGATACTGTTCATTCAACGTCTAACGGCATGTACAACATATAGACAATGAGCTGTATATAAGTTTTTAGAATCTGAATTAAAGACAGCTAAGCAGACGGCTTGTATAATGGGTTGTCTGTTTGACCGTCTATAAGTTATTTAATGCTTGCATATAGGCATGATCAATCGTGAATACCATTTCAGTATACTAATGTGTAGCTATTTGATAGAAAACAGATCAAGCACAAATAAGATGAACATGATTACAATATTTTTAAATCATTAATATAAATGTTATATTATATATATTTGCACAAAATAATGTAATATATTAGTTTTTTATTAATTAAATGTAGCGTAGCATGATTGCAACATTTTTGCCTAATTTTCATTGTTTCCATAGCACTGTCATATGTAATTATAATATTTCTTTAGAACCATCAATATATAATAGGATATATCAATATATATTGTGATGCCATTTTATTGTCTATGTATGCCGAATGCACTTATTGTGATGACGACATTGCGTTATTGACGACTCATAGATTAAACAAACTAGAAATACTGAAAATGGACCAAGAGTAATAAAAATCAATGAAAAATAGAAAAAATAAAAATACCAAATTGCCCCTTATCTCTTCCTCCCATCTTTCTGGTGAGTGGTGACCCATGAGCTCTCAACTCACATTTCTCGTCTCTCTCTCTCTTCTCCACTCTCCATCTTATCTGCACTCTCTCTGGCTTGTCTTTCGCTGCGTGGGAAGGAGCATGGCGATGCCCAGCCGAGCGCAGCACAGAGCAACGCAGCCGGCTTACCATGGAGCTTGGCACTCATCCAGGTAGGGCATGGCGTTTAGCCCAGCAACGCGGCGGCGCTTGATCCAGCACGGCCAGGAGCAGCACAGCTGGCATGGCAAGGTGCGTGGTGGCACCTAGTCCATCGCGGCGACGAGAAGAGCAACTCCACAAACTGGTGGAGCGCAGCCGTAGTTGATCCAGAGCAACCAGCGCTTAGAATCGACGGTTCGTCCAAGGGGCGATGAAGGAGCACAAGCTAAGGTCGTCCTCTCACGAGACCACGACCTCCCTGTTGCTTGTGTCCACTTGGGGTCTTACTGCAAAAATGATGGCATATAGACGGCTTCCAAAGCCGCGTTGTATGTGCCCTAAGACAAGCTTGATTTTGCATGCCAAGTGCAAAAATGATGACAAATTAATTGGGCTTGTGCATATAGGTTTTTTCTCTTTCTTGATTCCGATGCATGCGAGGTCAACCAGTCAAGTCAATAAATCTTACTATGGGAAATAAATTTTCCGGACTAGCAAAATGAGGGCCAAATTTGGCACGGTCCCTTGATCTCCCTCCGCAAAAGATGACCAGCAAATCAAGTCATGCAGTGGGAGCTAAGCTGATGGTCTACTCCCCGTTGATTTGGAAAAGAGACCAAGGAAGGCACAACCATATAGCAGTGGGGGAGTGCTTCACAGAAGCTAGAACAATTTTATTACTTACAAGCTACAGTACCAACCAATTACTTTTACACACATCCTGATCCTATATTTCAATGGCTGAAAAGACCAATTGTTTCAGATGAGTGTTCAGTATTGTAGATGTTGTTTTCCTATGGTGACATGTTGTATGTAGAAATTGTCTGCGATGTTATAGGCAATGGAATGTGAAACATACTATGATGTTGGTTAGGATCCTATTTTCCACGGATACTATGTTATAGCCGTGCTGATTGAAATGGGTCCAGCAGTGCTTATTGATCAGAATAGAATGGACTGGAAGGAGGAGACGCTCAAAAGGTTTTTTTCACGTTAGCGGATGTCCTAAAAATTATGAGAATTAATTTACCTCTCACCCCTATGGAGGACTTCTTTGCTTGGCACTATGAAAAAATGGCATTTTGTCGCTTAGGAGTGCCTATCACCTGGCCAGGCAGGCTTACGGAGGAACTTGGGGTATCAATCGACATCAGATAATGCAGAGATCAGACCAGTGTGGAAGGAGTACTGGAAAATTTCATTGCCACATAAGGTTTTGATTTTTAGATGGAAAGTGATCCATAATGGCCTAGCCACGTGACCGAATAAACAACGTAGGAATATAGTGGTTTCTGATAGCTGCGAGATTTGTGGAGATGGAGTGGAGTCAGTAAGTCATACTATGATCTACTGCCAACATGCACGACAGCTCCGTTCGGCAATGAGACAAGTATGGGTTCTGCCCGACAGAGGAACAGTTCTCTCTGTTTGGCAACAAAGCTTGCTGGTGTTCCTCATGGGGCTGGAGGGGGATATGCAGGCGTAGATCCCTGCTGCTACTATGGTGGATGTTGCACATGCCAAATAATATCACACATGATTCAGAGAAGCTATCGTTCACAAGCTCTGTCTGTTTCCTCTCACGCTACTGGATGTTTTTTCTGCAATTGAAGCATCATAGATTATGTGTTGTGACAAATATAGCCCTTTTGGTGACACTAAACGATCGTCACTGAAGGCCCCATGTGTTGTAGTGTACTAGTGTGGAGGGAACTTTGTTCTGTGAGGCATAGCAGAGATGTGGCTGGTCCCCATGGTAAGCAACCCCTAGTAGATTCCTTGTGTGCAGGTAGAAAGGACCACAAGTAAGATTTCCATGCCTCTAGAGCGTCCCAGACAGAGGTGAAGGTGAATGTCAGCGCTGCCTTTGACAGCAGCAGTGGCAATGGTGGCATTGGTGTCACCATCAGAGATGCCACCGGCCTTGCTCACGTCTTGGTGCTTCGTGTGGCTTGCTAGGGAGGCAGAAGAGGTGGAAGCTACAACGGCCAGGGAGGGCCTATCCCTTGCTGCTGAATGGTGGCGGCTGCCATCAGTGCTTGAGGTAGACTGCAGTACTATAGCCCAGATGCTTCATCGACGAGAGGGGGAACGATCTCAGATAAAATTTATTATTGATGAAGCGATCTAGGCTGGTAGTACATTATCTGAGCGGAAGGTTGTCCACACGAGAAGAGAGTGTAATTGTGCTGCCTATGAGCTTGCGCTACTGGCAATGGGAACAAAACATTTGGCCGTTTGGCGGTTATCACTGCGGGCTTGTATTCAGCGTATTATTACTTGGGAACGTAATACCAATTGCTGAGTAATAAAAAGGCTCTCTTTTCATGAAAAAAAATAGTCAAGCTACGGTATTAACAATTTGGACATTCGCATGTTACAACCCATACACTTAGAGATTACTAATATGAATATAACAACTTCCTTAGCTATATGATCCTCCGCTTCGACCTTTGTACATACAACATAATGAATTACTATATCCGTCCAAAAAAACTCATCGTTTTAGGATTCAAAATATGTCCTATACATGCAAATATACCCATGCATTGCAACAGGATGCTTAGCATGTTATATGATTACCTGAAGGACTTGCGGCTTGGAGATTTGTTTAGCGATCATGTCATGTGTTTCAATTCAAGTCAGGATTGGACTTCACAATATGTCTGAACACTTAACTCATACCGACACGGTAGGGAGTGGTGGACCACGGAACACTTCGTATTTCAATTTGTTTTGAAATCAGATTCCACAACGTGCTTGGACATGCTAAAAAAATTCTATAAAGAATTTTTTAATTTTTAATCCTTTTAAATAATATTATAATATTAACCCTTCTTCACTTTTATTTCTGAATCTAACTCTTTGGTCACGCGAGCACGCCTGGCACGGCAGAAATACACTGTCACGCTAGTGCATGCGGTGCGGCAGCCTTGCCAATGTGGCTGTCCCAGCCACGACGGATGCCGCACTGGCACCCCTTGCTGCGCCAACCCACCGGGTGCGGCAGGGCAAAATATAGTGCTGCACGCCAGCACCCATTTCTCTTTGTCTCCTCCCTTCTTCCTCCTCGAGCCCTAGCTCTTGCAACTCCATTGGCTTGTCCCTCGTCTAAATCTCCATTTTCCCTTTTGAAACCAAAGCAAGAAGTAGGGGAGAACACTCCTACAAGGTATGCCTTTGCCGCACTCACATATTTGAATAGTTCTGCATTAGTACATTTGGTTTTGCGGTGTTTAGGGTCTCATGATTTGTTTGTGTGAAATTTTCTAAATCTGGATAGATCGGAAGTACGGTATGTCAGTATCATTTAGTTATTTTATGCTTTCATTTCTCCTATGTGGATACGTATTTTCATGCAACTTATTACATAGGTTAACATCTTGGTTAAGCTACGCACATTATATGAACAATTATAGATTCTTAGGGTTTTGATGAAATTAATTGGATACTAGGTTATCGTTTTGAAGATGGAGAACATGCTACAGAGGGATAAGTGTCGAAAGAAAGGTCATCCGAAAGAGTTATATCCGAATGTCTTGCAAGGATGCACCGATCTTTCCTGAACTACCGATGCCTAATTGTTATTGTGGTAAGCTAGCCAAGGTGGAAAAATGTCATCCTGCCAGAAGTTCCGACCCCCTGTCGGAAGTTCCGACTTTCGCAAGGCTGAAACTTCCAATCCCTGTCGGAACTTCCGACTTTCGCCAGTCCGAATCCAGGAGAGTCCAAACTCGATCCCAACTCATCCAAACTCGTGGAAAACTTAAAGGATGTGTCTTAGGAGGGTTTTCGACTGGGATAAGACCACCCCTCTCTATATATATTAGAGGATCTTGGCTGACTGAGTAATCCAACATCCAATCGAACCTTTTTACATCTATTACTCCTTTTGCCCTAATCTCTTCCAACCCCCATGCTGCTTTTCAACTCTTGATCCGATGACCAAGGATGATGCCCTAGTGTTGCCGGACAACCTAGGGCAACCCATCGACGTCCTTGGCCCGACGGGGTCCCTCCTAGGCGAGAGCTTCGACGGTTCCTTTGGGAGTGTGCTCCGAAACTAGCTGTTCTTTGTCACATAAGCACGATTGCTTATTCTTTGGTGATTTGCTCGTAAACCTCGCTGTTCTACACCATGAAAGAGTGTTGATTATCCTTTGGTGGTTTGCTCGTAAACCTCGCCGCTCTTCACCGCGAAAGCGAGTTGATTACTCGCTGCGTTCTTCGGTCCGTGGCGACCCAGGCGACTAGCCCTAGCTAGTGTGTGACTGTATACGTATTATGTTAGAAAATGAACAATGAGAAAAAAGCAATTTAGTATATGTAATTTTAATAGATATAGGTGTAATTTGAACTTTGATACTTATGTCTTATTATAAGATTAATTATAGGCATTGTATTGCAAAAGCATGGATGCTGTCCTTGTTAACAAAATATATACATGGGCAAGCACACCTTGTGATATTTCGTTGGATAGTTCCACGCAGGTGGATCCTCATTCTACCCACCAGATGTTAAATCTATTTATTTCATTAATTATGAATGGTTGCAGCTCTCCGATCCACTGTTGGAATTATGATGGCTAAATAATTCCGGTTCATGCATGCCAGGTCAATTGGTCTATGTCTTCATCGGTCATCACTCATCTCGGGCGCCTCGGATGTGGATCGGGCATTAACTTTGCAGGATTCATGATTTTTAAGGTGTGTACGTCTTTGCTCACTGGTTTCATTCTCAGCTGAGTTGCTCTTTCATTGTTTGCAAGGGGTTATATTTTTTTGAATTGGCAAACTTTAAATACTAATATCTACTTCTTTTCACTACAGTATTTCTTATGATTTTCTCTATAAGGTCTCACATGGCTATGTTTCAAAGAAGAAAACATAATGGCATTTATGCACTACAGGTCATACTCATAGCGTGTGGCAAAATATGGCATTCTATAGTCGAAACAACATTTTTTCTGACTTCGGCCTAGTTTTGATATGGCTTTGAAACAAACATCAAAATTTCATCCATGTTTTTGGCATTGCCACGTTTAGCCATAGCCATATAGCCACTTTTTGGCATGGTTTGCTAGAGGCACCAACCAAGAAATCCCTAGGTGCAAGGCCACAGCGAGCCAAAGCGACATGGTGCCTTGGCATTGCAGGTGCTTTTCTGGAGTCTGGTCTCCATTATTTGTACTAACACAAGAACACCAAAAAATACTTAATTAGTACTAATTGTATTACCATGATTAGCTAAATCTTCTAGATCCTAGAAATGACCCTCTCCTGCTTGGAGCAGGCATGTCATAGTGGTAGGTCATGGCACAGTTGTCATTCGCCAATCACAAATTCACAATCACGACAAGGATAGTGGCGAGAGTCTGGTCTTCAATGCTGAACCTTTGTTCCACTGGATCGGATTAAGTTGGAGAGGGGAGAGACCATGGGCTTAAGTCGGTCTCTCAATCTTATTGCACGGCTAAGCCTAGGACCAGGCCATTAGGGTCTCTAGAGTCCCTCGATCATGGACTGGTAAAAAACTGTTAGGCCCGTAATGCTTGACCAAGCCTGAGATCATTTTTAACACCAGCTCCCTTACGTTGTCATTTGCTTTAAAACACAGGTGCTTGCTAATACCTCTGGACTAGAACGGGCAATTTTAAATCTTATGAAGTCAAACTATCTTAAATTTTACAAAAAGTCATAGAAAGTAATAGAAACATATTATGATTCATCCTCGGTGGGATGGAGGGAGCAGACGTGAAGACTTTGGAGGCACATTGGCACCAGGTGCATGCATGCGTAGATTAGCTGATGCTACATTGTCACTCTCATGTGCAGTCCTCGCTCGTCAGATATATTCCCACTAGATGGTCCCGTAAGTAAAAATTCCCATGTCTCCTACCAGCTACATAGTATGTAGTACTATAAATTGATTGATCCATCGGATAGACGTAGACTTTGGTTTTGCTCGGCCGGCGTTTTTGCAACCGCAGCTGCTGCCGCTGGCTGTCGACTTTCTCACGTTTCACTGTAGAATACTGTAGAAATATGCTAGTTGCAGCCAGCCACAGCAGCTGATAATGCCAGCCGAACAGTAATTCTACCGTAATTCTATCAGTCTTGTTCATCGCTGGCCCATTAATTAGTTGACAATGCAATCAGTAATAAATCACCATCTACATATGTCCTCATCAGTAGGAGTATAGAACTTGGGATATTGTTCATTCAACGTCTAAGGGCATGTACAACATATAGACGATGAGCTGTATATAAGTTCTTAGAAAATTAAAGACAGCTAAGCAGATGGCTTGTATAATGGGTTGTCTGTTTGACCGTCTATAAGTTATTGTTACACCCCAAAATTTTCAATTTTGGGTTATGCTTAGAAAACACTAAATAAAATAAATAATTTCAATATTTGAATAAATTTATTAGATAAGTTTAGTTGCTGCTAATTTAAATATAAAAAATTATGGTTTTAAACTTTTTCATATTAATTTGATAATATGGTGTTTGTGTGATGCTTGTCTTTGGTGTTGGTGAGTTCTATTATTTTTTAAAATACCATAGGATGACGTTTACTTCTCATCGTAAAACTTTTTGGTATTTTCTGGATTTAAAATTTCAATTTCCGTGAGCTTAATCTTTTTCCTTGATCTCTTCATCAATTTTTTCATGAGCTCAAACTCATTTGGTTGAGTTCCTTATCTTTCCAAGAGTCTCCAGGATTTTTCCCCTGATTTTTCTGAGCTCCGGGCTATTTTTCACGGTCAAAAAGGTAATTTTAGATTTTCTGAAATTATTTTATTCGCGGAATTAAAATAATCCCAAAATTAAGAAAATCCAAAAAGTTTCCAAACCCTACAACTATATATATATATGTCGGCGTAGCCCTCGACACTCTGGTTTTAGAAGTACAACCCTTATCACGAGCCGCCGCTCGTAGCTCCCTCCACCCCTCGCCAAAGTTCTTCATCTAGAGCTTGCGTTCCAACAAACTCTCAGACGAGCTTTTTCGGCCAAACTGTCGCGTCTCGACGCCAGCCACCACCACCAAGAGGCAGCCCTCGTCGTTCTCTACACCGTGGTATATCCGTTTGCGCGAATCCATCATCGTTTCATCGAGTTCCCATCTCATCTTGCTTCTCTCCGGCGAGGTTCCACCATGGCTGCCTGGAGCTCCTCCGAGGCCAAGGTAGAAGATGATACTATTTACAGTTTTGCCACTAATCCTGTTTTGATCATAAAATCTCTGTTTTAACTCCGATTTGACCCGTTCAAGTTGCGTTAGATTCGTATTTGCGAGCTCTACATGTTAGTGTAGTTGTACAGTAGGTTTGGAAAGTTTAATTTTTGAGTTTATATTAAAGTAATTATTTATCTGTAGTAAATCTTAGAAAATTCATAACTTTCATGTTTTAAATCCGAATTTCGTGATCTTTACGTCTGTGTGATCGTAGTAACGTGTAGAAGAGTTTTACAAACTTTTTATACTGTTTTGCTACTGTTGGTGTACTGTTTTAATTATGTTTCTTTGTTTGCTTCGTGTATGATTGCTCGGATAATTGTGTGTTTCTTGATGATCGAGAATAGACGGTGAGCAGTTTCTTGACGATCAGGAGTATTATTTTGAGCCAGACCAGTAGTATCATCAGAAAAGCTTTGATCAAGGCAAGTATAACATGGGATCATCCTTGTTGTCCTATTCACTGAAATTATCATACATATGCATGTGTCCTCCTTGACAATATAGAGATTATAACTTAGCTATTGATATCTTGTTTCCTTGTCACCTATGGGTTGTGCATTTGGGTAGCTATTGCTAGTGCTTAATTATGAACGATGATCTTGTAATTGGATTAATGAATTAAGCGACCAACTCTTAAAGATGATTTTACTACTGTTGAAAGGGGGTTAGAGCAAAGGGTTATATTGTTGCTCTAGTTACTCTCCGTAAGGACTTACTTGTAAGTGATAACCGGGATTGACAGTACAGCTGTGAGGGCTATATGGCTCTGGCTCTAGTTGTTCAAGAGACCTTTTCTAGCTTGTTAGTGGTTACCTTAAATGGCGTAAGAATGGCTTGCCACATTGGGTGTAGGACAACCTCTAGTCTATGAGTATAGCCGAGAAGGAATTGTGCCATTTGAAAAGTGGGGTTCCTACATCTGCCTATTGAGTGAATCTAATGGTCCTAGCTTGTTAGACGAACTTTTGAATGGCTTTATATGGTTTCTTGTGTTTGGGGATTCATGACCCCCTAGCATGTGGAAATCATGACTCACAGTGAAAGTGTACATCTCTGCGCAGAGTTAAAAACTGGTATACTAGCCGTGCTCATGGATACGAGAGGCCTTGGGGATTCTTACAGAATAGTTGATCACCATTGTTATACCATGTTTAATTATTGTTGTTACTATTATGCTCATGTTAATGCTATTCATTATCCTTATTACAATTGATCATTGGTTCATTAATAAGAATTGGAGTACCTTGATGCTACTCAATTGCTAATTATATGATGATTAAAAGCTAAACGCAGTCAAACAGTGTCTAGCCTTTTGTGCCTCATGAACCCTGTGTTGTACTTGTTGAGTTCGACATGGACTCACTCTTGCTATTTCCACCACACTCCAGTGTGTAGTAAGGTGCTGCTTAGAAGAAGGATAAAAGCGTAGTGAAGTTTCCAAAAGTCTATTAGAAGTGTTTGGCATACGGAGCCACCAGTTAGCCGTCCTTGAGAAGAATAGAGCCTGAAGTTTAGTCACCATTCCGCGATACTCTGATTTAAGTGTTACTATAGTTATGTATACATTATATAATAACATTGTTTCTGATACTTTTTCATTCTGACATATGTGTGGACTTCCTGGGCACATATATGATTAGCTTGGTTTTGTTCTTTAGAAAACTGGGTGTGACAGAGTGGTATCAGAGCGGTGTTGACTGTAGGACGTATGCCAAGTAGCACTGGATGTATTCTAAAACTTATTTTACTATAAAACTATTTTTGGTCATCCCATGACTCGTTGAGTTTGACTATTTCCTCTTCCTTGTCTTGTTGTATCCTCTCCTTGATAGCTTCCTTTGAGCTATTGTTTCTTATTCCCTTGGATTTTGTTTTATGTTGTTTTTACTAAAAGTTTTCTGATCCCACCTGGTTCAAAGATTCGATGGCCTTTCATCATCCATACTCTTCCCTTAGAATGACCACCACTGTTGAAGAAGCACGTGTAGTACTGATGATGTGATGTGTTCTTGTTTTGATTGATGTGTTGCTTGTGTGTTGTCCTTGTTCTCGTGTTTTGAAAGTGGCCCGGAAGGTATAAGTCTTGAGGAGTAGCTCGATCCAAGTTAAGTGGGGTAGTGTCATCTTCTATCCTACTTAATTTTTCAATCGATGCTAATTCTTGCCATTTTTTCTTACACCATTCCTGTCTACCCATGGGTGTCATGCTATCTTCTTTATCTCATCTTAATAGAGGATCAACACATGAAGGACTCATCAATAGCAGCAAGCTTTAGAGAAAGTGTTGCCTTCAATGATATTGCTAGGTGGAATAAAATCTTTGTTAAGTGGGGTAGCATCTGCTATCAACAACAACAATTCTTGAATATCTCAAGTGACGAGGTATGAAGAACTGAAGATGAAACTTTATCTTTCTTGTCATCTTTTGGCTATCCTCGATCCATATCTTATATCTCATCAACACAAATCAAAGAAATATGAAGACTTGAAGATTAGTGTTATCTATTTCTCTAGTCTCTCTGAATCTCGTTCCTTCCATATCCTGTCTTTTTAGAACAATCTATCTTCCTTAGCTTATACCTCTATTTTTGGATTCCCAAAAATCATAGATAAATTCTGGACAATAGTAGACTTCAATATATTTCACTGGCTGTAAGAACCACCCTAATAGCTATTATGGTTTGGGAGTTATGAAAATCACAAGGCGACGCATCTGTGGTGTCAGCAACCTAGAATAGTTTCTGTTGTGCACAGTTTTCGACTACCTTAACTGTAGAATCTGGAGAAGTGTTCTATAAGAAAGTTGTAGTAAATTTGATAAGCTTTCCAACGGTATAAGCTACAATATCATCGGATTCGTAGAACTTGAGTTATAACTGTATTTCTGCACTGCTGTTTTTCTGCTCGCGAGGAAGTGCAGGATTACTTGTTCTTGCATATGCTCATGAATCTCTTTGGGATGCCAGAAAGACATGATGATTCATCACTCAGAAACAAATGCAATCTATCCATTGGTGTTCTCCAGTTGATCTCTTCTTAAGAGGGGTTGTCGAACTAAAGACGATACAAGATGGAGGATTTATACGTTCTATTTCGTTATCTGGAAGCATCAGCTATCTACATGGTTGCAAAGTCACTACCGAGCGTAGGTATCTCTTCTCAGGGTGGGTAACATGTTGGAACCATCTACAAGGATCGTAAGGGTCTAAAGGACACCTTTACAAAGTTGGTTATGAGCTTGTGGCATCATCATTGGATAAGAGTTGATGAAGGAAAAGTGAAGACATGGAAACCAACTTTATCTTTCTCCCAAGTCTTCAAATCTCGGGACAAGATTCTTGTTAAGTGGGATAGAATTGTCACACCCCAAAATTTTCAATGGCTACAGCTCTCCGATCCAGTGTTGGAATTATGATGGCTAAATAATTCTGGTGCATGCATGCCAGGTCAGCTGGTCTATGTCTTCATCAGTCATCACTCATCTCCGGCGCCACAGATGTGGATCGGGCATTAATTTTGCAGGATTCATGATTTTTAAGTTGTGTACGTCTTTGCTCACTGGTTTCATTCTCAGCTGAGGTGCCCTTTCATTGTTTGCAAGGGGTTCTATTTTTTTTTTGAATTATCAAACTTTAAATCTACTTCTTTTCCCTACAGTATTCCTTATGATTTTCTCTCTAAGGTCTCACATGGCTATGTTTCAAAGAAAAAAACATAATGGCATTTAGACACTACACAACATACTCATAGCGTGTGGCAAAATTTGGCATGCCATAGTCGAAACAACATTTTTTCTGACTTTGGCCTAGTTTTGGTATGGCTTTGAAACAAACATCAAAATTTCGTCCATGTTTTTGGCATTGCCACGTTTAGCCATAGCCATATAGCCAATTTTTGGCATGGTTTGCTAGAGGCACCAACCAAGAATGCCCTAGGTGCAAGGCCACATCGAGCCAAAGCGACATGGTGCCATGGCATTGCAGGCGCTTTTCTAGAGTCTGGTCTCCATTGTTTCTGCTAACACATGAACACCTAAAAATACTTAATTAGTACTAATTGTATTACCATGATTAGCTAAATCTTCTAGATCCTAGCAATGACCCTCTCCTGCGTGGAGCAGGCATGTCATAGTGGTAGGTCGTGGCACAGTTGTCATTCGCCAATCACAATCACGACAAGGATAGTGGCGAGAGTCTGGTCTTCATTGCTGAACCTCTGTTCCAATGGATCGGATTAAGTTGGAGAGGGGAGAGACCATGGGCTTAAGTCGGTCTCTGAATCTTATAGCATGGGTCAGCCTAGGACCAGGCCATTAGGGTCTCTGGAGTCCCACGATCATGGACTGGTAAAAAACTGTTAGGCCCGTAATGCTTGACCAAGCCTGAGATCATTTGCTTTAAAGCACAGGTGCATGCTAATACCTCTGGACTAGAACAGGCAATTTTAAATTTTATGAAGTCAAACTATCTTAAATTTTACAAAAAGTCATAGAAAGTAATAGAAATATTTATGATTCATCCTCGGTGGGATGGAGGGAGCTGATGATGCTACATTGTCACTCTCATGTGCAGTCCTCGCTCGTCAGATATATTCCCACTAGATGGTCCCGTACGTAAAAATTCCCATGTCTCCTACCAGCTACATAAACGTAGACTTTGGTTTTGCTCGACCGGCGTTTTTGCAACCGCAGCTGATGCCGCTGGCTGTCGACTTTCTCACGTTCACTGTAGAATACTGTAGAAATATGCTAGTTGCAGCCAGCCACAGCAGCTGACAATGCCAGCCAAACAGTAATTCTATCAGTCTTGTTCGTCGCTGGCCCATTAATTAGTTGACAATGCAATCAGTAATAAATCACCATCTACATATGTCCTCATCAGTAGGAGTATAGAACTTGGGATACTGTTCATTCAACGTCTAAGGGCATGTACAACATATAGACGATGAGCTGTATATAAGTTCTTAGAATCTGAATTAAAGACAGCTAAGCAGACGGCTTGTATAATGAGTTGTCTGTTTGACCGTCTATAAGTTATTTAATGCTTGCATATAGGCATGATCAATCGTGAATACCATTTCAGTATGCTAATGTGTAGCTATTTGATACAAAATAGATCAAACACAAATAAGATGAACATAATTACAACATTTTTAAATCATTAATATAAATGATATATTATATATATTTGCACATAATAATGTAATATATTAGTTTTTTATTAATCAAATATAGCGTAGCGTGATTGCAACATTTTTGCTTAATTTTCATTGTGTCCATAGCACAGTCATATATAATTATAATATTTCTTTAGAACCATCAATATATAATAGGATATATCAATATATATTGTGATGCCATTTTATTGTCTATGTATGCCGAATGCACTTATTGTGATGACGACATTGCGTTATTGACGACTCATAGATTAAACAAACTAGAAATACTGAAAATGGACCAAGAGTAATAAAAATCAATGAAAAATAGAAAAAATAAAAATACCAAATTGCCCCTTATCTCTTCCTCCATCATTCTGGTGAGTGGTGGCCCATGAGCTCTCAACTCACATTCTCTTCTCCACTCTCCATCTTATCTGCACTCTCTCTGGCTTGTCTTTCGCTGCGTGGGAAGGAGCATGGCGATGCCCAGCCGAGCGCAGCACAGAGCAACGCAGCCGGCTTACCATGGAGCTTGGCACTCATCCAGGTAGGGCATGGCATTTAGCCCGGCAACGCGGCAGTGCTCGACCCAGCACGGCTGGCATGGCAAGGTGCGTGGTGGCATCTAGTCCATCGCGGCAACGAGAAGAGCAACAACACAAACCGGTGGAGCGCAGCCATAGTTGATCCAGAGCAACCAGCACTTAGAATCGACGGTTCGTACCAGGGGCGATGAAGGAGCACAAGCTAGGGTCGTCCTCTCACGAGACCACGACCTCACTGTCGCTTGTGTCCATCGGGGATTTTTTTGCAAAAATGATGGCATATAGACGGCTTCCAAAGCTGCATCGTATGTGACCTAAGACAAGCTTGATTTTGCAAGCCAAGTGCAAAAATAATGACAAATTAATCGGGCTTGTGCGTATAGGTTTCTTCTCTTTCCTGATTCCGATGCATGCCAGGTCTATCGGTCAAAAAATCTTACTATGGGCAATAAATTTTCGAGACTAGCAAAATGAGGGCCAAATTTGGCACGGTCCCTTGATCTCCCTCCGCAAAAGATGACCAGCACATCAAGTCATGCAGTGGGAGCTAAGCTGATGGTCTACTCCCCATTGATTTGGAAAAAAGACCAAGGAAGGCACAACGATATAGAAGTGGGGGAATGCTTCACAGAAGCTAGAACAATTTTATTACTTACAAGCTACAGTAGCATTCAATTACTTTTACACACATCCTGATCCTATATTTCAATGGCTGAAAAGACTGATTGTTTCAGATGAGTGTACAGTATTGTTGATGTTGTTTTCCTATGGTGACATGTTGTATGTAGATATTGTGTGCGATGTTATAGGCAATGGAATGTGAAACATACTATGATGTTGGTTAGGATCCTATTTTCCACAGATACTATGTTATAGCCGTGCCGATTGAAATGGGTCCAGCAGTGCTTATTGATCAGAATAGATGGACTGGAAGGAGGAGACGCTCCAAAGGTTTTTTCTCGCTGGCGGATGTCCAAAAAATTATGAGAATTAATTTACCTGCCACCCTTACGGAGGACTTCTTTGCTCGGCACTATGAAAAAATGGCATTTTGTCGCTTAGGAGTGCCTATCACCTGGCCAGACGGGCGTACGGAGGAACTGGGGCGATATAAATCGACATCAGATAATGCAGAGATCAGACCAGTGTGGAAGGAGTACTGGAAAATTTCATTGCCACATAAGGTTTTGATTTTTGGATGGATAGTGATCCATAACTGCCTAGCCACACAACCGAATAAACAACGTAGGAATATAGTGGTTTCTGAGAGCTGCGAGATTTGTGGAGATGGAGTGGAGTCAGTAAGTCATACTCTGATCTACTGCCAACATGCACCACAGCTCCGTTCGGCAATGAGACAAGTATGGGTTCTGCCGGACAGAGGAACAGTTTCTCTCTGATTGGCAACAAAGCTTGCTGGTGTTCCTCATGGGGCTGGAGGGGGATATGCAGGCGTATATCCCTGCTGCTACTATGGTGGATGTTGCAAGTGCTAAATAATATCACACATGATTCAGAGAAGCTATCGTTCACAAGCTCTGTCTGTTTCCTCTCACGCTACTGGATGTTTTTTCTGCAATTGAAGCATCATAGATTATGTGTTGTGACAAATATAGCCCTTTTGGTGACACTAAACGATCGTCACCGAAGGCCCCATGTGTTGTAGTGTGGAGGGAGCTATGTTCTGTCAGGCATAGCAGAGATGTGACTGGTCCCCATGGTAAGCAACCTCTAATAGATTCTTTGTGTGCAGGTAGAAATGACCACAAGTAAGATTTCCACGCCTCTAGAGCGTCCTAGACAGAGGTGAAGGTGAATGTCATCGCTGCCTTTGACAGCAGCAGTGGCAATGGTGGCATTGGTGTCATCATCAGAGATGCCACAGGTAAGGCCTTGCTCACGTCTTGGTGCTTCGTGTGGCTTGCTAGGGAGGCAGAAAAGGTGGAAGCTACAACGGCCAGGGAGGGCCTATCCCTTGCTGCTGAATGGAGGCGGCTGCCATCATTGCTTGAGGTATACTGCAGTACTATAGCCCAGATGCTTGCGCTACTGGGCTACTGGCAATGGGGACAAAACATTTGGCCGTTTGGCGGTTATCACTGCGGGCTTGTATTCAGCGTATTATTACTTGGGAACGTAATACCATTGCTGAGTAATAAAAAGGCTCTCTTTTTATGAAAGAGGAGAGGAGGTTTGGCGGCTCCCCTCTCCTCTATACCAGATCCGGAGCGGCTAAGAGGAGAGGACGTGAGTGCTCCTCCCTCACCTCCCCGAGCGGCTGCACGCCCCTCCCCTACCTCCTCAAGTGGCGGCAGCCCCCTCCCCCACCATTCGCGTGGTTCTGCGAGCAGCGAGCGGCCGGAGCAACAGTGCAGCCTGGAGCGGCATGGAGCGGCGAGCAGCGGATCTGGATTTAGGGTTGGGAGTGGGCTCACCGGTGGGCTCAGAAACGGGCTCACTGGTGGGCTCTGTTTTTTTTATTTTTTTAATCTATTAATAGAGGCGGGCAAAAGCAACCGCCTCCGTAGTTCACAGATTAACTGTGACATTTTGTTGGAGGCGGTTGCAATGCCCGCCTCCATTAATCCAAAACAACCGCCTCCATTAAAGTTTGTGTAGTAGTGCCTGTTAGTGACACTAAACGATTGTCACCGAAGGCCCCATGTGTTGTAGTGTGGAGGGAGCTATGTTCTGTCATGTGGCTGGTCCCCATGGTAAGCAACCTCTAATAGATTCCTTGTGTGCAGGTACAAAGGACCACAAGTAAGATTTCCATGCCTCTAGAGCGTCCCGGACAGAGGAGAAGGTGAATGTCAACATTACCTTTGACATCAGCAGTGGCAATGGTGGCATCATCAGAGATGCCACAGGTAAGGCCTTGCTCACGTCTTGGTGCGAGGTGAGGCATGCTAGGGAGGCAGAAGAGGTGGAAGCTACGACGGCCATGGAGGGCCTATCCCTTGCTGCTGAATGGAGGCGGCTGCCATCGGTGCTTGAGGTAGACTGCAGTACTATAGCCCAGATGCTTCATCAACGAGAGGGAGAACGATCTCAGATAAAATTTATTATTGATGAAGCGATCTAGGCTCGTAGTACGTTATCTGAGTGGAAGGTTGTCCACAAGAGAGTAATTGTGCTGCCTATGAGCTTGCGCTACTGGCAATGAGAACAAAACATTTGACCGTTTGGCGGTTATCACTGCAGGCCTATATTCAGCGTATTATTACTTGGGAAAGTAATCACATTGCTGAGTAATAAAAAGGCTCTCTTTTCATGAAAAAAATAGTCAAGCTACGGTATTAACAATGTGGACATTCCCATGTTACAAACCAATTTTAATAACCCAGGTTTTTGCGTAACAAAAAATACGAGTTTTTTTTAAAACTTTTCCTGCAATGAGTGAAGCATTTAGTGGTGAGGTCAAACCTAAGCCAACTCATTCCCTTCTCATCAGCCTAACTTCAAGACTAGGATGTTGTAGTCTTGTGCACTGCATATAATTTAGTTGCAAGATCGAGTGCCTTGAGTTGGTTCTTCTTGCGAGTTTATTATTGATTTAGGATTAATTATCAAGTGTTTGACCAAATCCCTAGAGAAAATAGAAAAGCCCCTCTCCTTTTATCTCCCAGCCAACAGGCCCCATCTAGCCTCTCCCTTCGCTGAAGCCCGGCTCCCTCCTCTCATGGCCCAGCCCTCACCCCACTCTCTTTTCTCGCAGCAAGCCCAGCTCGTGTCCCCTGTGACCCAGGCCCAACTCGTGCCCCACGGCCCGCGAAACCACTAGCAGCAGCGGACGCGGCAAGCAAACGGCGCCGCCCGCTCAGGCCCAGCTGTCAGCCGTAGGTCTCCTTTCACTACCTTCCGTCCGAAGCAGAGCAGCGCGCCTCTGTTTTCCGTCTGCCGCTGGAGGCCGGAAGAAGCCAACTCTCCTTCCCTTCTTCCCCACGAAGCCTGCTCTGCGACTGCCAGCGAGAGCGTCATCAAGCAATGCAGAGCCCTCGCCATCGCCTGGCCCTACGCCTACACGACGGGCTGGAGGCGCTCGACGCCATGCCGAGCCGCCTCACCTTTGCGCCGCGGACGCCACGGATGCCGTAGCCTCGGTACCACATCCAAAAGCCACCAAGGGATGCTGGGAGACCGCCATGGTCGCCATCATCTCCAGCAAGGAGGCTTGGCGCGACCACCTCCTCCACGCCTGGCACCCGCCTCGCCATCAGGCCGTCCCTGTAGCGCCGTTCACGCGAAGGGCACGGAAGTTCCGCAGCCGCCCGCGTCGACTACTACCTCACCTCGGCGCAGCGCCAGCCACGGCGACCATGACCCCGGTGTCGACGCCTCGTCGAGCTGCCTACGCCACCACGTCCACCCGCACGCCGCCGGCGTTACCAGCCTCGCCAAGCCCGCTGGTGAGCCCTTCCCGGCCAAATCCCCTACCTTTCTTCTTCCTCTGCCGTGTAGTTCCTACCTGAGACCGGCCTCGCGCCGAATGTCCAACCTAGCAGCAGGACTGAGCCACCACGACCTCGTCGGGACATGCCGCGCCAGCACGCGCGATCCGCCGGCACCGAGCCCGACCTGCACCAGGCGAACTGCCGCCGACGAGCCCGCCGATGAGCACCCCAAAGACCCAGCCTGTATCCATCCTCATCGACATACGTGCCTATCCCGGCCTTCGTGCCGGCGTGTTTTCCCTGCTGCGGCGCGATGCCGCGCCGGTAGCCAGCCACGACCGCCGCACGGCCAAGCGCCATCACACCCGTGTGTCGCGCACAGTGACACAAGGCAGGCACCAAGGCGTGGCCTTCCACCCTCCTCTCGGCTCCGTCGTCCGCATCGGTCGTAGGTGTTTTTTTTTTTTTTGAATGTCACCGGGGGGATTTGGTCCCCACCTGAATATATTTATAGAGATTTGCCCAAAACGGCAGTATAGTTTTACAAGAGCTATAGCAGCTTTACAGGGGATATACACACATGGATTAGCCTTGCATTACTGAATCAAATGTCACACACCAAGCATCGATGACCGATCTTCTTTGTGGTTTGAGCCTACAGCGCCAGAGTTGCGCCTCTTTCTTGCAATCAGCAATGAGCTGTCGCAATTGGGGAGCTTCATGACGAAAGACGACAGCATTCCTTCGTTTCCACAACTGCCAGGAACATAAGGCAAGGAACATTCCAAACTGCTCTTTCGGAATATGATCAGGGCATGTCGTCTGATGAAGTTCAGAGGTTGGCCGTGATGGTGGAACATCAACACCGACGGCTGTCCAGAAGGAGACTGCAATGGGGCATCCACTGATGATGTGCTCTGGATTTTCATCTCCCTGATTGCAGACTTCACAAGTCGTAGAGTCCACAATCCTTTTTCTGAATAGGTTTGTGCGGCACTGAATACGTCCCTGAACAAGGAGCCAGACAAACAGTTTCACTCTTGGCGGCGCTGCCGAGTTCCAGACAAACACCGAACTTGCATTTGGTTGGCAATCACGGGATTTTAGCATCCTGTAAATGGCCGACGTGTCTAATCTCCCCGGCGCTATACAGAATGGTGAAATCCGCTTGTCCGACTCATTTGTGAGCACTGTATCTCCCATAATGTGTCTGATTTGTTGTAGTTGATCAGCGGCTTGGCTTGATAGGCGACGAACGAAGTTTCCTTCTAGGCCAGACTGCATAGCCTGAGCAACTGTGATTTCCCGGTCTTGACAGTGTGAGTACAAAGCCGGAAAACGATCACTGAAGGCATCCTCCCCAGTCCAGACGTCATTCCAGAACAAGGTGTTCTGTCCATTTCCAAGCTCAACCGAGGTAATTGCCTGATACAGAGGCAGGAGGGTGCGGAGTACCTCCCAGTGTGTTCCATGTAAGCCCCCCTTGAGCGTTGCAATGCACGCCCGTTGCCTGACCCATTGAGCCCACGCCGAACTATCCGCGTTGTGCAGGCGATGTATGAGTTTCAGTAGTAGACAAACATTCTGTGTGCCCAGATCCTTTGTCCCCAAACCTCCGAGCTCCTTTGGTGTGCAGACCCGCTGCCAGGCAACTAAGCACTTGGACCCTGCCCCATCCTGTGAGCCGGCCCAGAGAAAGGCTCGCCGACGTTTATCCATGCTCGCGATGACAGCTGGCGGAAGACAGATGGAGCTCATTACATAAATTAGTTGGCTGTCCAACACCGAATTCACCATAACTGCTCTTCCCATGGTATTAAGTAGTGAAGCTTGCCAGGATGCTAAGTACCTATCAGCTTTGCCGATGTAAGGGGCAAAAGATGACACCGGCAGTTTAGTGGCAGAGAGAGGCAGCCCCAGGTAGGTTTGAGGGAAACCTTCCTTCCGACACCCAAGAATCTCTATGCACTGGTTAGTGGCAGACTCATCCATGTGTATAGGAACCGCAGTACTTTTATTGTAGTTGATGCTTAGGCCCGTTGCAGCTGCAAATTGATCGAGGATTATCTTCAACTGAGAAACAGCAGAAGGGATACCTTTTAGCAGGATGAGGGTGTCGTCTGCGTATTGGAGGACAGCACAGGGCGTGCCTGACTCGATCGGGTGAGGGATTGCTGAAAATTCCCTCTGAATCATTCTCTGAAGTGTTTCAGCTACTAGCAAAAAGAGGTATGGTGACAGGGGGTCCCCTTGGCGAAGGCCCCTTTTGCAATTGATCCATGGCCCTGGACAGCCATTCACAAGCACGGCTGACTTGGATGAAGAAAGGATCGTTCTGATCCAATCTATCCAGACCTCTTCAAATCCCCTTGCTTTCAGAATAGCGAACAAGCCCTCCCAGTTCACTGTATCAAAAGCTTTTGCGAAGTCGAGTTTAAGCATCAGAGTTGGAAGTTTGCGCTTGTGACAGACCTGAACCAGCTCAACAGCGTACACAAAGGTCTCCGAGATGGATCTTCCTTGCAGAAAACCTGTTTGGTTCAAGTCAATCAGAGCTGAAATCTCTTGCTGTAGTCTTGAGGTGAGGATTTTTGCCAAGATCTTGACGCTGCAGTTTTGAAGGCATATAGGCCTGAAAGCATCAACTGTCACTGCACCCGGTTTCTTAGGCAATAGAACCATGTATGACCTGTTAATCCTGTCCAAATCCACCTCTCCTTGGTGAAAACTGTTGAGGAATTTTAGCACTTCATTTCTAATGGTCCCCCAAGCTACGGAGTAGAACCCTGGGCCGAAACCATCTGGCCCCGGTGCACTGTGCTTGTTCATTGAACGCAGCGCCTTCCTTGCCTCTTGTTCAGTGAATTCTGCAATTTGGCTTGAGGGTCTTGGGCAGTTGACAAACAGATCATTCACGTCGAAGGACCAGGAAGAGGTCCCCCTGTGACCAATGATGGAGCCGAAGTACTGAGTAAGCGCAGCTGTCTTCCCTGCATGCCCCGTGATCTGCACTCCATCAACCTCCACCATTCTGATAGAGTTTTGCCTCATGCGCATTGTAGCCTGAGCATGGTGGAAGGCCGTGTTGGAGTCGCCTTCTCTGATGGCCCGGTTTTTACTTCTTTGCTTCCAATAGGTAGCCCTTTCCCTGAGGGCCACGGCCAAGCAGTCTTGGCAGTCCTTGCGCACCTGGAACTCTTCAGCAGATAAACATCGTTCCTCTTCAAATAAGTCAAACAATTGAATCAGGAATTTACAATTTGGGATTAAGTGTGGTGGCGCCCTTATACGCCTTGCCCAAACCTTGGCGGCCGCTCTAGTCGCCTTGAGGCAGACCGAGAGCTGCCCAGCAGCATCCTCACACACGTTGGCATGGCTCCAAGCCGGGAGGATAGAAGGCAGGAGGGTGGCGTTGTGAAGCCAGGCGTTTTCAAAGCGGAAGGTAGATGGCCGTGGTATATTGGTGTCCATGGTTAGCATGATGGGTGTATGATCAGAGGTTGGGCGCGGCAAGCTGTGTAAACTTGAGGAAGGGAACGCCTGGCAGTGATCCCAATTTGAGAAAGCTCTGTCCAGGCGGGCCAAGGTTGGGTTTGCTCGCTGGTTGGAACAGGTAAAACGCCTGTCTAGGAGGGGGATCTCCATGACTGCGATGTTTTGGATTGCATCGTTGAAGGAGTTGGCCAAGGCATAATTAAAATTGTTGTTGTTTTTGTCATCAGCTGTTCTGGTTAGATTGAAGTCTCCAATGAGGACCCAGGGGCCGGTAATATTAGGTGTTAATTCAGCAAGCTCGCTGAAAAAGGCATTGGAGTGGCGATGGTCTGCAGGAGCGTAGACATTTGTGACTGTTAGCTCGATGTCAGTCATCTGGGAGGAGAAGGTAGTGGTAAGGGTGTAGGCTTTTTCAATTTTGTTGGTCGGTGTAAGAGCAGACTGATCCCATGCAGTGACCAAACCCCCCCGGGCACCCGACGATGGTGCAAACTGGAAAGTTGTAGCAATTTTAAAAGGCAGGAAGGCTTTGGCTTTGAAAGAGGATATATCCTCCAATTTTGATTCTTGAAGACAAACAACAGTTGGGCTAGCTGCAAGAATAGCATCACGAACGGTTATGCATTTATCCGAGTCTCCTAATCCTCGCACGTTCCAAGACATGATAGACAGGCAACGGTTCTGGGGGCTACTCATGCTTAAAATCGAAACACCAACAGACCACAGGACCTGACAGACACGAGAGATAACCAGCGAGCACCATACACCTGATGCTCAACACAACAGCAACAGCAACACTGCTACCGGCGGACACACGCGGGGTAGCAGCCATTAGGGGATTAAGAACATCTTTCTTTGGAAAACAAGTTCTAAAAGGCTGATTGGGCCGAAGCTGCAGGCGTCCTTCGCCGAAGGAGACACCTGAACCCCCCTGGAGGCAGGGTAACGGGTAATAGGCTGCAGTGATCATTCTACAACATCGGTGGACACCCCCACTGCGTCCGCGTGGATAGATTTGCAGCTAACACTTGCTGCGGCAACCAGCTTGCGAAGCTCGGAAACTCCAATGGGCAGTTTGTTCCGGGAAAGAATGCTACGTTTGTTGACGTGTTTCTTCAGACTTGCCGAACAGCTGGAGAGGGAGTTGAGCAACGCCTTGCGCTTGGAGGCCTGGGCAGTCATGTCCACAAAGTTGCCACCAGTCCTAGCAGCGATGCGCTCACTGTGGCGCGAGGGAGCTGCCAGAGACCGACTGCGTCGGGTTGTAGGCTTAGCCGTACGTTTGGCCGGCGGCAGAGGCTGAACAACGTCCGGAGCAATGGCAGCTCCAGAGACATCCTGCTGGTCGATCATGTCGTGAGCCAAGGCGGGGGCAGCAAGACCCTGAACCTGCGCAGCAGAGAGGCTGCGCGGGATGGGGCTGGCAAGTCGAAGCAGATTGTGCTCCACCCTTGAGTCGCAGCGAAGTATCATGACCCCCATGGAGGAGGGGAGCAGGTCGATGGCCAGCTGGGGCGCGACCTCCCGCAGAGCAGCGCGGACGAAAGACGTGACGTCGGCCACTACGACCGGGTGGTCAACGGAGGCAAAGGACAGACGTTCCGTCAGCATTTCCCTTTCCCATCCCGGAGAGACCCAAACCTCCGGCGAGTGGGTCCGACCTTCCCACAAGGAGTCGGAGCTAGAGCTGTCAGTATCCCCACTCTCCACCATCTCCTCATTGGTGCCAAAGTCGAAGGTCGGCAAGCAGCTCGTGGTGCTGGTAATGGCGAGTGGCTGGGGGCGCTGGGTGAGCTCTAGGTCAGGGGCAGTTGAGCTGGAGGAAGGGACCATATGCATGGGATCGTAGGCAGCAGTGATGTCGTAATGTGGTTCAGGGGCAGAAGGAGGAGGGGATGGGTGGCTTGGGGGAGCTACCTTGCGCGGAGAGGCAGGCACAGCAATGGCGGCGTGGTGGGTGGCGGGAACCGGTACAGTCGGTCGGTGGCGAGGCCAGGGGGACAGACAGCGAACAAGCGGCGTCCTGCAGTCGCGCATGCGGTGACCAAGGCCGCGGCACTTGCGGCAACGCACAGGGTCACGGCAGTCCTTGACGAGGTGGTCAGGAGCCAGGCAGCGGAAACAGACTGCGGAGGAGACGATGGGAGAAAGGTTTTTCCGAACCGGCGCTGAGGGTTTGGGAGGTGATTGGGCAACCTGGAGGTAAGAGGTGGGCCGCGGTGGTTGGGCAGTGAATGCCTCCCTCGGGCGGGCAGCAGCCAGCTGTGACGCGCCGTTGGGGACAAGACGTTCCAGAGTACTACCCGAGGATAGGGGCAAAGAAGTGGGAGCGTCAGGCGCAGAGTTGGGCACATTGAAACGTATCTTGCCACCATGCTGGCCGGGGAGGAGGGTGGGAACGCGCGCGGGGTCAACTGTCGCAGTAATTACGGTGGCAGGAAGGGCACCCACCGAAATAACTGCGACATCATCTTCAACCGGGTCGAAGGCAGGCAAGAGTCGAAGGGCGTCCATGGCGGCGGCCAGGGAGGAGTGGAGGAACACACAGGAAGACGCAAAACGCAGCGCACCAATGACCGCAAGGATGTTGGCAATGTTTTGACACAACACCCGGACCTTGAAGATACCATCCTTAACCCGTGTGATTCTAAGGCGACTCGGATAGGGAGCAAGCAACCGTTGCAAAGCATTCCGCACAAAGTAGGTATTGAAACGAGGATTTCTGGAGTCAGGAGTTACCCAGACGAACGCCGGGGAGGAGGATGGAGCAAGCAGGTTAGGGACGACCATGGTGTGGAAGTCGAGGAGGAGGCGCTGCCTGAGGAGTTCCCCTTCGTTGTTGAGCCATGGCGAGGTGCGGAGCAGCTGGGCGCCCCGGACGGCGAGAAGGCGCTGTCGAGCGGACGACGCCGAAGGCGGGCACGGCGCAGACGAGGGCGTGGGGGCTGGGTTGGTTGGTGGGGTGGGTGGCTGGAGTGGAGCTGGAGGTGGCCGGGCCGGCGGCGCGAGATCGCCATGCCCGGGGGCGCTCGCCTCGCGAGGAGCGGAGCGGGCCATCACGAACCCCTAGCTGAGATTTTTCATCGGTCGTAGGTGTCGAGAGTTGAGGCAACCGCACCCGCACAGCGCGGACACGCACACCACCGTCGCCGGTCACCACGACCACGGACTTGCGCTCTCGCACCCGCCGCCACGGCCGCGGCAACGCCACCGTGACTAAACGCTCGTGGAGGCGTCTTGCACGTGTCTCTCGCCCACGCACTCCCGAAAGCACGTGCACAGCCCTGCACGGGCCCACGCTCACGCCTTTTGCCTCCCTTGCCGCTGCTTCGCCAGCCGAGCACGCGCACGCACTGACCCAAGGCCCCGTCGCGTGCCTCCTCGGCAACTCGACGCCGGTTGGCAACCCGCTGCCAAGGCCACGCCTTTTCCCTGCCATCGCCTTGCTGACCTCATGCACTCGCCATACCCCGCACGGTCGTAGAGCCTCAACCTTTAGCCGTCACATGAACCCGTCCCGGCAACGCACGTCACGTGCTCGCCGCGACCTCGAGCCCATGCCCTGCTAGCCCGGCCATGGTAGCCCCTGTTCCTTCTTCTGTAACCACAGCACGGCAGTGCCGCGTCACTCCCGGCCGCCGAAGCCTCGCTGTCACCACGCGCATGCCGGTGCACACGCGCTCGAGTGCGGTTTCTAGGCAGCCGTCACGCACGCACGCGGTAGCGTCAGCACGAGCATGCCGGCGAGCTCTCAAGCACCACCCAAGGCCAACCTTGCCATCGCCGCAGCAATCATGTCTCCGGGCACCATCTCGTTGCCGCCCTTGGGAGCCACTTTGCCACTAGCCGAAGACGCCACGGGAACGCCTTCTTCCGTGCACCGGCCGTGACCTCGTTAAGACATCTCACCGGAATACGCCGCTGTTCACGCTCGAGCTCGCGCTTGCCACGGCCACGCACAACCTCGCACGGACCTTGTGCCTTGCCTCTTCTTTGCAGCTGGTGCCACGACCACGAAGACGCCGACCGCCTGTCTGTGACCACGCCGTCGACTTCGCCCTGCACCTCAACCCCGACGTCGTTCGAATCTGAAGCTGCGACTAGGAGCGGTGGCGTCCACGACAACACGCTGGAGCACCACGACCTCACCGTCGCCCAGACCAACGGAGAGCACCAAAGGACCGGCCTTGACCACCTACCCCGTTTGACTACCGAGCACGCAAGCTAAGCACCCTCGGTGAGCCTTCGGGCATTCCGTCGAGCACCTGGCTGGCGAGAGACCTGTGCCCTTACTTCCCCTCTCTTGCCGATAGGCCCAGCCTATCTGGCTTTGTAAAGCCTGTTCAAAGCACCGGCCCAAGTAGCAAAGCACAAAAGCCAGCCCTGTAGCCCATCTAACTTGGGCCGAAACCAGCCAAACGGCCCAAGTCGGCACCCCTCCCTTCCTTGCTATTTAGCTATCACTAGGTGAGTGCCCGTGCGATTGCTACGGGTTTCAAAATCAATAGAATTCTATGTATTTTTTAGCTAATAACACATAAAAGAATGTCTTGTGTGCATGATAATTTTGATTCAAGTACATGCATGGATAACCGAAATATTTTTGTATGGTCAAACGTCTTGCAAACACAGCTTATAGTTCACTTCAGCTAAGCCAATGGTTAAAATTCTATCATACCCACCCAAGCCGTTTAGATTGCAGTGGAGTTATCATCTGTTGAACTGCAAATCTTTTAGATCAACCTTCAACTTCAACAAAGTAGTATAGAATTGCATTGCAATGTACTCCCTCTATTCCAAATTGCAAGTTGTTCTACGTACATAACTTTTACTATGTATCTAAATATACATTATCTCTAGATGGAAAATCCAAAACTATATATTTACAATTTGGAATGGAGTGATACAACCCAATTCACCGAAACAAAGAGTTCAGTATTCATCCGCTAAAATTTTTGAACCATAACCTAAATGACAATAACAACCTCATCAATAAGAAAATAGTTATATAAAACTGTACAAGTCAGGAATCCACCTATGACAGACCCTATTGGCATTATACTTGCTTGAGATGCATTGCTTGAGATGCAGTAGTGCATCTCAAGCAAAAAGAAGGTAATTTAGCCACAAGAGCTTTCATTTGAGTACACGTGTACCTGTAGTTCTGCATCAAGCTGTTGATGTTGATACATGACAGACAGAGAGTTATAAATGCGCAAATGTTCTTCACATCACCAACAAGAGACAAGCACATAGACCTGCGTCATTGCCGAGGAACCAAATCACCATTGGAAAGTGAAAAACATTTCCTGCTACTGCTAGTGCTAGATATGGTCTGCTTGCAGTCAACTTGATTGTCAACAGGTTGATGTGGCAATTGAACAAAAGATACTTAGGCTCGTGAACAGTTAGAAACCAGGCTCACTTCCGCTGATCAACCCTGAAGGCCTGAACTAACCACCAAGAAAGTGATATGAGTAAACTAACCAACACCGAACTAATATCAGTCAACTGACAATCACAATCAAGAAAGCTAGGATCGAGGACACCATCTTGATATGTATGTAGTGGGGAGGCATACAATAATAATTCTGTTCCCAGGCAACCAAGAGCTTATCCTTTCATCTGTAGACCATTGGTTCACTTGTACTAATAACACTGGTGCCTGATAAATAGATTAGGCAAATAGATAAGCCTGACATGAGAGCTGTAACACTTCGGATGAAAGGCATTTTGGTATAGCATTCACAATAGCTATAAATTCCTAGGATGAGAATGCAGTAGTAGATGTTTTACTATTTCAGGAAGGGAGAACAATGCATCAGAGGAGAGAATATCAGAAGCATGAGAGAAAAAATGGTCAGGACTTTGGAACGATGAATTGAAAAAACCTGCCAATCCCAACCCGCAATAGAAATAGTAATATGAGAAAGGTGGGCTAAGAAGGTAGTGCCTTTAGTACTGAAGTAGTGGTTGCTGCTGCCTGGCTTGCTGAAGTACGTAGTAGCTCTTATAATTCCTAGTAAATCTGAGATGAAAAAATCTACTGAAACGAACCTAATACATCAACAACATACGAGCTGATAGGAACAAAATTAAAGGGAAGTCCTATTTCTGAGGATTGCCTACCTTGGAGCGACATATCAAGAACCTGGTCGTTTCATCACAAGAATCGTCTCCTATGTTGTGCTGAACTCATACGCGATACCAGCGACCGAGCTCCCAGCCGGCACGATGCAGGTGAAGTGCACGACGTGCTTGCTGGCCATAGGTCTTAGCTGCAGGGCACGGGGATCCAGAGCTGATGGCCGATGCTGGCCGTAGGTCTTACTTAGTTGCAGGGCACGGGGATTCAGAGCTGATGGCCGATGGCAACCTTGTTAGGGACTTTGGCGGCAGCAATGTCCTGGGAGGTCGGAGGTGACGAGGCCCGGGGTGTCCCCGCACAACGGCGTCGAGTATGTCCGTGTAGATAGTCCGCTGGAATATGTCCCCAGATTCCAGAAACCAGAACCGCTGAGAAGAAGCAGGGCAGGCGGATCCACAACGGCGTGCACGACGGCGCCGTGAGCAGCACGGAGAGCGGGATCCCCGAGGAGGTCTCAGACGGCGGCGGTGAGGCAAGACTGGTGCTGCGGAGGAGAGTGGATGAGGATCCATATGGGACGTGGGCAACGACGGTCGACGGTAGTGCCTGTCTACCCGATGCTGCTAATTGGGGAGGGAGAGCTGGGGAGGTTTTGAGCCGCTCCTTCGTCGGGCTGCCCGCCACCGCCTCCTTCGTCCCGTCCTCGTCGGGCTGTCCGCGGCACCACGCTGCTGCCTCCTTCGTCCCGCACTCATCGGGCTGTCCATGGCACCGCGCCGCCACCTCCTTCATCTCGCCCTCGTCGCCCATGGAGCCGCGCTGCCGCCTCCTTCGTCGACCTGGATTTGGGGATAGGTCTTGGCGCTTGGCGGTTGTGCAGAAGTTCGACGCTGGGGAGAGGTGGGAGGCGGCGACAGGAGAGTGCGGAAGGATGCGGACGCAGCGATTGAGAGCGAGCTGGTGGCCGGCGGCGTTGGGTGCGGGCGGTGGCGGGGAGGGAAGGCGACACTGGAAGTCGTTGGCCACAGTGGTGCGGAGGAGCGAGCTGGCGCAGGCAGGGTTGCGGCGATAGATTTTGTGATGGGAGGGGGCTTGGGTTGCCGCTTTGCGGTTGCGGGCTTCGCCGTGGGGGAAGATGTGGAACGTCGGTTTTAATTTGGGGAGGCCACGCGCAAAGGAAGAGAGCGGAGCGAGGCGATAGAAGTGCGCCGGGGTGAAGCGATCAGTACAATCAGACGATAACATTCGGGTCTTTTTATGTGTAGAGATAAGCGCCCGCGAGCCTAGCTTATCCCTGCTATTGGCTACTAATGGCCGTGGCTGGCTACAGCAGGCTGCTATTGGCTACTAATGGCCGGAGCAAGCCTCAGCTGGCCATGGACGTCTCCAACAAGCCCCGGCCTTCCTCGGACCTCCTTGCAACTCATTTTGTGACCACCACTACAACGCCAGCATCACCTTGGCACGACCCTTGTTGCACGGCTATGGGTATTACAACTGTCATGTACATTCCCCTAAAAAAAACTGTCATGTACACACGTGCACCGAGGACACAACGGCCTAGCCACGGCCGTGACCAAACTCTCGGAGGTCATCCACGATACTTAGGCTGCCCTCGCTAACCTATGCTAACCGACCCTCGCTTTCTCACTTGGGAGACATATATACAGCCGTGTCCCAGCTTCGCTCGAACTGTGCACCACCATGACTCGACCACAGCATGACTGAGTGGATCCCCATCCTATAGCTGTGTAACCAACCTTCAGCTTAGAACATGGTAATACCAGGACCTACCTAAACCGAGCAATGGCATAGGTGGACCTCCACTTGTTGGCCTCTTGGTTACCCAATCCTAACTCGACATAGCATCGGCATGTTCAGCCCATGTAGCCATGAGAATCCGAGTCACCACCAATCGTATGACCAGGCCAAACCGAATCCCACCATGGCACCCTAGCCATGACCTAAGAAACCTTGTGCCTACGATGTTCCCTAGCCATCCTTGAATTCACAGCCATGTATGAGTGCATTTGGGTCTTCATCGTTTTATTGGTTCTTTGTGATAATCCTTAGCTTATAGTGTTACCGGTTACGCATGCAATAGTTCCGGAGGACTCGAGAGACGAAGTTGACCCGACGTTCATTGAGTGGGTGACGACGGAATGAAGGTGCCACGTCCCACCCAGCCTCGTAGAATCCTATTAGACATGCAATATTGTAGTTGCTAGTGCTTTATTTTTTGCAACTGAACTGTGATAGGTTGCATTGTAGAATTGCTTGAAGCCTTCACCTTGTCACAACCTTTACCCCTGCACACCTGCTGATAGGCTAGATGCTCGCTTGTTACTTACTACTGCTTCTACTTCGCATTATATCTATGATGTGATGCTTGATGGAGGATTGTTTGTGAGTGGCTATGGCACTGGTGCCGATAATGTGGTGATAACTTGGGGAGATCTTGGCATGCGTCTTGGGTATGTGGTGAGGTCCAGTCGACCAGACAGGATTCCACGACCAGTCTTTGGGCGAGTCTTGCCAGGGGATGCGACCTGGGCAATCCCTAAGAGAGGTACCTGTGGCGGTTACATGTGTGAGGAGTACTCCCCGTGGTGCAAGTCCACGGGATGGAGGTGCTGTTGAAGTATGGGGTGTTGATTATCCCCACTTGAGAAGGTGTATTATCTTATCCCCTAAGGACTGGTATGTCAAAAGAACTAGACCAGAGGACCCTTCATGCACACCACTTGTCCCTGATGGGTAGGGAGACCGTAACCCAACCAGCTAGGCGGTGCCACTACGACTAGGTCGTTAGCGGATAGTGTAGGGAGGTACGGGCGTATGGCTCACACCCTCCTAAGACAACGTAGTGACCTCCGGAGCCTGGTACTACGTCTCACAGTCTCAGTGTGGCAATGGATTCCAGGGTGGCCTAGGGCTGAGTGGTAGGGTGGCATTGTACTAGTTGGGAGGCGCTGTAAATCAGCCTAGATGATGATCAGCGTCAATGATGGTGATCTTGTGGTTCCAGGTGTACACACTCTGCAGAGTTGATTGATATATACATATAGCCATGTCCACAGATATGGACATTCCTATGACTTACGCTTCCCTTGATTAGTGAGTGGAGTCCTTTCTTCTTCTCCCCCCGGGTTTGTGTTGGATTCTGGCTTTGGCCATTGAGGCAAGGCACGAGCGGGAGTTGTCCTTGCTGCCTAGAGAGTGAGAGTGTGGTGAGATGTGTGTGATGGGATGAATGAATGTGTGGATGAGATGGGTTAAAACTTGAAAAATTATTATAAAACTTTGATTATACTCGCATAGGAAAACTATAACCTAAAATAGGTCTTTTTGCTCTACCCTTGCATTCCACTTACCAAAAAGCAAACGCAAAGCATAGGGTGGGAGCCAGTAGCCATTACAAATCGTACTGATAATTGTTTAGCAGGATGGGAGCCATCTACGGTAACAACAATGGAGATTGGGAGGATCAGATGGTCTTGTTCTACACTCAAGGATGCCTCTAGATTGGAGAACGCTAAGCTTCGCTTCCACGATAAATTAGTGGTGTTCGGGTTGTTGTTAGATGTACCCAAAACTATTGTAATATACTTATTTATGCACTCTGTAATTGTATGATTGTTGTTAGATGTACCCAAAACTATTGTAATATACTTATTTATGCACTCTGTAATTGTATGACTCTGTAATCAGCTGTAAATTGACGCCCGTGATAGCCAAGATGTCCTAGGATTATCACAGAGGGGCAAAAGAGTCGTGATTTCTATTTTGGAAATCCTGGGTCTTTACGCCCATACACTTAGAGATTACTAAAAAATATATAGCAACTTCCTTAGCTATATAACCCTCTGCTTCGACCTTTGTACATACAACATAATGAATTACTATATCCGTCCAAAAAAACTCATTGTTTTAGGATTCAAAACATGTCCATACATGCAAATATACCCATGCATTGCAACAGGATGCTCAACATCTTATATGACTACCTGAAGGACTTGCAGCTTGGAGATTTATTTAGCCATCATGTCTTGCGTTGCAATTCGTCTAGGAATTGAACTCGGTAATATGTTTGGATGCATGGCTGCTCTAACGTGTACGAATATACACGTTTAGAGATTTATCAATGATCATATCATGCGTTTCAATTCGATTCAGGATCGACTTCACAATATGTCTGAACACTTAACTCATACCGACACGATAGAGAGTGGTGGACCACAGAACACTTCGTATTTCAATTTGTTTTGAAATCAGATTCCACACCATGCTTGGACATGCTAAAAAAAATTCTATAAAGAATTTTTAAATTTTTAATCCTTTATTAACAATATTATAATATTAACCATCGTCACTTTTATTCTGAATCTAACCCTTTGGCCGTGCCTGCGCGCCTGGCGTGGCAGAAATGCACTGTCGTGCAGTGCATGTCATGTAGCAGCCATGCAATAAGGCAGTCCCCAGCCACGGCGGATGCCATGCTGGCACCCCTGCTGTGCCAACCCGTCTGTTGCGGTAAGACCAAATACAGTGCTGCGCGCCAGCGCCCATTTCTCTCTCTCCTCCCTACTTCCTCCTCTGGGACTAGCTCTTGCAACTCCATTGGCTTGCCCCTTGTCTAAATCTCCATTTTCCCTTGTGAATCAAAGCAAGAAGTAGGGGAGAACACTCCTACAAGGTATATGCCTTTGTCGCACTCACATATTTGAATAGTTTTGCATTAGTACATTAGGTTTGCGGTGTTTAGGGTTTCATGATTTGATGGTTAATTTGTGTGAATTTTTCTAAATCTGGATAGATCGGAGGCACGATATGTCGGTATCATTTAGTTGTTTTATGTTTTCATTTCCCTGTGTGGACACATATTTTTTCATGCAACTTATTACATAGGTTAACATCTTGGTCAAGCTATGTATGTATATGAACAATTATAATTTCTTAGGTTTTGATGAAATTAATTGGATACTAGGTTATAGTTTTGAAGATGGAGAACATGCTACAGAGGGATAAGTGTCGAAAGAAGGGTCATCTGAAAGAGTTATATCCGAATGTCTTGCAAGGATGCACTTGTCTTTCCTGAACGACCGATGCCTAATTGTTATTGTGGTAAGCTACCAAGGTGGCACAATCAAGCCATCCAGATACTGCTACACAAGCCGACTACGCATGGGGCTGCACAAGTAGAACACAAAGAATCTTTCTTAATGAATTGGTCCAAACATGTGCAAAGGAAAATGATCTTTTTCTTGTGGGTGGAGATTTTAGTATCGTTAGAAGCCCACAGGAAAAGAACAATGAGAGGTATGACAAATGGTGGCCCTTCCTTTTCAACGCTATCATCGATAGTTTGGATTTAAGGGAGCTGGATCTCTCTAACAGGAAGTTTACTTGGGAGAATTATTGGGAAACACCAACTTATGAAAGCTAGACCAGATCCTAGTAGGCACGGAATGGGAGTTAAAATTTCCACTTGTAGTAGTTCAAACGTTGACAAGGGAAATATTGGACCATACTCCGTTACTTATGGATACCGGCAATGGCACTCATAGAAACAAACAACCAGGGTTCAAGTTCAAACATGGTTGGTTGTTAAGGGATGATTTTTTGAGTTGGTTGTTGACGTTTGGAATAAGGAATTGAGAGGGAACCCCGAACCTGTGCCAGGCGTCGTAAAAGTCGAGGAATTTGCGACCTGTAAACTGAGTGCCGTTATTAGTGATAATGCGATTAGGAACCCCGAACCTGTGGATGATGTCCTGGATGAACTCCGCAGCGTGCTCGGATTTGAGGTTGGCGATGGGCCAGACCTCGACCCACTTGGTGAATTTGTCGATGGCGACTAGGTGGTGGTCGAATCCTCCGGGGGCCCTTTGAAAGTCTTCGATCATGTCGAGGCATCAGACCGCGAATGGCCAGGTAATCGGGATGGTTTGGAGTGCTTGTGCCAGTAGGTGGGTCTGGAGGGCGAAGTATTGGTACTCCTTGCAGGCCTTGATGAGGTCCTAGGCATCGGTGAGAGCCATCGCCTAGAAAAGCCATGCCAGAAGGTCTTGCCGACGAGGGCCCTCGGGGCAGCATGGTGTCTACAGATGTCGGCATGGATGTCTAGGAGCAAAGCCTTCCCGTCGTTGGCAGAGATGCATTTGAGGAGGATCCCTGACATGCTCTGCCGGTTGAGCTGCCCATCCACGACTTTGTAGCTCTTCACCCGTTGGATCAGCCACATGCCTCGATGGTGTCAGAAGGGAGGATCCCTCGTTCGAAGTAGTCGAGAAAGGGGTGGTGCAGTCGCCCGGGTTTGGAGGCTTTCCACTTGGTGGATCGTGTGGGTTATCCCGCAAATTAGTTGTCCTGCTGCTGGGCGCAACCTGTGCGTGGTCAGCTGGTGCCTCTGCATGGCAGGCCAGGCCCGAGATGCGGTCGATGGAGCTTTCCCCGGTGCCTCTGCCAATGGCTCGACTGTCTCCCTTGTGGGGATGGCTCGTGTTCGTTTGTGCCGAACGCGCTTCTTTGGCTAAACCAGGAGCTCGCAGGCCTCGTCTGCTTGGTGTTCGACGGCCCGACGGCTTCTGGTGGTGACCATTAGTACCTGGCCTTCTTGGTCTAGTCACTCGCTTGCTGGGTCGGGGGTGGCCTTCGGGGGCTATCCCTTCTCTTACCCAGATGGTACACCATTGGCGGCGTCGGGGCTGGGCCAGGCCCCTTGCCTCCTCGAGTCAGATCGAGGGGGCGTCATGGACATCAAGGAAGACGCCTGGCAGCAGTTGTCCCTGGGTGGAGGCCAAGTTGGCCAAGGCGTCGGCTTCCTCGTTGTCCCGCTAGAGGACGTGGTGGAGCCTGAGTCCGTTGAACCTTTCTTCAAGCTTCAGGACTTCTTTGCAGTAGGCCTCCATTTTCTCATCTCGGCAGGCGGACTCTTTCATCACTTTGTTTATGACCAGCTTGGAGTCCCTTCTGATGAAGAGACGGCAAGCCCCAAGGTCGGCTGCCACCTGGATGCCGTGGAGGAGCGCCACATATTCTGCAACATTGTTAGTGGCTCAGATGTGAAGCTGGAGAGCATACCTCAGCATGTCACTGCTCGAGAATGTGAGGAGTACTCCCGCCCCAACCCCTCTGACCATGAGGGAGCCATCGAAGTACATGGTCCAATTCACAAATTTGGACGGGGCGGGGGAGGTTTGCTCTTCCGTCCACTTCGCCATAAAGTCAGCGAGTACCTAGGACTTGATGGCAGTGTGAGGGGCATAGGTGATGTTGAGGCCCATGAGTTCGAGGCCCCATCTGGCAATGCGGCCAGAAGACTCGCGATTGTTGATGACATCTCCAAGGCTGACGGAGGACACCACGATGACTGGGTAGCTGTCGAAGCAATGCCGAAGCTTGTGCTTGGTGATAAGCACGGCGTAGAGGAGCTTCTGGATCTGTGGGTAGCGGGTCTTGGAATCAGAGAGGACCTCGCTAATGAAGTACACCGGCCTTTGCACCATGAGGACAAGGCTTGCTTCCTCGAGTTCCACTATGCCTGAGGGTGGGCAAGCTATGTAGCAGTGCAGCAGCACTAAGGGGGTGTTTAGATGGGATGAAAAGGGTGAAAGATGCACTGTAGCACGTTTTGGCTTTATTTGGCAAAAAGTGTCCAATCATAATCATAGACTACTTTGGCTCGAAAGATTCGTCTCGTGATTTTACCCAAATCATAGACTACTTTGGCTCGAAAGATTCGTCTCGTGATTTTACCCCCTAGTTGTGCAATTAGTTTTTTTTGTCTACATTTAATGCTCTATGCATGTGTCTAAATATTTGATGTGATGGATAAAAAATTTTTAGATGGGGAACTAAACCAGGCCTAAGAAAGGGACGGCGATTGGGTGACAGAGAAGGTCAAAAGGCGACCCTTTTTTTGGCACCATCGCGAGTGTGCTTGAGTAGTGCATGTGCTTTCAGCCGACGGCTGCTGGAGAGCCTGGAGGGCAGCTACGCCGCTACTGCAGCAAATATCTTGAGCAGAGGAATATTCGCACTGCCATGTCCAAGTCCTCAGAATCTAGCTTCTTCATTCATTCATTCATGCATGTTGTGTATATAGAAACAATATAATTTGAACCAGTACTATAAGGTACCTTCAATAGGATGAGCTAGGTACCAGCTCTAAGACAACTTCTCTAATGGTGTTAACTTTAGCACATAGCATATAATATAGATAGACCCACGTGACACTCTTATGTAATCTTGGAATGTGCGTATGAGCCAAACTCTTGATCAAGAGATAGCTTTCCTCTCTATTATTAGAGAATAATCGATAAAACAAGTATGATCACAACCACTAGAGACACTGATTTATGTGGAAACTCCTCTGGAGATCAAGACACGAATACACAAAGGTAATCTTCACTATTCAAATATTTGGAGGTCTACAAATGCAAGGGATTTACAACCGGCAACTCAACCCAAAGCATATTACAAGAGGAATAGGAGAAACGCAGAATGACTCTGCAAATGTGTTACCGATTCACCGTATGTCATCACCAATTTATATAGGCATAATAGCCATGCATGCAGCCAAACAAATATGAACGGCTGAAGAGAAAGATAACATGCAACTGAAAAACTCTTAACCAATTTAGGATATGCTAATTTAGATATCTTTCAATGGCAGGTGCATGCGGCCTTTAGGAATTCGGAGCATAAACTAATTAACAAACTCCACCTTGAGACGAATTCCCTTCTTGTGAAGAATCACCATAAAAAACCTTCAATGTTAACCATCACCATGCACCCAAAAATAATCCCATGGACTAAGCGGTCACACCAATTAAACTTGAGCAAAGCTCAAACTTATTATTAGGAACAGACTTTGTCATCATGTCTGCAGGATTGTCATGAGTACTAATCTTGCATACTTTGATATCACCTTGGGCAATAATTTCATGAATGAAGTGATATCTAACATCTATATGCTTTGTTCTCTCATGCAACATTTGATCCTTTGTAAGGCATATAGCACTCTGACTATCACAAAATATAGTGGTGCAAGATTTATCACCACAAAGCTCATTGTACAAACCTCTCAACCAAATAGCTTCTTTGCATGCCTCAGAAATAGCCATATACTCGGCTTCAGTTGTAGATAAAGCAACTGTAGCTTGCAAACTTGCTTTCCAACTAACAGCACATCCACCAATGGTGAAAACATAACCTGTGAGTGACCTTCTTTTATCTAAATCACCAGCATAATCAGAGTCCAAATAACCAAGAAGTCCAATTTTAGATTTTCCAAATTGTAGACATGCGTTTGAAGTACCACACAAATATCTGAAAATCCATTGGACAGCCTTCCAATGCTCTTTACCTGGATTGGCCATGTATCTACTAACAACACTCAGTGCATGAGATAAATCAGGACGTGAGCAGACCATGGCATACATAAGAGAACCAACTGCACTTGAGTATGGAACTTTAGACATGTACTCCACATCTTTATCTGACTGTGGACATAAAGCTGCAGATAATCTAAAATGTGGAGCTAAAGGTGTACTCACTGGCTTAGCTTCATGCATGTTAAAGCGACGAAGAACTTTCTTAATATACCCTTGTTGACTAAGGTATAATTTTCCAACATGTCTATCTCTAATAATTTCCATGCCAAGAATCTTCTTTGCTGCTCCCAAGTCCTTCATCTCAAACTCATTATTCAACTGTGCCTTTAGTTTTTCTATTTCCTTTTTATCTTTTGCAGCAATTAACATGTCATCAACATACAAAAGCAAATAAATGGTTGAGCCTTTGATAGTTTTTAAATAAACACAACTACCATAATTTGATCTCTTAAAGCCCTGAGAGATCATAAATGAGTCAAATCTTTTGTACCATTGTCTAGGAGACTATTTTAAACCATAAAGAGATTTCTTTAACCTGCAAACCAGGTTTTCTTTTCCAGAAATAACAAAACCTTCTGGTTGATCCATATAGATGTCCTCTTCTAATTCTCCATGTAAGAATGCAGTTTTAACATTCAACTGCTCAAGCTCATAGTCATGCATGGCAACGATACTAAGCAAAGTTCGGATAGAACTATGCTTCACAACAGGGGAAAATACATCATTGTAATCAATTCCTGGAATTTGGCTATAGCCTTTGGCAACCAACCTTGCTTTATACCTTACTTTTTCACTTGGGGAAATTCCTTCCTTTCTTTTGAAAATCCATTTGCAGCGGATAGGCTTCTTTTCTTTTGGTAATTTTACCAAGTCCCAAGTGCCATTCTTTTCAAGTGACTCCATTTCATCATGCATAGCAATCACCCAATTCTTGCAGCCAGTTGAATTAATAGCCTCGGAGTATGTAGAAGGTTCTAGATTACCTTCAATTTCTTCTGCCACGTTCAAAGCATAAGCAGCAATATTGATTTCATTAATCAATCTCTTTGGTTGAATAATTTGCCTTCTAGGCCTATCAACAGCAATAGAACGTTGTTGTGGCGGTGGTGACTGCGAAACAATGGGAGCTTCCTCTACAATTGAGGAATCCTCGGTAATAGGTTCATCGAAAATAGTATTGATTTCTTTTCTTGGTGCATCAACAAACTGCTCCACCTGAACACTTGACTTCTATTGACCATCAATGGAAAAATTAGTAGTACTGTCTTGTAACATAGCATGTTCGTTAAAGACAATATTTCTACTAATCACAATCTTTCTAGTTTCTGGATTCCATAGCTTATATCCCTTGACTCCAGATTTATATCCTAGAAAGATACACTTAACCGCTCTAGGCTCCAATTTTCCGTTATCAACATGAGCATACGCAGTACAACCAAAAACTCTCAATTCTGAATAGTTTGTCGGAGAACCAGACCAAACCTCAATTGGAGTTTTCTTATTAATGGCAATAGATGGTGACCGATTAATGAGATAACAAGCAGTGGAAGCTGCTTCTGCCCAAAAATGTCTATCCAGTCCTGCATTAGACAACATGCAACGAGCCTTTGATATTATTGTTCTGTTCATACGCTTAGCTACACCATTTTGCTGAGGTGTGTAAGGAATTGTGTAGTGTCTCACAATGCCTTCAGATTTACAGTAAGAATTAAATTCCTCTGAACAGAATTCCATCCCATTATCGGTGCGAAGCTTGTTTACCTTCTTTTCGGTTTGCTTTTCAACCATTACCTTCCACTCTTTAAAAGCTAAAAATGCTTCTGATTTATGCTTCAAGAAATAAGGCCAAACTTTCCTATAGTAATCATCAATAATTGTCAACATATAACTAGCACCACCAAGTGATGTCCTACGCGATGGCCCCCATAAATCCGAATGCACGTAATCAAGAATACCTTTGGTTGTATGTGTTGAGGTATTGAACTTCACCCTCTTGTGTTTGCCAAACACACAGTGCTCACAAAATTGTAACTTACTAATGTTATGACCATCAAGAAGTCCTCTCTTACTTAGCTCTGCCAAACCAAGTTCACTCATATGCCCAAGACGCATATGCCAAAGCTTTGTAGCATCAGAATTAGGTAATGACTTTGAAATTGTAGCAGCATTACCTACAATTGTAGTACCTCGCAAGAGATACAAATTGGCAGATTTCAAATCACCTTTCATGACCACAAGAGAGCCTATTGATACATTCATAACTCCACCTCCAGCAGAGTATCTGTACCCTTTCAAATCCAGAGTACTTAAAGAGATAAGATTTCTCGTCATAGTTGGAATGTGCCTCACATTAGTCAAGGTCCTGATGACACCATCAGACATTTTAATTTGAATGGATCCAATGCCAACTATCTTACGAGGTGTGCTATCACCCATTAACACAGAACCACCACCTTGCACAGAATCGTAAGTGGTAAACCATTCTTTATGAATGCATATATGAAAAGTGCAGGCTGAATCAAGAATCCATTCATCATCAATCTTTGCACATCCAACAAAAGCAACAAGCACATCACCTTCACTGCCACTTTCAGTAGCAACGGAAGGTTTACTTTCATCTTCTGTTTTACCTCTTGACTTAAGTATGCTATTTCGCTTTTCCTTGTTTTTCAACTTGTAACACTCTGTAATATAATGAGTGTCCATCTTGCAATAATTGCAAAATTTATCACCCCTGACTCTTGACTTCGAACGGCCCCTATAGCCATTTGAACTTTTACCTCTAGATCCACTATAGGATCCCTTCTCCTTTTGCCTACCCCGAACAAACTAGCCTTCTGCTTGTGAACTTGAACTTTCAGCAGATACCATTTATTTCATCTTCTCGTTGGCATGCAAGGCTTCATAAACTTCATTTAGAGTGAGAGTATCATGACTATATAGTATAGTATCTCTAAAATTTGAATATGAAATAGGTAGGGAACACAAAAGAATAAGACCAAGATCCTCTTCACCATATTTAACCTCCATTGACTCAAGATCAGCAACAATCTCTTTAAATTTCGAAAGGTGATCCAACACCTTTCCCCCATCATGCATCTTGTGCAAAAATAACTTTTGCTTAAGGTGCATCTTGCTAGTGAGATCCTTTGTCATACAAAGTTGCTCCAATTTTAACCATAGTCCAGCAGCAGTGGTTTCCTTCAACACCTCCTGCAAGATACTGTTTGACAAATGGAGATGAATTTGACATAAAGCCTTATGGTCTTTGCGCTTTTCAGCATCAGACCAATCTGTGGGATTCTTCCCACCAAAACCATCTAGCGCATCATCCCATTCAGCATGCGTTAGAATTGCCCGCATCTTGACTTGCCATAGACAAAACCTTGTGTCTCGATTCAATAATGGAATATCATACTTCAAAGACGCCATGTCGAAGAATCCTGGATCGAATAGGCAATAAACACAGCTCGGATACCACTTGTTAGAGAATAATCGATAAAACAAGTATGATCACAACCACTAGAGACACTGATTTATGTGGAAACTCCTTTGGAAATCAAGACACGAATACACAAAGGTAATCTTCACTATTCAAATATCTGGAGGTCTACAAATGCAAGGGATTTACAACCGGCAACTCAACCCAAAGCATATTACAAGAGGAATAGGAGAAACGCAGAATGACTCTGCAAATGTGTTACCGATTCACCGTATGTCATCACCAGTTTATATAGGCATAATAGCCATGCATGCAGCCAAACAAATATGAACGGCTGAAGAGAAAGATAACATGCAACTGAAAAACTCTTAACCAATTTAGGAGATGCTGATTTAGATATCTTTCAATGGCAGGTGCATGCGGCCTTTAGGAATTCGGAGCATAAACTAATTAACATCTATTTTATTAAAATATAAAATAATATACTTAGAGCTATAGCTCATAAGTCACACCATTGAAGCTGCTCTAAGAACGGGAGACGACTTCACCAAATTGAACTATTCAAGAAACGGCGCCTTTAATTATATGTATATACATATATAGCTAAATGTTTGGAATGCATGCAATGAATCTGGACGCTACAATCATAATAGTGCTAGGCAACGCATGTTTGACCTTCCCAAGATCCCATCAGTACAATTATTTTTCTGGTTTTATAAAAAGTGTATATATATGCATATAGATTTCCATTTTGACAAGTTGCTTAGAAGATTTGTACTTGTAGCACTAAGTGTCTCATGATGGCGCCTATTTCAGTTCCTGGCAATGTGCGATGGACAGTTACTGTGCCTTTGAGAATTAGTGGTTCTTCACTGCCAGGGGACTCCTTTTTACGTAGATCCCAAAGGAAACTTCTGTTTACACCTGACAGTGGCATTTGCATGTGCTAAATATGTTGTATTTTGCTACGTTAGTGCTCAGTGTTGCTGCAAATCACAATGATGCACGAATGGTCGTCAAAGAGAAACATCTCGTCGGTTGATGTAACTGCTACTGTCATTAGGCACTCAGTCTTGGGATAAATTAAAATAACAGATATAAAAGTCGATCGAGCAGCCCAATTCTAACACACATTTGAAATGTCAATTAACATCTTATATCTCAGTGTATCTGTCTTACGAATGAACGATTCAAGTGTACTGATAACGTGTTATATCTTCCACGGCTCGTTGAAAACAAGATACTATATATCTTTTGCTCACTGCTTCGTACGCCATCAATTTGTGATCTCGGTTCCGACGAATCAATCTACAACTTTGCTTGCAGAAGCAGCAGGAAACTTGCATGTGATGGACGCTTTTCTCTTTTGAACGCACTTTGGAGCCATCAGCACCGTTGAGCCCTGCAGCCATTAGGAGGGTCGAGCAATTAGCACCACTAATGGTCGAGCGGCCAACCGTCCGGCAACTAGACACAGTGGCTACGTTAGTGCTCAGTGTTGCTGCAAGTTCCAGCAAATCACATTGATGCACGCATGGTCATCACAGAGAAACATCTCGTCCATTGTTGTTGTTAGAATTTATATGGTGTAGTTCCCCTAAGCCCATAAGTAGAAATTCTAATAAATCTCAAAGGCCTAATACCTGTGTTACCTAACGGGCTTTAATGTTTAAGCCCATATGTAGAGGTGGAATGTGCAGCACCAATTAGTACCTTACTGCTGTGGAGGTCCCCCATATAAGTTATAGTAAATCGTATAGTAAGGAGTTTGAATCTGCGGCGACGCCCTCGTCAAGGTAACCTCGGATGGCGTAAGGTCCCTGGCTCCCTGGGCCTTATTGGTAACTGTTTTGATCTCTTATAACGTGTTTACATGCACATTTTGCAAAGGTAACCTCGGATGAACTTATCTCGATCTCATGCCGTGTTATAAGCCAATAAACAGTTATAAGAAGCTGCTTGTGTTATCTGGTCTAGCTGTCACAAGAAACTGATCGAAAACCCACACAGACCACAGAGAAAAGAAAGAAATGTGCCCTCTTATTAGCACCTGACCTTCCATTCCCTGTACAGCTAAGGCTCTTATATTATCTTACATGTCTGCTAGATGCTACCTAATAAGTACCTAGGACAACAACTTACTGTGCTGTGCACAACAGTTTCATAAAACCGTGCAGTGAGCAAGGAATTGCAAAAACAAAAGGACGCGCTTGTTGCATGCCACTATATGTCATGCTGATGGTTATTTTGTTTCCCAGCTTATTCAATCTCGTGGCTGTTAGTGATCAGGACCAAAGGTTGAGTGCGCTATTGGTGTCCAGGGCTCACACACCATAAGGCATGTGTGCCTTTCCAGCTGGAGCTTCCTTCCTGCCACCACTATATAAACCCCCTCCAAGGGCCCTACTACCATCAAGCTTTCAGGCAAGCAACTCGAGTAGTAGTTGTGTCACCTCCTCTCTAGCTCTTCCCATTGAGAAGTGGGATCAACCAAGTGCTCAAAAGCTAGCTCGACATAAAAATCGAACCCCTTACTCAAGCTAGCCTACTGATCTACTCCTAATCGTCCTCATATATACCAAAGCAAAGATCTTCAAATGGCTGGCTTGTCTCTACAGCATCCCTTGGCCTTTGCCTTCGGCCTCCTTGGTATATTGTCTCACGAGACCCGACTCGATTTCGTTAATTTATTTTACTGTGTTGTTCCTCTTTTCCTTGTTTCATTGTAACCGTGCTTCTCTGGAAAATGACCCCCTATCTATCCACGTAGACAAGGGTTGCAACAAGGGTTATACCCACCCTATCTACGTACGTAGACAAGGGTTGGAACAAGGGTTATACCCACCCTATCTACGTACACAAGGGTTGCAACAAGGGTTATACCCAAACACATGTGCTTGCCAAAAGATGGTTTCTCTTTGTACAGCATCCTAATCCTTCCCATTTAATCCCGCTCCATGTAGAGGCGAGCTAGCTAGCTGTTCCCATTATTGCTAGCTTGTCCTACCAACAAGATATATAAACAAGAATGAATTCGTCATTGGGTTGGTAGGAGATATAGATATTTTTAGAGAAAGGTAAGGAGATATAGATATTATATAATATATGTGTGCTATGGTGCCGGCCTGTCCATTTAGGGCAGAAAGAGAAAAAAAATTAATGGGCGTCTGGGCTCCGGTGTGGCGTGACATCACAAAGCGCGCAAAGGGCTCCCCAATCATTATTATTATCGAAATTAAAGGATGTACTATTATATAGCTGCAACTGCAACGTACTTCCATGTGTACGGACCCCAGAATTCGTTCTGATGCTTCCTTTTTGTTTGGCGGTATGCTGTTTGTGTTTGCAGGCAACATCATCTCCTTCATGACCTACCTGGCCCCACTGTAAGTCTCTCTGTCTCTCTCCCTGAGCTGCGTGCGTGCTGATCTGACCGTGTGCTACACGTACAGGCCGACGTTCTACCGGATCTACAAGAACAAGTCGACGGAGGGCTTCCAGTCGGTGCCGTACGTGGTGGCCCTCTTCAGCGCGATGCTGTGGATCTACTACGCGCTGCTCAAGTCCGACGAGTACCTGCTCATCACCAGCAACTCCGCCGGCTGCGTCATCGAGACCCTCTACATCGCCATGTACCTCGTCTACGCGCCAAAGAAGGCAAAGGTCCGTCATCGTCCATCCGTCATCATCCGATCCATGCACATCCTCACCCATGCATGCATTCGAATGGCGGGCCCACCAGTATTCAAGGGTATTCAGTTGAATACCCAAATCTTTTGGCAAAAAATTTCATATATATAGTGTATATATATATACCAGTCTGTATATTGAAAAAAATAAAAATACAGCAAGTCTGAACACTTATAAGCAAATCAGCCCAAACATACTTCACTCAGTTTTCTCCCCCACCAGAAGACCAACGAGGCCCAGCGGCCCATACTGCTAACCGCAGGCCGCAGCTCGCACTGAGTCCCCTCCCCCGAAGCCTCACGCCTGCTCACTGAGCATAAAATAAATCAGCCCTAATTTGTTTGGTAATAAGGATAGCAATTTGTGAATCACTTAGCGCCTTAGCTTGAGTTGTCTCTAAAATTACTTGTCTCCAAATTTCATTTATGCTCAAATTATTATACATATGAAATCATGCCTAATTTTGTGTTATGTATTCCTACATATTATGCAAAATTCAAGTATGCGGCATGATACATGCCAAAATATTAGCTTTTTTATTGTGAAAAAAAAATTATATCCCTATATATTTTGAATACCCAGCCCTAGAATCCTGGGCCCGCCACTGCATTCGATGATTCTCATATGTACGTACGTGCAGCTGTTCACGGCCAAGATCCTGCTCCTCCTGAACCTGGGGGTGTTCGGGCTCATCCTCCTCCTCACGCTGCTGCTCTCCGCCGGACAGCACCGCATCGTCGTCCTCGGCTGGGTCTGCGTCGCCTTCTCCGTCAGCGTCTTCGTCGCGCCACTCAGCATCATCGTGCGTACCAGCAGCAAACCATACCCAATAAATATCATATCTCTATAGCTATCGTGTGTACTGTGCGACGACTGTATGTACGTCCGTACATGTGTGCATCATCATATCAGTCCTCCTACAAGCTACGTGGCTTACAACGCGCGTTCTTTCTCGTATGGCTGCTGCAGCGCCAGGTGGTGCGCACAAGGAGCGTGGAGTTCATGCCCTTGTCCCTCTCCCTCTCCCTCACCGTCAGCGCCGTCGTCTGGTTCCTCTATGGCCTGCTCATCAAGGACAAATACGTTGCCGTAAGTAACCTCCTGTCCTGTCCTCCTCCGATCCATAGCAGCTTAAAATAAAGCTGCAGCTTTCAAGTTTATTTTCCAAGGTAATTAACACAGATCACCACTGACAACTTTTGTGCGGCTGGCTTTTGTTTGTTCCACTTCCATCAGCTCCCAAACGTGCTCGGCTTCACCTTCGGTGTGGTCCAGATAGGCCTGTACGCGCTCTACCGCAACGCGACGCCCAAGGAGGTGGCCGACGACGCCAAGGATGCGGCAACCGCGGACGGCACCTTCAAGGTGTCCGGCGAGCATGTGGTGACCATTGCCAAGCAGTCCGCCACAACTGCCGTGGCGGAGCTTATCAATGCCCGTGACGCGCACCCTGCTGCGGCCTTGGAAGAGGCCAAGGCCGAGCCGGCGGAGAACGGAACGGTGGCGGCGCCACCGAACGTGGGACGCAACGCTGACCAAGTCTAGCTCGATTCCTCGCTTAGAACATGCGTATATATGTGTATCCGGGTAGGTCATAAATTGAGGCCGCACGCGAAGTAAGTGCGCAAGCCGTGCGTGGCCGCACAGTACTGGCACACGCACACATGATCGAGCTGCTATGAAAGGGATGATCGTGCGTCTGTTGCTGCTGCTGTTTCATTTCTTTCTCGCCCATTGCGTGTATTAATTTTAGCTTGTTATTGTAGTTCTTGCCTCCGGATTATTAGACCTTCCATGTAATAACAATATATATAAATGGTCTTATTAAAGCTAAAATTCCTTTTTATATCATATCAAAGTGCTTTGTCTGTTATTTGGAGTTTCATTAGGTTGTATATGCATGTTTCACACGCATCTGTTTCATTTTTTTCAACGTGTGCCTGAGCATAAAAGATCTAGGATTTGATAGCAAGTGTGTGGACCTCCACTTTGGCGATGAGGCACAATTATTAGGAGAGCAACATCCCTCTTCCGCCTTTTGTGCATTTCTTCCGGGCCAAAACTCCAAACTAAGATTCCTTTTGGCAGGTTTTATTGTCTAGTAGTACTACTCCTTCGCAAGTTGGGGCCCTTTTCTAACAGAACATGCCTTTAATTTCACAGAGCGCATCGAGTTTACAAGACATCCTTTTGTTGCCACGCAAATCAATAGACATGCAGTTGCTTCCCTGTGTCAGTGTCAGCACCTAGCTACTAGCTAGTCACTCCTGGCTGCTGGCGCTGAGCCCAAAGGTGGTCATGGAACTCACCAAGTTAGAAAATCCATAAATATATTTAGAGCACATATAATACACATGACTAATGTTTAGCTGCTAAATTTAGTCCCTTGTGATCCCAATTGTTAGCTAACCACCTGGCTAGTTGTCGTAATTAATAATGGTAGAAATGGGCTAATGAATTGAGAAAAGACTAAAAATATCCTCATCTAGATAGTCCTATGCGCTCGGCGCAACCCATGATCTTGGTGGGGAAAGAATCACAAGGAATGCAATCTAGAGTTCTAATTATTGTAAAGCCAAATTGCAGTCCATACTAGAAGATCAATATCTAGTGCAGACCACAAGATATGAGTGATGCAAATAAATCAAACACACGTGCAAAGATAATTCAGATTCGATGCAAATAAGGAGTATGCTTGAGATGCAAGTGTTGCAATCAAACCCAAGCAAAACTTTGCACCTAAGGATGGATAGCAATCTGGTTGTGCAACTTGATGAAAATTTCAGTACTTGTGCACATAAACAAACTGATCTTTCAACTCTTCTTTCACAACTTTTCTCAACTCCCTTTTTTTAACTTTTCTTCTTTTTTTTGACACACTTTTTTTTATAGAACTAAGAACAAGGTCAGATATAACACTTGCACACTTTTTGATAGAAATAAGACACAACCATCGGCTATAACTTGATAGGATCAAAGTTAACACAAAGGATGATACCGGTTTTAGATTTTTTTGTGGTGATGTTCAGATATATATATAAAATCTCAAAGGACACGCGAAGGAGAATATGATCAACAACTAAAACAAAGACTCTAATGAACCAAAACTTAACAAAACTCACTAGAACAACAGATTGAAACAAAGGGCTATGGCAAAATATTTTTGTGGCTTTGGTACACTACTACAGCAATTTTAACGGAGGCGGGTGTTTTGGCTTTACCCAGGCGGGCAAAGCAACCGCTTCAGTGCTAAGGTCACAGATAATCGGACCTTAACCGAGGTGGTTTCCTTACCTGCCTAAGCTAATGGAGTAAAAAAATAAAAAAAGCCCAAGCCCGCTGGCGAGCCCATTTTGAAGCCCGCCAGTGAGCCCGCCTGCTTCGCGCGACCCTACCGCCGCCAGCATCCCCGCGTGCCGCCGAGCAGGTGGCTCCCCGCTTGCGCCGCCACCAGATCTGGTCAAGGGAGGAGGGAGGTGGCTCCCCCGCCGGACGGATCTGCCGCCGCCGGTGTTGCTAGAGGAGGAGGAACGCTGCCGCAGCCCGTGCTAGGCCAGATCCGCTCGGCCTCCATTGCCCACACCACCGAGAGCTTGCCCACGCCACGAGGAGGCCAGATCCGGCCTCCGCACCACCGGATCTAGCCTCCATCGCCCGCGCCTGGCCAGATCTGCCTGGTCTCCATGGCCCGCACCACCGAGAGCTCGCCCACGCCACGGGGAGGCTGGATCTAGCCTCCGCACCACCGAATCTGGCCTCCATCGCCCGCGCCCTGCCGGATCCGCCCGGCCTGCATCGCCCGCACCACCGAGAGCTCGCCCATGCCGCTGCCACCGTCGTGGTGGAGAGCAGGCGCCGCCCGCGCCTGAGAGGATGAAGGAGATGGCCACCGGGAGAGGAGGGGAGGGGAGGGGATGGGTGCATCGGGCACCTGAGAGAAGGGAGACGGGAGTGGGGCATCGGGTGGCTGAGTGTGGGTGAGTGAGAGGGAGTGATTTTAGGGTTTCTCATCTCGTTTATATATTCGACATGATAGTGGGCTAGAGTGGGCCTAGCGGGCTGGGCCTGATTTACCGAGGCAGTTGTTTTAATATGCCCGCCTTGGTTAATTATTTACCGAGGCGGTTGTCTTAAGATTGCCACCTCGGTTAATAACGATTAACCGAGGTGGGTATTTTAACGTGCCCGCCTCGGTTAATTGATTTTGTGAGGCGGTTTTTGGCAACCACCTCGGTTAATAAAAAAATAACTGCATCGGTTAATGTCTACCATTAATAGAGGCAGTTGGAAATGTTGCCCACCTCCGAGGGCCATTTTGAAAGGTCACGGTTAATAAATTTTGTGGTAGTGGTACCAGATGGTGAAGGCTTGGTCCCGATCTTCATGACATAGGATTCCGATCTTGATAACTAGCTGAAGAACAACGGATAACTTGCTGCAAGCAGCGATAACTAGCGCAGTCTAAACCAATGATTCGCCCAATCACACTCTCAAGGAAACCAACCTAAGGAATCTGGAATCAATGGACCAGTAGCACGGATTGGGTGCTGATGACGCGGCCGCTTCTGTAATCTCCGCGAAGGAAAACACAAGAGCAAAGGGATAGAGATCTCTCTCTAATTTTGTTAGCACACAGCTGAACAAAGGGGTTCGTATTCTGATTATCAAAAGTCTCCATTTGTTTCAAAGCAAAGGGCTATTTATACTAGGAACAACCCTCCTACATGGGTGCAAACACGAAAAGAAAATGAAGAGATAGAGTACGTGAAAAGGCTTCCACGAAATCAACTCCCGAAGTGGTCTCGTGAGGCTGTTGGTCTTCCACGCAGTCTTTAGTAATTTGGCAATAACTCCATCTTGGGAAGTCCAAATGATGAGCCATTTGTTGGGTGTGAAAGTAGACTCAATAATCTTTCCATCTATGTGCAGCATGCATCACGTAACATTTTAGACTAGTACAGTTTTGCATGGGAAGTTGTACCAACATTCTGTCCTCAAAGACTGTTGACCTTCTGAGCAGTCTTGACTAATCTGAGCATAAATCTTTATTGTGATGTACAAATGAGGTAGGGTGTGTTGCATTGGAAAATAGACTTGATAAGCTTTCCAAAATATCCTCACAGACCTTCATAACTTTTGGGAATCGAAAGTTATGACTATTTCTTTTAGAAGACCTTCATAACTTTTGGGAATCGAAAAGTTATGACTATTTCTTTTAGACTGTTCTGCCGGACTGGCCTGGTTCGAGCGTGGTCCTTCTCTATGTTCATCGCCTTATGTGATCTTGCCATCCTCCATGGTGAACCTGAGTAATAGCAATGTGCACGACTTAGACGGTATATAATTCTCATTAATATTTAAATGAACTTCATAAAGTAGCGCGTTCACCTCTTGTTGTAGTTTCTTTGCTCGACTACGTGTAATCGGCCCTTGATTTGTATCTTTGCTGTTGGTTGGTGAGTTGTTGACACTTAGGGGAGAATGTGTGGTTGGGATGACCTCATCCATAGGCGACGGCCCTGACAGTCAGGGCACGCAGGTCGGCGAGAGAGGGAAGGGAAAGGGGAGCATGGCTGGGCCGGAGCGCGAGCTGGGCCGGCCCAACGCGGGAGAAATGAGGGAAGAGAGGGGGATGGGCTGCTGCTGCGCTGGGCCGAGGGAGAGGTGGAGGGAGAGAAAGAGCCCATGAAGCTTTTCTCTTTTCCTTTTCTTTTCTATTTCCCAGATTTGTTATGCATTTGTTTGTACATTGTTTTTTGAATCCGAATTTGAAAATGCAAGTATGCAAAGTGTACCACTATATGTTCAGCAAACAAACAACCAAACATTCACACTATTTTACTCATGCATTTTTATTTCTAAGTGGACCTATTTATGCTAAGCTAACCCCTTTGCTAACTATATTGTTTCTTTGCAAAGTTTTAAAAGTTCAAATTTTTAGTGATTTTTTAAACTAGGTAAAAACTCAGGGTTTACAACCTGGAGATGTCGGGTGGATCTAGGCTAGTGGAGCAGCAGGACGTCGTCGCCATGGCCGTTGCCGTCTCCGGCAGCGGTGGAGTTCCGGAGGCCACCAGGAGCAAGGACCCATCGGCGGGCCACGCACCCTGAGACCCAGGTTTGACGGGATGGCCAAGCACGCAGGGGGCTAGCTGCATCCGCGCTGCCACCATGCTCTCTAGCGGGGGGAGGCGCCGAGGGGGGGGGGGGTGGCACATCTGCAACCACCAGCAGGCTTGGCACGGGCCCCATGGTCAGCTGCGATGGCCGGGCGGCCATCCCGCGAGCACCACTGGTGCTGCCGTCCGCATCACCCTGCAACTACGGCACGCACGGTAGGTGGAGGCCGGACACAGACGGAGGTGGAAGGGAAGGAGCGGAGGAATGGGCTAGTGGTGCCGGGTCAGCGACCGGTGGTGTTGGCTCCGGGATGGGGGCGGCCCATCCATCTGGTCTGGATTCGTGGCTGGAAATGGCGGCGGAGTGGTGTCAGCTCCAGGAATGGGGGGCAGGCCATCCGTCTGGTCTGGATTCGTGGCCGGAAATGGCGGCGGAGGCGGCGCTAGTGGGGGTCGTGGAGGTAGAGAAGAGGGAAAGGGAGGGGGCCGCCGGCGCCTTGCGGTGGCAGGGTGCTAGGGGCGGCCGCCAGGTGTGGTCTGCCCTAACAGGACAACACGAGAAGCGAGGAGACGCCAACACGGGCCAACACGATCTTAACTTCTCGGGGTTTATCCATTTAGTTACTTTGTGAACTTGTATGGATTTAGGTCGTTGAGATAATTGGTGCAGCTGAAGAACTCGTACATAGAGGTGTTTGGGACTGCTCCGGTCCACCTTTTTCAACTCGCTCCACATTTTTTAGCCAAATGATTTCAGCTCCACGCACGATGTTCGTGGAAAAAAGGTAGAGTTGTGAGAGCACCTAAAGAGGTGCTCCACAACTCCAGTTTTGTGTGGAGCTACTCCACGGTGGAGTTTGTAGAGTAGAGTTTGTGGAGTAGTTGTAGGATGGATAAAATGAAACCCAATATGTAAAGTTAATTGGAAAATGCCATCTACTTTTTTCTATTTTTTGTCCATTTAAAAATTCTATTAAACAATCTATAGAGATGCACCACCTTACCTGCAGCCCTAGAAAGCTATTTATGGAGACGGTTGTCCTTTGGCCGTCCTCTGGAAATCATTCGTAGAGTCGACTGTGTAATTAAGTGTCTCTTGTATTTGATGATTGCTTGAGGCAGTTGAATTAGTAGAGGCAATCATTGACCCGCTTATAAAAATCATATTTGATCGTTTCTTAGAAAAAGGTTCCAGCATAGTGGATGAAACTTGGTAAAGTCATAGTGCACTCACGTGTGTGCTGACCAGGTGAAAGTCGGGACGCAAAATCAGTCTGGAATCCAATTCATTTGAATTTGGAGAAGCAATTTTGCTTGCCAACTTTTGCATATCTGAGTATACATACAGATGATCTATAGATGTGATAAGTTTTTTTCTAAAAAAATGATTTTTGATTCATGAGAAAACATTTTTGGATTTGGTTTCCCGTTTATACGGGTGCTCTTTGGTCAGGGACGTGATGTGAAGATGGGCCGGCGATTCAGAGGCCCAAACCGGGGAGGTTCATTGGAGGCGAATTGAAGTAGTGGTGCGTGCGTGTGCAAGACCGCGAGGCCCTTGTCGGGCTTGTACCAGTGAAACAAGAGGAGCCGCCGTGTCTGGTTGTGTTGGCCGTTGGCTTTGTCGCCGGTCCGGCACTCACGGCAGCCGTTGAACCGGCAGCAATTTGCCCCGTCTACTCGGATTTATTCACAGTAATAGTAGAGATCGCTTGCTAATGGAGGCTGCTTGTTCCTGTTCTAATGTTATGCCTGGGTATGTATAATCTGCCATGCATGCTCTGGGTGCAGCTGGATTACCGCACCACAAATTGCCTGGATGACAGACAGTGAAACCAAGAGTTACAATGGCATGGCATGGCATGGATACATACCACCTGTTCTCAATCATTCAATAGTGAATAGTCTAAGCTTAACCAGGGAGCAGGGATCCGGAAAGCAGAGTTAGGACAACCTTTGCTCTGCCTGTTTGTGTTCCAAGTCTGCTTGCAGTCTACTATATAGTATTACAGAACATTCTGTTCATCACCACACCTTCATTATAAATAAATCCAAGTCCCCTCCTCGATTATTTGTACAAACTTGCACAAGAATATGAATACACTGGTGCCAAAGTTTCAACAAAAGGTCTATATTCGGCACTCTGCTTCTCACAATATAATTTGGCTAGCATCGTCAAGCCCAAGTCAATGTGCACAGAGTCGTGTTTTTTTTCTCGAATACGCACGAGAGTGCATATCATTGATTAAGAAGGATAGAGTTTAAGTACAAGAACAAAGGCCGCGAGCCAAAGTAAAACGAAGCGATACACAACAAATCAACCAATTAGGAGGGATTACATTGCATTGCGCGGTAACACGATCCTGACATGCTTGAGGATACCTCCGTCACTGCGCTTGCTGCAACTCTCGTAGACCCCGCGCTCCGGCCTCGATCCAACGATCAGCCTCGGTCCGTATGATCTGCAGGACGTCATCGACGGTGGCCGTGGAGTTTCTGAAGCATCGCGCGTTCCGCTCTTTCCACAGCTCCCATGAAGTGAGCGCGAACAGCGAGTCGAAGCCAGCGCGACAATCGCCGGCGAACATGGACCGAAGGCGACGCCACCCTCCGACCGTCGACTGGGCCGGCGGCGGCAGCTGCTTGCCTAGGCTCTGCATGATGTGGAACCAGGTCTCTCTTGTGAAGGGGCAGGCGACTAGAAGGTGATCGATTGTTTCTTGTCCCTGCTCACAGAGGTAGCACGTCTCTCTCACGTCGATGCCGTGACGCCGGCGTCTGTCGCCCGTCCAATGCCGACGCTTGAACGCAAGCCATAAGAAAATTTTCACCTTCATCGGCGCCCATGTTTTCCAGATGAGTGTGTGACCCCTGAGTGCCACGGAGCCGGAGTGCAGCATGGTGTAGGCTGAGCTGGCCGAATAGGCACCATCAGCGGTCCACCTCCAGACTATTTTATCGGGTTGATCAGAGAGCTGGGTCCCGTCAATTGCCACCCATAGATGCAGGTAGTCAACAAGGATCTCAACCGGTGTACCGCTGGCTATGTTCCTGACCCAAGCTCTGTTGTGCAGTCCCTCCCTGACTGTTTGCATGCGCCGGACGCGCTGCGACACAGACAAGTACAGGTACGGCGCAATGGACTGGACGTCGTGCCCGTCGATCCACCGATCTTCCCAGAATAGGGTGTGTGTCACTAGAAATGAAATTTAGCCAAAGCAAAGGCAATCAGATGGTACAAAACTGAAATCTGCCTGCTAGAGATGATGAACTCGAACCGATCCGATTCCATGCCCACAGCAAAGGCAATCGATACCTGCATAAATAAAGTTCGCTTCAAAAGACGCATTAAGCGAGCATTATGCAAGGGACTATGACTACATTACTTTCAACCGAAAAGTAACTACCAGGATAAATAATTAGATATATACATGCTTCATTTCTGATATCCGGCGGTGCAGCAATTAATCTTCATCTTCGCCCAAAGTAGTCGATAGTGCGTGACTTGATATGGCCGTTGATCTTGTCGTTCTCAGATGAGCGTCCTGATAATAAGGATTCATACAACTTCTTGCTGTAAGTCAGGTTGAGATACCTTGGGGTTACTGCTTTCAGATATTCTGGAAGTGTCTCCATGGTGGCGTCCGCCATCTCCATGCTGTCCAGTGATGGGATGGGACTCCTTTCAGGATCTCCATATTGAGGCAATGGATGATCCTTATCTTCTGCAACCTGGTAAGGCCTGATTCTCTTGAGCTTAGGACAGTCGAACACGTCAAGTTCCACAACCGAATGGAAATTCTCTACAGATGTCAAGTCGGCCAGCTCGTACAAGTTGAGTCTTCTTAGAGCATGCCTCCTGCTACTAGCGAGCCCTGCTGGAAGACAGCTCAGCTTGCAGTTATCAATTGTGAGCTTCTTGATAGCAGGCGTGGCCATAGCTTCTGTAGTCTCACTCTTGCTCTCCTCCTCCTAGTCCCACTCCTCCCATTCACTCTTGCTCTCCTCCTCCTAGTCCCACAAGGCATCCAGACGAAGAAATGTCAGACTAGGAAAAGCTACTACTAATCTAGCAGTTATGATACCTCTGCCCACTGCCAGGGATGAGGGTGACTGGAACTCAGGCCCAACACTCTTGATGGCAGGTGCGCCATTGATGGCCAGAGTCTCCAAACTAGGAAACTGGCACAACCCATTGGGTAGTTGGGTGCAACAACCAAGGTTGTCCATCCTTAAAATCCTCAAGTTCTTAAAGACCTGTGTTGCTGGAACCATCATCCAATTTGGTAGCTTGCTACCAAAGTATCCTTCTATTTTTAGATGTCGTATGTTGGATGGAGGGATGAGCTTCTCAATTACCTCCTCCACTGCTCGCTGCTCCTGCTGCCTATTGATTTCATCCCTCAATCCCATGAATCTGTTGCTACTCTAGTGTAGTTCCAAGTAATCAAGGTGCTCCTTCCTACTAATCATGGCCATTTCAGCCAACGAGCTAGCAGGCACATTTTCTAGACGATGTAAACTAAGGCTCCTTAGCTGGAAAAGGGGCCCACGTCTAAGCTGCACCAGTCCCCAACCCCATCCGTGTCCAAATGTACTCGGAACCCATAAAGTCTTTTTAGATTCTTCAATCGACCTAACCCCTTGGGTATTAAAACATTGTCATTCGAACCACGCATGCTAACAGTTCTTAGATGAAGAAGCTGTGTAATATGGCTGGGAAGATGTCTAGATTTGGACATCCTTCAACCACAGTGTTCTCCAAGAACTTCATCTTATGGATGTCTCCAGGTAGCCTAGATATATTTGTATATTCTAAGTGGAGGTACCTCAGGTGCCTCAGCTGACATAGGGAGTCAACCAATCTATCACAATCCGTACTTCATCTGTGATTAGCCTCTTGACGTAGGGTGCCAAGGCATACAGGACGGCAGCCATGTCTCAAGCGCAGTTCCTATATGAGCAAGAAGTAATAAATCATGAGACACTAGATGGATCTGGGATATCTGCCGGCCATGTAACTATTGTAGTCAGCTGTAACAAATAAGTAGTCAAAGTAACTAATTGCCAAGGTGCACTAATATAGATTGTTATCTTCGTCAGCTTAAACATACATCGGCCCCGTTCGGCTGTGCTGATAAGCCAACTGAAAAATACTGTTGGCTGATTTGTTGTGAGAGAAAAACACTGTTCTGACTGAAAAAACAAGCTGAAAAGTAGGGATTATAAGCCGGATAAACAGGGCCATCATTTATAATTTGGACGGTAAGGACTCTATTAAAGCTAAGATGATCTAATTCTTTATGTTAAGCAGAACAAGGATTAGTCAACATGTCATACTGAGTGGGTTCATGTTCATGATTTGAAACCTTTAATGGTAATTAATTAATTGCACCAAGGAAGCAGGTAGAGAGCAGAGAGAGATTAAACCATGGACACACAGTGACGGTGCCGGATTGCAGATCCAGTCTGTTACGCTCTGAATCTGAGAACGAATCAGAGCAGAAAGGAGCTACCTACAAATCTCGGCGTTGAAGAAGGAAGGGAGGTCGGGCACGATGGCTTCTGGAGTGGATCTCGTCAGTGAAGACGGAGGGGAGTGCAGGGACGGCGGCTGTGGGAGACTAGAAGCTTGGAGACGTAGGAGCAGATGACCGGCGGAAGGAAGGCTGCTGCCAGGGTTCAAAATTTCGGCGAAATTTCGGCCGAATTTTACGAAATTCGGTAATTTCGGTGGTGGCCGAAAGAAAACTCCGAAATTTTGTAATACTTTAATACATGTGATATATAACTCTAGACTTGTATTTTTCTATTGATTATATTGTATATTCTTCTATTCAATAGATGTGTAGTGATAAATCATACTAATATTTATTTAGATCTAAACTTTTTTAGAAACAGCATACTTCATGTCCTAATCTCTAAAAAAAATTTCGGCGAAATTTCGGCCGAATTTCGCGAAATTCGGTAATTTCGGTGGTGACCGAAATTTTTGCGATAACGAAATTAAAATCCTTGGCTGCTGCAGCCTTCAGCTCGGCTCCTTCTCAGGGTGCAGCCAGTGAGTCCTTTTGAGTTCTGGCAGAACAGCTAGAGAGAAAGCTCAGATGACAATCGATATGTGAAGGAGAGTCAGTTGTCGACCTTCCGCTCTTACTACTTTTATTTGTGGTATATATGCTTTTGATTGTTGTGGTATATATAATATATATTAAGCGTCTTCTTCTTTTCTAAAAGCTAAACAGGTGGTTACTAGAGGCACAGTCAGTGTGGAGTTAAACAATACCATTGGACCATACATTAAAAGCTTAAGGGTGTTAGGCAGGGTGATCCCGTGTCCCCCATCCTCTTTAACCTAGTTGCTGATTGTTTGACTAGAATGGTCAACAAAGCTCAACAAAATAGTTTGTTCACTGGTCTGATAGAGCACATTATACCACATGGCGTGGCAATCCTGCAATATGCGGATGACATGATCATTTGTCTTAAACAAGAAATGGAAGGAGCTGTTAATTTGAAATTGCTGTTATACATGTATGAAATGATGGCTGGATTAAAAATAAATTTCACAAGAGTGAAGTCATTATGATCAATGATGAGGAGAATTGGGGGGCAAACATATGCTGATTTATTCAATTGTCAAGTAGGTTTCTTTCCAATAAAATACCTAGGCGTCCTGTGAACCCGAGTAGATTGCATGTATGTGACTGGATTCCTTTGTTGGATAAAAGTAGTAAAAGGTTGGACATTTGGAAGGGTGGTTGCATATCTATAATTGGCAGATGTACTTTAATCAGTGCTGGTCTTAACAATTCACCGATATATCATATGTCTGTTTACTTATTACCCAAAACCGTGGTAACCAAATTAGATAAAATCAGGAGTTCCTTTTTCTGGCAAGGTGGGAGGACAAAAAAGAAGTATCACTTGATTAAGTGGGAAAAAAATCTGCAAAAGTAAGAAAAAAGGTGGGCTGGGAATTAAAAACTTGAGGAAAATGAATATTAGTTTATTATGCAAGTGGTGGTGGAAATTAGAAAGAGAAGATGGGTTATGGCAAAATATTGTCAAATATAAATATCTAAGAAATGACACCATTCATAGTGTGTCCCACAACATTCATGATTCTTCTGTTTGGTATGACCTGCTCAAAATCAAGGATGTGTATTTACTGGGTAGAGATGTGTGTGTAAAAAAATGGAAACCATACTAGATTCTGGAAAGATATTTGGTTGCATCAGCAACCTCTATGCCTTATTGCTCCTGTACTTTTTGAGCTCTGTGATTGCAAAGAAGCTACTGTTGCGAAGGTAAGAAGTGGAGAAACTCTGATCACTTTCAGAAGATGGCTTCCTGAGAACTTAAGAATTGAATGGGAACAAATATGGAGAGATGCCTTATCTTTTTTCTCTGATAAATGAACGTGACAGGATAATCTGGTCCTTAAAAAAAATAAAAAAATTCTCTGTTAAGTTCACTTACAATGCACTAACAAGTAGTGATGCTGGGCTATATCACAAAAAAATCTGGAAGGGAAAAATTCCTGCAAAAATTAAGATATTCATGTGGTTGATGACTAATGAAGCAATCTTAACCAAGGACAACCTCATCAAACGAAAATGGAAAGGTGACCCTGACTGTTACTTTTGCTCACATCCAGAAACTCTCACATCTCTTTTTTGAATGTCCTGTGGCCAAAACCATCTGGGCTGTGGTGGCCAAGTGTTTTGGTGCAGATACAGTTCCGAGAAATCTGAATCAATGTTGGCGATGGTGTGATCAGTGGCTACCTTTTGGGAATAGATATCACGTTTGTGGTGTAGCTGCCATATGTTGGGCGATCCGGAAAGCACGTAACAAAGCTTGCTTTGAGAAAGTTATTATCAAAAGTCCCCTAGACATTATATATCATTTTTGTGCACTCATGACGTATTGGGCAGGTCTATATGTTGAACCAGACAGGGAGCAGCTTGTTGAGGACTCAACACAATGATGCGGATCGCCGAGAAGATTCTGAAGCACCAGAGAGGAGATACTGAAGCCAGCGAGCAGATACAAGACGGAGAACCTGATGTACAAGATGATGCTGCGACTTAAGGATGAAGTCGTGAAACATGAAATCCTTTTGATCTGGAGTGAAGTGTCTATCGCTAGTTCTGGTTGCTTGTAGGAGGATTAAGGTCTGGACGAACCCCCCTTTTTTTCTGTTCTGTTTCTGTTATTCTGTTCTATGTCGAAGACGTTCAGATAGTCGGAAGACTAATAAGTGTAGGTTTCGTTGGTAGTGCTCTGAGCCAGAGCCTTGGTCCTTTTAGCTTAATTCTCAGTTACAGGTTCCAAAAACTGTTACAAGTCGTCTGTATTCTGTCTAAAACCCCTCTAACTCTGTATTTCCGTTATCTTCGTTAATGGAAATGAGATCTTTCTCGGGTGGAAAAAGAACCGCAATACCCTGAAAGCTTGGCTCTTCTACTAATAACCTTTGCACTTCTCTTTATTTGATTTGATGATCTTTCACAGCCTAAACCCTTGCCCAATCCCAATGAGAAGGTGTGGAGATTGAGGAGCCCAAAGGGGGAGAAGAAAGTATCAAACATATATTATCCTGGAAAAGGCACAGCTTTCTTTTTCACTCGACTTCATCTTTTCCGTCAGGATTACTTTATTATATATTATGTTTATTATTATTCGGTGGTAACTTCAACACAAAGCCAAGGCATTGAACCCTCATGCGCACACCTTCTTTGTTTATATGCCAATTAATTATTTTTTCCCAGGAGATTATTATACTTATACGCTGGTAATAATATATTAAACTGCAAATAATCATCTTCAATTCTTTTCTAATATTATTCTGATTTAAGAAAACTAAGACATCTCGTGCAAAAGGCACAACTTTCTTTTTGTGAAGTGGCAGACACATGCCTTTATCCACTTTATTACTTCAGTATATATTCTGTTTGCTATTATCTGGTAAGGCATTCATTGCTGTCCACACTTTTTCTCTGGCTAGCTGGAACCCTCATGCGCATTAATTGTTTTTTGCCAGGAGATTATATATATGTGCTGGTAATGATGTATTAAACTGTAAATAATCACCTTCTTTTCTAAAAGCTTGCTAGCCTACCAACGCAAAAACATGAAAAATTGGCTTTGGATGCACTAGCACTACCATAGAATCAATTTTTTCAGAGGGAGAAGTGCATTGTTGTTTGGTCATCAAGTCAAAATTGACTGTGCTTGCTTATACTTACATAGCAACAATGCCAAGAGCTTTGCTGCACATAAGATTTGCTTTATTTCTGCTCTCTTCCTCTGTTGACAGCGCATTCACAGCTCACAGTGAAGGCTCGTCCTCCCCATTTGCTCTGCCTCCCTCAGAAAGCAGAGGGCCTTGCGTATTTTGGTGGAGTGCAATATCCGTGCGAAATCAAGTGGTGTTGCCATATTTTTCATTGAGTTGTTTGTATGACTAGGCTCACGAGTCACGCCCATCGATTCAGGCACACAGGCATTCGTGCGAAATCAAGTGGTGTTGCCATATTCTGAAGCTGCCACCGCCGCCGGTCCTTCAATCCGTCCCTTGAAGGACCGCTGAGAATTGCAGGCGGGGCGCTGGAGCGGGTTGCATGCTGCCAACATTATATTATTGCGGGCTTATGCGGCCAGATGTTGCAATCCAATTGGAGATACCTTGGATTCACTGGTGTCAGGTGACATGAATTCCCAAAGTGCTGTCGAGTGCGGGGACACCTTCAAGCACCTGCAGATTTGGACAGCTTGGGGCAGAATCTTGTGCAATCTGCAGAGATCACTCATCCTCTTGTGCTTGGGGCAGTGGGACACGTCAGGTTGGTATCCTCGTACAGGTTGATGCTTTGTTTCTGCTCTGTTATACTTTGTCCTTCCTCTCTTGACTGACATACGGTATATAGTTCTAGGATGAACTGCTGTCCCGTGATTCCGATGTAGACAGCTCACAGTGAAGGCTCGTCCTGCCCTTTTGGTCTGCCTCATGCCTCCCTGAAAAACAGAGGGCCTTGGATGTATTGGTGCAGTGCAGGCGACAAAGCAGAAGACATGGTGTTGCCACGGAGATCGGAGAAGCAGACGAGAACTCCATAATCGCCATGACATCAAGGAGGCGGAGTAAGATCGATCAACAATAATGATTGGGATGCCTGATTTCCTGATTATCAATCAGGTCAGCATACAATGTTCATGCTGCATGTCTGCTTTCGTCTTCATTACAAGATCCGCAACTTCAGGCCTATTACTTGTACAAATATATATAGGATCATTACTTCAAAAAATATATGGACTATACAAATATACATGGTCAAGACTACAAGAGTGCAGAAAACGCCACCGGTAACCATGATTTAGCAGTACGTCGACAGTTTGCATGTGAACAGAGTATGTGTACTGCGTGCTGGAGACGAGCTTCTACCAAGCAAACTCACTCCCACTGGCCACTGCAAGCTAACATCATGTGGCTCTGCCGTAAGGATACTTGATGCCTGCATAAATTAGTTACACGGTCAGTGCATAATGTCAGCGAGAGAAAAATTATAGTTACAAATATAGGATATGATAATAAACAACTTTCGGCCTAGTGGAAGAATGCAATTTATTACCTGACTGCACGAGGGTCCTCAATGTTCATCTGAAGATCCATCCGAACTTGTATCTGAATCTTTGATGCAGTTGATGTTACGCTTTACAATATGGCTGATCTTGTTCCATTCGGAGGTACCTGGAGATGAGGAGGATTCGTGTAGCTTCTTGTTGCATTTCAACTCGAGGTACCTTGGGCTTACAGCTTGCAGGTAGTCCGGAAGCGTGTCCATGGTGGCGTCCCCCAGTTCAAGGCTGTCGAGTGCTGCGACACCTTCTAGAACCTCCATTTTTGTGCAGCGAACGATCCTAATCTTCTGCAACATGGGGAGTCCGCTGATCCTCTTGAGCTCAGGGCAGTCAAACACATCAAGTTTCACAACTGAAGGGAAGTTCTCCACATGTGTCAGGTTGGAGAGCTCGTACAGGTTTAGTTTTCTAAGACCATGCCTCTTGCTGCTGGCAAGGCCCGGTGGAAGACAGCTCAGCTTGCAGTTATCGATTTGGAGTTTCTCCAGACAAGGCATGGCTATGGCAGTTTCCACATCCATATGCTCCTCACAGTCATTCCATTCCCACTCTTCCCACTCACATAGCCCAATCAATAGCAGATTTCTCAGTTTAGGAAACGGTGCAGATGTACTAGCAGCGGAAGCTCCAGCTACCATGGAGGATGACACTTGGAATTGGCGGCCAATATGCTTGATGGCTGGCGCGTCTATGATGATCAACAATTCCAAACTTGGGAGGCAGCACAGACCATCAGGGAGCTGGGTGCAGCAAGGCAGGTTCTCCAGCCTCAAATACCTTAGGCTCTTAAAGTCCGCCGACGCTGGAGCACACATCCAGTTTGGTAGCTGGCGACCAACGTATCCCCCTTCCAAAGTAAGATTCTCTAGGCAGGTTGGAGGGCAGAGCTTTTCCAAAACTTCCTCGGTCACACTCTGTTGTTGCTGCTGCTTTGCCTCATCACTGCCTGTCCCTATAGTATGTCCACTTGCACTATAGTTCAACTCTAGATACCCAAGGTGGCGTTTGCTGCTAATCATGGCCTTTTCAGCCATCCAGCTGTCCTGCACCTTCTCTAGGCCACATACTGTAAGCTTTCTAAGCTGAGAAAGAGGCGCCAGCTCTTGCAAACTGCACCAGCTACTGCCACTAGCATCCATGTCCATCTGTACTGGGAACCCATAAAGTAACCTTAGATTTGTTAACTCACCAAAACCCTTGGGCACTGCACCGATATTTGAACTACTAGTGTCAAGAGATCTTAGATGCACAAGTTTAATGATTTTGCTAGGAAGATGGCCTAGTTTCTCACAGCGAGGTAGATGAATGTAAAGAAGAAACTTCATATTGTCGATGTCATCTGGTAGTCTAGATATATCAGTATCTTCTAAGTGAAGGTATCTTAAGTGCTTCAGCTTTGATAGAGAGGGAACCAAGGTATCAGAGTCAGCAGACCTTATGTACAGTACCCGCAAACAAGAGAAACTACCTAGCAAATCACCAGGAAGATGAAAGTTTACTCTAGAATTTATAATTAATGTCCTAAGTGATTCTCGCCTTTGCAGAATGCCCCATTCCACTACTGATACGGTCTGTCCAACAGAGAGGCGACGGACATGAATCCCACCACCACCAACACCACGAGTAGCAGCCTGTTCTCTGCCAATCACCACAAGTGATTCTTCTCTTGCCACATATTCAGCAAAGGTGTGGACCACATCATGCATGGTGCACCTGTGTCCAGTGAGAGAATATCCTTCTGCAGGTTGTATAAAGTTCCTCTTTATTAACTCTCGGTAGTACTCAGTTGCCATCTCTTCGAACCCATACTCATGTGAAACAGTACTACTACCGTCCAAAGGTTGGATAAATCCTTCACTAATCCACAATCGAGTTACTACATTTTGAATGATTTCTTCACCTTTAGGGAACAGTGAGCAGTACAGAAAGCATTGCTTTATCTGGGGAGACAAGTCCTCGTAGCTCAAGTATAGTCGGTTATCTAGTTCTGGAGGCAGTCCGGTCAGTGACCAAGCTGGCTTGTTCAAAACAGATTTCCACTCATGCTCACTTGGGTATCTTGTGCTCAAGAGACCTCCAATCACTTTAATTGCAAGTGGTAAGCCGTCACAATTTTCAAGAATGTCCATCCCAATAGTTTTCAGTTGATCAATTCCATCTACCTGCCAACATTTAATTTAAAGCTTCTTAATTATTTCAAACAACTATCAGGTTGCTTATGTACTTTTCTAAGCAAATAAGCTTCTTCTGTAAAACAACGAAGCCTAGGTTGGCCAACGTATTGGAAGTGTACCGTCCTTTATTCGAAAATAAGCACAAGACTATGCTTGGAAAGGGCTGATTTGAAATGAAATCCGCATGAATGGGCGCAAAATCCCATAAGACTAATATATGGAATCCGTGCATTGCAATTGGGCTTTAAATGTTCTCATTCGGGAAACAGGACTATACTACAGAAAGTTTTGTAGTGGCTTTCCTTGCAAAAAAAGAAAAAAAGTTTTCTTGTGGCTACAGGAATCGGACTTTAAATGGTCTCTTTGCGTTTTAAATTCGTTGCGTGGCAGCTACGTGGTATTATTAGCTATAGGACGACTAGGATAGTCGAAAGTCGAAATCTGGGCATTATCTACTAGGACGCACTTGATGCATTAAAATATTCATTTATATGCAAACTTAGGGTCTTTGTTTTGGTTTATAAGAAATGGTAGACTGCGTAATTTAGTTGTAAATTTTGGACTACTTTACATTATGGTTTGTAATGGTATAGGTGGATAATTTAGACCAATGTTATATTTAGAGGTTACTTATTGACGAAATCCAAACATAGAGATATATTAAGCCTCGGAATCAAGGGTTCCTAACTGAGAGATCCCACGACCAACTCCTCCCGGATCGTTCAGGGGCTACACCCATCGGGTGCGCTCGCGTGCACCCTCCGGCTAAGGTATTGGGCCGAGCCCAAGCACGAGCACGCCCGGCGGCTCTGCTTGGGACTCGGGAGCTCGCCCGAGCCCTAGGCTCCCGATCGATGGGAGCATGGACCCGATCCTCAGCTCCTTCCTGGCCTTCGGTTCTAGCAAAGGCCCAGGCTCGAGGCAAACCTCCCGAGCCACCAAGGCTTGGGGGCTCCCAGGCGCTGCCCCACGAGCACGGCGCTGTCAACCGCTCCTCCAAAAGGGTCACGCACGGGGCGTGACGCAAGATGACAAACTCCTCCGTTGGCCTCGGGGGCTTGAGAGCTTCCGTGCTCGCGTGTCAGCCCCCCAAGCTGGCTGCCTTCGCCACCAAGAAGCCTTCAAAGGGTGCACCTGGTGAAGACTGGTCCAAGCCGACACAGCCTGACATTTAGCATGTCAGAACAGAGCTGCCGGACGATGCCTAGGCTTCTTCAGCTCCACGACATCTCCGCGGTCCACATGATGCCATAGCAAGACCCTCCTTGACTCCGGCGCATGTAGAGCACAGGCTAAACTCTCTCAAACCGTCATATACCCGACCTACCTTGATATGTAAGAGGAGTTCGGATCCTAAGATGGGAGAGGACGATTCCAGTGGACAATTCCAGAACACAATTCCAGACGACTCAGAGACGGATCGTTGGACTCCTCAGTAGACCAGTTCATGCTCTGCACCGAGAGCAGAGTCACCTAGATTGGGAACCGAGAGCTCCTTCCCCTTCCTCCGATCGTCTTCCTCCTCTCCGGTGAGGGGGAAGGCTCCACCGGCGGTGAGGCTTCCCTAGGATCAGCACCAAGCGATCCCCTACAAATCTCTCTCTCTTACACTTTGTTGTAACCCCTAGATTTTGGGTGCTCTTGAGTATAAGGATCATCGACGTAGGGACCTGAGAGCTCGAACCAGGATCAACCATTGCGTCCCCTCTGTTAATTCTCGTGTTCTTGGGTCCATCCAAGCCACCGGAGACATGTACTCTGACACTAATAAGAAAAACAATGCTTGTCGCCATTGTGACCCCGTGATAGCTGGTGCGCTAGGTAGGTAGCACGTCAAGTGTGATGCCTGCTCTATAGTGGCCGGAGCCACCCGCCTCGTCACCGGAGCATGCGGTGCCGCCCCAGACGGTGGTGTCCGCTTCCCCGGCGAGTTCTCCGTCACAGCCAGCACCTTCGCTCTAGGTCAGGTCCTCAACTTCAGGAGCCTGTCCTACGTCACCGACCGCTATAACGAGCTCCGCCCACTCAAGGAGGCTCCGCCCGCTCAAGTGTAATTTGACCATGGTTCTTCTATATGACCATGACACTTAGATTGGCCAACATATTAAAAGTGTGCCATATTGTAATGATTTTCTGTAGGGCACTCTTCAATGGTGATCTTTGCTAAGGGACACTGCTCACTGTTGTCTTAGCTACAAAGTACTTTTCAATGCTGGTAATTGGTTCTTAGACAATGTAGCTATTAAAATAATATTTCTAAGGACTACTTTGGAGAGAGATGTTAAAAGTGACGAAAATGCACTTGACTATTATAATAGAAACCTTTAATAGTTGTCCAAAAATTCATAATTGCATATAAAGTTGGATGAAGACGAACTTTATATCAAAATTGTAGTGCTTAGTGAGATCTATAATTTTGTTGTTGACAAGTTTTTGATTGAAAATTATTTATAGTATGAAATCAAATTCCCAAATATTAAATTCAAAGTTATAATATCTTAAGTCATTTAGAATGCTGAATATTCATTTTCTTATTTTATATTTTTAAATTCGAAATTTCACATTTTTAAAACGTCTGTTCTAATGTTCGAATTTGAAATTCCTAAATTTTGGATTTCAAAATCTAAGAAGAGACTCTATATTACTTCAGATAAAACATTATCATCTACAAAGTTTAGATCCTACAGAAAACTACAAATTTTGTATATACCATGTCAATATCTGAGATCATTTATATTTATAGATTTTGTCAAAATTTGATAATTTCAAACGAAGTTTTGACAACCTAAATATTTTGAAACAAAGAATTTGTCAATTACAAAGCTATAGATATTATTGAGCTCTACAATTTTGATTATATTTAAAGTTTATGATCATACGATTTCATATGCAAAAGTTATGAATTTTTGAGATAACTATTAATTGTTGCACTATAATAGTCAGGGGTATTTTGGTTACTATTAACTTCCACTATAATTGATGTTGCATTTCAAATACCATCAAGTTTCAAATAGCTAGATTTCATACAGAGCTAGCCATGCACTAAATCTTTCGTTGGAGTGAATAATAACTAACTTGATCCTAGTGTTTTGTTGTTACATTTGATTATTTCTTCTAGATCATAGTTTTACTGGTCTCCTTTTGCTACTCTCATAAGCTGGTGTTCCTAGCACGAATGCTTGGATTTAACGGAACTCCAATCCATATGCTTTCTATCAAAATCAAGTATATGTCCTAGTTGTATAAAGTATGGATAGACAACTAACCTGATCAGGCTGCAGCTGCTTCTTGAGCAAAGACCAAGCATCATCATTCTCTAGAGGCTTGACACGGTGTTGGTGCAGGGGGGCTTGCATCTGTTGGGGTAGGTGTGCAGATCTTGTGGTGACAAAGACCCTACTTCCTGGTTGTTTCTTGCTAGCATTCGTGACTAGGACACAAAGCACATTGTTCCATGCTTCAGGACTCCACACATCATCCATTACCAGCAGAAACCTTCCAATTGATAGGGTGTTGATGAGGATCTCCGTCAGAGTGCTCTTGTCTTGCCTCCCACCATGGTCTCCGCCAGCATTTTCGATTGCTGTCCTCAGTAGCTCAATCACATCAAATTGTTTGGTGATGCTTAGCCATATCTTTGTTTTGAAGTGCTCTTGGATAGTTGCATCGCTGAAGATCTTCTGGGCAAGGGTGGTCTTACCCATGCCGCCTGCACCAATGATAGACACAACTTTGATGGTGTGATTATTATCAGCATCTGTTGTCAGCACCTGAACAAGCTCCCTTGTATCCCTCTCTATCTGTTCCCCAACTATGGCTGACTCATCGACATGTGAACTTGACCTATAGCTGGATAACTCAGCAGCAGTTAGCTTCCTTGGCTCCGGGTTGGAACCGAGGCCAATATTGAACTTGTACTGATCCGCCTCCTTGTTGATGACTTCCAGCCGCTGGTTGAGCTCCTTGATGCGGCTGCCTATCTTATGTGCGAACACGGGATTCCACAGGCAGAAGAGAAATGGCTGGAAACAGCCAGGCGACTCATGCTCCACATTACCACCGCCTCTAGACTCCCTCCGCTTGTCAGCCTCGAGCTGGCACAGGTCGAGGATGTCAGTGGTATCATACATGGCATTCTTGAGCTTTGTCGACCATGTTTGCACGCTCGTGTCGGTGATGCGCCTCCTCTCGGCATCTTTGAGGAAGGCTTTGAGGCCTTCCATGTTGTCCTCCAGCTTGGTGATCTCGCTGGAGACGCCAAGCAGCATGGACACCTCTTCTTGTGCCATGTCCACGATAAGCTTCTTCACGTACGGTGCGAAAGCATCCAAGACGGCCGCCATGGCTCAAGCCTAGCAACCTGCTAGTAGTAAATCATACATATATAAGCACAGATTGTCTCAGAATCCCTATAGAGCAAAACTTGATACAAAAATTAACTATATGATGCTACTCGGTAGTCCATGGAGAAAGATTCGCGGAAGGAAAGTGCTCACCTCAACTTATTGCAGGGCAGACTGCGGACCGAAAGAGAGTGCAGCAGAATGCGTGAGGCGATGATCCAAGCCAGCAGGAAGCGACTCTCCTTGTATAGGAAATGGAGTAGAGGAGTAGCAAGTGGACTGACACAAGTCTTTATTATATTTCTCGTCCATCGCCGTTGAAGATGTTTTTTATTGGAAACATCACCCTTAATGAATTGGAATCAGATGCATGCCGACTTAAGCCTTCACGAATTTATCCACAGTAGAGAAAACTTTTCAGTAATCTGCACAGAACGAGCCCCATAAATACCGCAAAATAATAAAGCTGGCCTGCTGGGGTCACATGCATGCACACACATGTAGTATTTGTCTTCATCCAGCGCATAGCGTGTCGTGTCTCGTGTGGACAGTGATCTGCTACAAACCTAATCTACTTAAACTTGATCTGTTTCTTAATCACGAGTACAATATAGATATATACTAGTGCTAAACTCCAAAGAGGTCACACCAATCCAACTCGGCATTTAGTTTGTTTGCGACCTTTAGGCGTGCATTATTGTTGGGTCATCTCATTCAGTTTAAGACTAAGTATGTGTAGGTCAATTATAAGGCAAGCCAACAGAAGAAGACGTTTGTTATTGTATTGTTGGAGCTCTTGCCGTATTGTTTGGATGTAGCAGTTGGAGACAATTGTCTTGTCGTTGAAAGCAAAGCTGGTGATAAATAAATAACTCTAAAGAAGAGTTGGTGGTGGTGCACCATCGTTGTGCATATACCCATTGACCGCATGGTGCAATCAGAGCAAACTTGATCAGTGACAAATGTTACAAAGAAATTTAATAGCGCCTGAGGCCGCCGGCTCTCGCTGATAGGCGCTTTTGTATATACATATCACCACAACTGGCGGAGTGCGTGGCAAAATTGATTGGGCTTGCTTATCCATACCAATGATGCTAAGAGGTGTACCCTGCACATGAGATTTCTCTTCTACTGTGTCGACCTGAGTCCAAGGCCACAGATCGAGAGCCCAAGCAATAGGGTGCCTTAGCACAGCATCTGCTCTGCTTTGTTTCTGCTGTGATCTACTTTCTCTTTGCTCTGTTCACTTATATACGATGCATAACTTACGAAAGCTTATGGTCAAGAACTCGTGAAAACGGACAACACATAAAAAAGGAGCTAGCAAACCAGCCTGCCCGGTTAGGTGAGCAGCCTGCCCGGCTGGAGCACTTGGGAGCCTGGCTGGACAGTGAAGAACCGACCTGGCCGGTCTGCTCGGCTTAGGTCCCTGAAATTCTTCCCAAAAATCCGAAGTTGGATCAAACGGCTTCCAAAAATTCCCAAAATTTGCAGAGATGATTCTTAGGTGTATTAGATGTTATCCCCAAACAATCAAACCCCACCAACTCAGGAAACGAAGCTTATTTGGATATCCATCAAGGGAAGTGGAGTTTTCTCAAGAAATCCTCCCAAGAGTGAAAAATCGTGCTCATGATATGGATCGAGCTCATCATCATCATTATAGATAGATAGAGGGATCAGAGCAGATCGAACAAAGATGTACACGCGCCTTGCTTCTCGATCCGTAGATCTCAGCTGTATACCACCAGGTAAGGGTAGTAGTCTCCTCTCCTCTGCTACAAAGAAATAAAAGGATTGGATTGACGGGCGGCCCTTGGTGAAGCTGAAGCAGCAGCTCTAACTAACAAGTTTGTGGTGAACGATGCATGAGCCGAGGAGGACGGGTGTTGTTTGTTTAGTGATGGTAGCGCTACGCTAGCTAGCAATTATAATGGAGCTTGGTTTGGTCTGGGGGCAGGGCCAGCGTCGTGTGTGGGTGTGAACTGCTCGCGGAGGCAGAGGAAAGGACTACACTGCTTGGTGTTAATTGCCGGTGGCTCCCATGCATACGGCTCAACAGCTAAAGAGAGTACATGGATCATTGTATGATGATGTCAGGATTTGGTCTCCAACATTGGGTGTGTTGAGTTCCCAAAATATTTCGGTTTTGGGTACTGTAGCCTTTTGTTTTATTTGATAATTACTGTTTAATCATAGACTAATTGGGCTTAAAAGATTCGTCTCGTGATTTCACGGTGAACTATGCAATTAGTTTTTTGTTTCGTCTACATTTAATACTCCATGCATGTGCCGCAAGATTCGATGTGATGTTTTAGGGTGAAATATTTTGGAAACTAAACACACCCATTATTGCTGGCCGTCCATTGACTCAGGCCACGTTTAGATCCCAAAAGACCCAAAAAATTTTGCATAGCATCCGTCACATCGAATCTTTGAACGCATGCATGGAGCATTAAATGTAGGTAAAAAATAACTAATTACACAGTTTGTCTGTAAATGTCGAGACGAATCTTTTGAACCTAGTTAGTCCATAGTTGAACAAATTTTACCAAATAACAATGAAAGTGCTATAAAAAAATTTTCCCAAAATTTTTATCATCTAAACACGCCCTCACCAAGCATTGCAACTACTCCTTGGCAGAGCCATCGAGCTGCAGTTACGTTACTCCTGGAGCTCAAACATTAAGCCTGTTCACTTATTTTTATCGGCCAGAATTAGTCAGCCATTCAGTAATATTTTTTTCTCATAAGAAATTAGCATCAGTATCAGCACCATCACCATGTTCGCTGGATGGTGGCTAGTGCTGGTGCCCTGTTCGCTTCAATTTATCAGCCAGAATCAGCCAACCATTCAACAGTATTTTTCTCACAATAAATCAGCATCAGTCTCAAGTGTTTTTACGGCTAGCCGAATAGGGCCACGATGATTTCGTGGGGCACCAGCCAATGATGCCGCAGATCGAGAGCCCAAGTGATAGGGTACCTTGGCACTGCATCTGCTCTTTCTCTGCTTCCTCTTTGCTCTGTTCACTTATCTACGATGCATAACTTGCGAAAGCTTACGGTACAGACGGAACACATAACGGGACAACCGGAGCTCAAGAACTCGTGAAAACGGACAAACACATAAAAAAGGGGCTAGCAAACCAGCCTGCCCGGCGCTCGGAGCATCCTGGCCGGCTGGAGCACTTGGGAGCCTGGCTGGACAGCGAAGAACCGACCTGGCCGGCAGGACCAGGTGGCCTGGCCGGTCTGCTCGGCTTAGGTCCCCGAAATTCTTCCGAAAAATCCGAAGTTGGATCAAACGGCCTCCAAAAATTCCCAAAATTTGTACTGATGATTCTTAGGTGTATTAGATGTTATCCCCAAACAATCAAACCCCACCAACTCCGGAAACGAAGCTTATTTGGATATCCATCAAGGGAAGTGGGGTTTTCTCAAGAAATCCTCCCAAGAATAAAAAGTCGTGCTCATGATGAATCTGTCCGATTCACTTGACATGCATGTTCATCTGAGGACCTTGCACGAATTCAACCCAACACAACAACCCCAAAACCTCAGGAACTCAAGATCGAGCAAAACAGTGAAGAGGGGGAAGAGAGAAGGGAAAATTGAAATTCAAATTATCTTAGATCTAAGGCTCAGATCTCAGAGAACATGAGTGCTTTATTTCCAAGATCTACCAAGTCTGGTTCTTACTGAGGACAACTTATAAAAAAACTCAAACACAGACAGAATATTAACCTCCCGCACTGTGGATCTCAACAACAGTAGAAGTAGGCAACTACACAATGTGAAAACAAAAAGAATGACAACTCGAGAGATGAGCAGGTTAGGAGCAGTCATCCTCTTATTTATAGAGCTATTACACAACTCCTAAATTTAAAGGACTATCTCCTAAATCATTTTTGTATTAATGGAAATCAAACAACAATTTGCTTTTTTGAACTTATTTGCTTATTTTAATTATTATTTTTAGAAGACGAAGGGAGTAAACCTCCTAGTAGGTCACACAATGAATCTTACTATGCACATGGTAGGTCGAAGTTGCAGCCATTATCTTTTTTTTTTACAAGAGTTGCAGCCATTATCTTTGTTCCTAGAGTACGCACCAAAGGTTGCCAGTACTAAACTCCAGGGTCACATCAATCCGACTGCTCAGCAGCTTTTGTTACAACCAACTTGCAGCGCTTCCATTGTCCTCAATGTAAAGTAGAAAATCAAACCGGTACACTAGATATATACTAGTGCTAAAATCCAAAGAGGTCACACCAATCTGACACAGGATTTAGTTTGTTTGTGAATTTTAGAAGTGCATTATTGTTCTATCATCTCGTCCAGTTTAAGACTAAGTATAGGTATGTCGGTCAATTACAAGGCAAACCAAACAAGCCCTAGATATATACTAGTGCTAAACTCCAAAGAGGTCACACCAATCTGACACAGCATTTAGTTTGTTTGTGAATTTTAGAAGTGCATTATTGTTCTATCATCTCGTCCAGTTTAAGACTAAGTATAGGTATGTCGGTCAATTACAAGGCAAACCAATAGAAGAAGACGTTTATATTGGAGGAGCTCTTACCGTATAGTTTGGGTGTAGCAGGTAGAGAAAATTGTCTTGTCGTCGAAAGCATGGCTGGCGGCGGTGCACCATCGTTGTACATATACCCATTGACTGCATGGTGCAATCAGAGCAAATTTGATCAGTGACAAATGTTAGCAAGATATTTAATTGCGCCTGAGGCCGGAAAGCCAGCTCTTGCTGATAGGCGCTTTTTTGTATATAAATAAATAACTCCAATTAGTGTAGCTGATGATCGATTAGTACTTGTAGTTTACAGGTAGAATGCGTGGCAAAATTGAATGGGCTTGCTTATCCTTATCCAAGGTCAGAGAAAGATCCCAAGCGAAGCGACACCGTGCCTTGTCGTCACTAGGGTTGCTCTTCTGATTAAAATTAAAATGCAAACAACGGGCGGAGGGTCCCCACCTGGTTTTTTTGCATTCAAATCTGGCAACCAACAGTGCCAGAGTCACAGATTGGAGAGTTACAACGCATCAAGACTGATCGCCAGCAGCGAATCACATCCTTGTCATTTGGTTTTACAATTTTACGTACCCTACTCTGCTCTGCTTTGCTATGCTCCAGACCACTTGGCCCTTTCTCTGTTCAAACATAATAAATTGGATGAACTGCTTTCCCCTGCTTCGAATTATAAAAGCATACATACATATGCTGGCATGTTATGTTCGATGGCATCACCAACTTGCCATCATGCATACATACATATATATACGAACAGTGTTGCTCCATCAGAAAGCAGAGGACCTGTGTATATATATATATATATATATATATATAGGGAAAGTATACTCTATAGCTAGCTACAGAATAAGTTATTCTGTAGCCACCTTCATTTACGATAATTTTATATACTAATTTACGACAATGTCAATATATATTTACGATAGTTGAATTACTATAACACATGGAGTATTTACCATAATGTTATAGTAAATCACATAGTAAGGAGTTACTATAATCTCATAAATTAGCATAGCAATTATCGTAAATCAAAGTGGCTACAGAATAAGTTATTTTGTAGCTAGCTGTAGGGTAATAGTTCTATATATATATATATATATATATATATATATATATATATATATATATATATATATATATATATATATATATATATATATATATATATATATATATATATATATATATATATATATATATATATATATATATATATATATATATATAAGCAGAGGATATGGTGTTGCCGCAGAGATTGAAAAAGGCAGAGGACAACCCGCCATGATATGGTGTTTCGGCTTTGACATCGAGGAGGCTGAAAAAGTGGAGCAACAATGAGTTGCCAGATCTCATGATCATCGATCAGGATCGACATTCCATGCATGTTGGCGCACCATGTCTGCTCGCTGTTGATCACTGTACTACAAAAGATTCCATCACCACACGTTCATCTGGTCATCATAAAATCCAGGACCTCAGGTCCATTACATATACGAATATATATAGGTCCATTAATTCAAAAAGTATACTACTATACAGTGAAGGACCAGAAATGGCGACTAGAAGGGGTGAATAGGAGCCTCAAATTTCTTTCGAAAACTTTGGTCCTTAGCTAGATCCACAACCTCAAAAGCAAACTCATACAGGAAGCGAGTGATACACGTGCTAACCGGTAGCAAGATATCTCACGCAAAGTGTTAGGCACACCAGAACACCTTCGAGAGACGCTAGAAACAAACCCTCAAAGAAACGGACAAGAAATGCCTTCTCTGTGCAGTACCAGACTGTCCGCAAGTCAGTCCTCGGACTGTCTTCGGTCACCCCTCGGACTGTCCAGCGGCAACAGCTGGATGGTCAATAGAAACTGCGCTGGAACTTGACCACAGCGGCGGACTGTCCGCATTTTGGACCGGACTATCCGTAGGTCACTTCTAGAAAAACACACCGAGCAAACAAGGTTCTGGACACGCTTTCAGCGATGAACGACGGACTGTCCGCGGTCTAGGCCCGGACTGTCCGCAGGTCAAAACAGGAAACCACACTAATCGGAACCAGTTCTGGACACGGTTTGAAAAATGAACTGCGGACTGTCTCCCCCCTGGGCGCGGACTGTCCGCAGTAAAAAATCAGCAACTCCAGAAATGTCACAGAAAATGCCCCGGAGACCTCGGATTGTCCGCAGTTGGACTCCGGACTGTCCGCCGGTCAAAAACAGAAAAACAACATGGAAAAACTTGGTTCCAAACAGGACGAACCCCGACTCCCGGACAGTCTGCCGACCAGGCGCGGATAGTCCGCGAATCGCGCAGACAGACGAACAGAGCACCCCGAAAATCGCCTCCTTACTTCGATCCCCAAATTTATGGCCAAATCTTCACCAACTGCCATGAAACTTGGTGAGCATGGTCACAAGGCAGTTGGAAAGCTACCTCTAAGAGGTCATCGCCCAATTTGAAGCCAATCAAGAGAAATCGATGAGGAACGAAAATAAATCGGTTCTTGCAACTTAGACTAAGAAATCGCCCAATCTACTTGCTCATGAGGAATTGATGGATTTCCTTAGGTGGAAAGATTCTACTCATGTCATAGCATGAATCAAAGCAACAAAAACGAACCAAAATGGTCTAGAATCGAAAAATCGAAGCACGAATTAGAGGGGAGAAAACGAAGAACACGAAGAACACAACATGAACTCACAAATCGATTTCTCCGCCGAACTCCGGAGGACACACGGAGGATTCGGGACCTCCTTCCCAAAAGAGTGCTTGGTTCTTACACTAATTCATGGATCAGTGGACCTCTCTTTCACAAGCAACTAGAGGTGGGGAAAACCCTAAATAAGAAAATAAAAAATGGAGGAGGTGAGGGAGATGGGGACTCTCTCATCCTATTTAACGGGGCTATTACACAATCCCCGATTTGCCTCTGGACACAAATGAGTCAAACCATTTAGCCCAACGGCGTAAAGGTCCAACCCGGTCTTCATCTTGATCCGGCGGCCACTGCGCCTTATCACCGATAGCTTTGCCACGACGCGAACTCCCCGATGCCGCCATGTGTCGTCCGTTCCTCCTCGAAACCTCCACCCGGGTTTTGAGGCACAAACCCGTAAACCCGCCATCCATGGTTTTGAGGCCCAAACCACCAAATCCGCTCGTGAGTAGCGTACTCCATACGCGTCCCTCGCCGCTTGACACATGTCACCGTCGTCCTCGACCGGCCGGCACGCCAAGTCCTCCGAGCCTCGCTCGACCCGCACATCCGCCGTCTTGACTCGGTCAACATTGTCACTCCCATGTCTTCTTGCACTTGTCGATGTCCCAAGTGTCAGCCACCGCGGCTAGTCACCCGGCCTTCAGGTCCCTCGGTCCAAGTCTCACGTCCATCCTTCATCGCTCCCGGTCCGTCGGCACGGCACGTCCTCCTTGACCTTCACGTCACCGTCGACCACCGCCTCCGAGCTCCATACCTGCACAACACAAGCCAAGAGACATGTCGCACACATAGCTTTCGTCATGGTAGGGTTAGTCATCACTCAACCTACTTTGTGGATCACATTGACAATCACTCATCATAAAACGAACACACAAGAATACTTATCAACCTTGTGTTCGCATATAGTAATGAAATATACATGAGTGCCGTCATTCTTTCCAGAAGCTTGGCCTCCGTTTAACATGATTTGGCTGTACAAGTTGTGGGTAGGGTTCTGTCGACAACCTGCGTGTCTCCATAAATGATAGCTACCTGAATCGGGTCTCACTTTCGACTGGCCACTGCAAGCTACACCATGCAGCTCCGCCATAAGGAAGGATCCTTGCATGCAAAGAAGTCAAGGAAGCGGGGGGATATGGTGCTTGCAAGTTGCAAGGGTCGGAAACGCAAAAGAGCAAACTGTGGGCGGAGGAGAACACCATCATAGGACAAAGTAGCAGAGTCGCAGGTTTTGGGATTCTGCTATGTGCTCTGTTATGTTTTCCTTCCTTTGAAGTTGAAGCAGAGGATGCGTATGCATATTGGTGCTGGCTACAAAGCAGAGGATGAACATATAGTGTTTGCAGGGATCAGAAAAGCACAGGACAACATTGATGCGCCTGTTTGTGTTCCACCATCCATGTCTGCTTGCCGCTTACTACTACACCAAGGCGGAACCTTGATTAGTTTACAAATATATGAGCACAAGAATATGAACAGACTAGTGCTGAAGTTTGAAAACAAGGACTATATTCAGCACTCCGATTCACCAAATAGTTTGGCATTGTCCAGCCCTAGGCAATCTGTACAGAGTCTGTGTGTCTCACTAGAAACGAAATTTGGCCAAAGCAATAGCAAGCAGATGATAAGCTCCGACCGATCCGATTCCATTCCATTCCGACAACAAAGATTGCCACATGGATACCTGCATATATAAAGTTTACTTCAGAATACATACTAAGGGAGTGTTATGCAAGGGACTACGTGTATGACTACACATCTAGGTGCAATGTCTTGGGACAGAAAAGTAGATACCTGGATAAATAAATATATTTATACTTGCTTTATTTCTGATCCGGCAGTGCAGCAATTACTCTTCATCTTCTGCGAAAGCGCTCGATAGTGAGGTACTTGATATGGCTGATCTTGTCATACTCAGATGAGCTGCTTCCTGATAACAAGGACTCGTACAACTTCTTCCTGCAAGTCAACTTGAGATACCTTGGTCTTACTGTTGTCACATATTCCGGAACTGTCTCCATGGTGCCGTCCCCAATCTCGATGCTGTCAAGTGACGGGACTCCTTCTAGCACCTCCACATTTGGGCACAACAAGATCCTGATTTTCTGCAACTTGGAGAGATTGCTGATCCTTTTCAGATTCGGGCAGTCCAATACTTTAAGTTCCACAACTGAATGGAAGTTCACTATATATGGCAGGCACCTCAGCTTGTACAGGTACAGTCCTCTTAGAGCATGCCTCCTACTACTGGCGAGCCCTGTTGGAAGACAGCTCAGCTTGCAGTTATCAATTTGGAGACACTTGAGTGCAGGCATGGCCATGGAATCTACTGTTGCATCCTCGCCATGCTCCTCCCAGTCCCATACTTCCCATTCACAAAAGGCAGACAGACGAAGAGATGTCAAATTAGGAAAACCTATTACTGATCTAGCAGTTACAGTACCTATACCCATTGCTAGGGAGGAGGGTGACTGGAACTCAGGCCCAACACTCTTGATAGCAGGAGCGTCGTTAATGACCAGTGACTCCAAACAAGGGAGCTGGCACAAACCGTCAGGGAGTTGGGTGCAGCAACAAAGTTTGTCCATCTTTAGAAGCCTCAGGCTCTTAAAGACCCCTATTGCTGGAACCATCATCCAATTTGGTAGCCGGCTACCAAAGTATCCTACAATGCTTAAATGTCGTATGCTTGATGGAGGGCTGAGCTTTTCAATTACCTCCTCCACTGCTCGCTGCTCCTGCTGCCTGTTGATTTCATCCCTCAATCCCATGAATCTGCTGCTACTCCAGTGTAGTTCCAAGTAATCAAGGTGCTCCTTGCTACTAATCATGGCTATTTCAGCCGACGAGCTAGCAGGCACATTTTCTAGGCAATGTAAAGTAAGCTTCCTAAGCTTGGGAAGAGGCCCTATCTCTTCCAAGCTGCACCAGACCCTATCCCTGTTGTTGTCCAAATGTACTCGGAACCCATAAAGTGTTCTTAGATTTTTTAACTGACCAAACACTTTGGGTATTAAAACATTTTCATGGGAACCAAGCATGTTAAGAGTTCTTAGATGCAGAAGCTGTGTAATGCAGCTAGGAAGATGGCCTAGCTGTGGACATCTACGAACCAAAATGTGCTGCAAGAACTTCATCCTATGAATGTCTTCAGGTAGCCTAGATATATTTGTATTCTGGAAGTGGAGGTATCTCAGGTGCCTCAATTGACATAGAGAGTCAACCAATCTATCACAATCAGTACCACTTATAAAAAGCACTCTTAGGCGAGACAAACTCTGTAATGAGTCACTAGGCTGAACACTAATTCCGTGATTTATAAGTAATGTTCTTACTGATTTGTGCTTCTGTAGAATATCCCATTCTAGTGTTGACTTGGTTGATCCTATAGACAAGCGACGTACATGGCTGTGGCTGCTACCACCTGCATCTTGCTCATCCTGGATCACCAATGATTCTTCTTTAGACATAAACTCAGCAAAAGATCGCAGCACGTCATGCATGGTGCATGAGTATCGAGTGATAGATGATTTTTTAGTTGGTTCAATAAGATTCATCATGATTAGCTCCTGGTAATATCCATCTGCTATTTCTTCTAACTGATCATCAGATGAAGTACTGCTTCTGTCTGGTGGATGGATAAATCCCTCACTGATCCACATTGGAACAACTACAGCATGGAAAATACTTGTACCTTTTCGGAAAAGTGAGCAGTACAGGAAGCACTGCTTCAGCTGGGGAGACAAGTCCTCATAGCTCAAGTAGATCGTGTTGTCAAGTTCCTTAGGCAATCCACCTACTGACCATGCACCATGGTTCAAAACAGCCTCCCAATCACCCTCGCTTCAGAACTTTGTACTTAGCAGTCCTCCCATCACTTTGATAGCAAGTGGTAAACCACCACACTTACTAATAATTTTCATCCCGACATCTTTCAGGTGATCAGTTCCATGTACCTACCATTTGCACAAATAAAACATTGATTTTACTATTTTTTTTAAAAAATAAGGATAAGCAATTAATCGGTCTGTTAAACTATATAATATTTTGTATGCTCCCCCCCCCCACCCACCCTTTGCGCGGAAGAAGAAAATGATAGATACTCCTTGTGTCCCAAGAAGAATGCATTTTGGTATTCGCGCGAGTCAAACTAGCTCAAATGTAACAAAATTTATATTGAATAATGTTGACATTTATGTTTCTATATAAATTTATTATGAAAATATATTCTATAAGTTTTTTTATAATTTTGGTTAAACTTCAAATTATTTGACTTCTTGGAAAATGAGAATTGCATTCTTCCTAGGAGAAAGGTTCAGTTTGGAATTTGCGGGCCCACCTCATGTTGGGAGCTGTCCATGGAAGTTCCGCCAAAAGCATTGGCTGATTGGTTGATGCACACTAATTTTTTGGCTTTCATACAGTTTGCTACCAAAACTTGCCAACATCGCACATTTGGCTTGCCAAATCGATGACAAATATTTTTGTGCAACTTTTCACAACTTTTGCTTATTGAATACTCCCTCCGTCCCGAAAAGAATGTAATCATTCATTTCAAATCTTGTCTCAAAAAGAATGTAATTGTAGACATAAGATCAACTTTTCTAGTGGGATTGACCCATTAAAATATCACTACTTTATCTATCCATGGGAAGAATATTCTAGAATGCAATAATTATTTTTCAGTTTCTAAGTATGAAGACAGTGATGGAGGTAGGGTAGATATGTAATTTTGTACCTACACTAATCTTACCTCGAAAAGCGAGATTTATACTTGGCATGGAAAAATTCGGTAGCCAATCAAGCATGACTTAAATATGCATAAATTGCCAATATCAAATTATGATTTTAGTGGCCACTCTTACATGTAGATGGGATCGTAATCTACGGAAATATATGATACTATCTCTCTACCAACAAAGATTCAATTCTATGTGCAGATTGAGTCTAAATTCCTCTAGTTTGACTAAGCTTATAGAAAATACTATTAGCACTTATCACTCCAAATTGGTATACTATGAAAATATATTAGTATATGGTTAATCTCATAGTACTTATCTGATATAAAAAATGTTAACACATTTTTGTTTAGATTTGCTCCAACAATGATATCATAAATGTTAGGATTTGAACTGCAACTTTATTTGCATGTTTAAAGAAAGAATGGATCTAATAATGCTTATTTCACAATCACAAATATTGTTGCCTTTTTCTTTAAACTTGGGCCAACTTAGAATAGTTTGATTTAGACCAAAATAATAAATGAAGCCTCTAGGGCCAAATGAAGTAGTTTTATCATATATTAATAATTAAGATGAAAGTGGATATATAGTTTGTATAAAACGTACTTTGGGTCTAGTTTCCATGCTGGGAGGGATGGTAATTTATTGGAGACTTACAAGTAACCTTAGGTTATGTTCAATACTAAATAATAATAATAATTTAGATGCAAATTTAGATGTCTATATATTATTTTTATAAGTCTACAAGTAGATAATTTAGATGCAGATGTTTGTGTTACCTAGATTATTTTTACTAATGAAAAATGGGGGTAATTTAGATGCATACATATGAGTTACTTTTGTAATTTTTTCATAATGACAGAGGTGGATAATTTGAATTTGTAGGAGTTTACTTTAGGTTGTTAATTACTAACAAACATAGATATGCATTGCAGTGGCAAGTTTGCTTTAAATAAAATAAAAATGAGAATTATTTTTGAATGAAAGAGGCAATAACTAATACAATTTCAAGGGCATCACTGGGATGTTTTTGGTGCCATTATCTGGTGACAGTGTTCACCATGTTTCCAATGAGATATTATCAAAACCTTCTGGCACTTTTGGGGGATATAACTCGGAAATCATTCTCAAATATGTGTTGTTTAGCTTATCACTATGGATGTTGTGTCTAGGAGCTCTTAAGCTTTTATGTGTTGTTGCAAGGTGTGTCCTTCCTTGCAATGGGGATTTCATTCCCAGATTTCTGTTTTTTAATTAATAGTTGAATATACTACAAGAGTTTCAACCTAAGATATATGCATAAAAAGTTTCAACAACTAATAGGATAAAATATGAAGGCTAGTATCTAGGTCCATGACATCGCAGCTCACGGACAACAACACATTGCGGACACATAGATTTGTGATGCAAACAGGAAGAAACTGTGAATATTGATGAATACATATAGATTACTTAGACAAACTATCACACCTAGATAGTAGCAACAGAGTAGCTATATGGGTATTATGTATAAAAAATAAGAGAGAGAGAGAGAGAGAGAGCATAAAAAGAAGCAATTTGATTAGTTATAGGTAGTAAACATTTCCACAAATTTCTAAGACTTATATCTCAAAGATTCAAGTCTGTACAGGAGCACTTTCAACATTATAATGTGGATAATTTAGATGCATAATTATCAGTTTAGATTCAGCAACAAAGCTTGGTAATTTTGATGCATATTTGTGGCTTAATTGGAGTTATTTATCATAACAACAAATGAGGATAACAATACGCATCCTTTCTTGTAAAACAACTAGTCTGTGATACCATAGTGTTCTAAACCTACAATGTAAAAATAGGTCCTAAATAGATGGAGTTAAGGGAATAATGTGAATTAAAATGCCAAAAAAATGGTATGTATTCACTAACATGACCAGGTGTTGGCGGCAACTGTTTGTTGAGCAACAACCAAGTATCATCTTCGTTGAGTGGGCTGACATGGTATTGGTAGAAGGAGGCTCCAGTCTGTAGGGCTGGGTCTTCTAATCTTGTAGTGATTAGCACCCAGTTTCCCAGTTGATTTTTAATGGCATTTCTAACTGCAACTCTAAGCACATTGCTCCATGCTACATTACTCCACACATCGTCCAGGACGTCGAGTACAACTGAACATTAGTTAATTAACTTATTTTTTACTTACTTAGTTAGTTAGATGCAATGAATAAAATGTCTAGACTAACCTGACTAGGAGATGGTGGCAGCTGTTTGTTGTGCAACGACTAAGCATCCTCTTGGTTGAGCGGGGTGACATGGTGCTGGTAGAAGGAGGTTCCCATCCGTTGAGCCATGTCACCAAATCTTGTCTTGTCTTGTACCCCAAAATGGACTCCCCCCGCATGCTGGATTGCTGTCTTGAGAAGCTCAACCTCATCAAAGTGTTGTGTGATGCTTAGCCATATCTTCATTTTAAAGTGCCCTTGCACGGTTGTCTCTTTGAAGATCTTCTGGGCTAGGGTGGTCTTGCCCATGCCACCAGTACCCACTATGGCCACCACCTTGATGTCGTGGTGTATATTGGTTGTTAGCATCTGTGCAAGCTCCCTTGTCTCTATCTCAATCTTCTCACCAACAATGGTAGACTCAACAAACTCAGATGTCACCTTCTCTCTAGTGGACATCCTCTGTTCTGTGTGGGTGCCTAGATTGATGAAGTTGAACTTGTGAGCCTCTTTGTATATGTTGTCCAGCCTCTGGTTGACCTCCTTGATGCGGCTGCCTATCTTGTGTGCGAACACAGGATTCCTTAGGCAGGAGAGCAATGGCCGGCAGAAACCTGGAGCCTTTTCAACCATGCTGCTACCTATCGATTCCCTCTGCTTGTCAGCTTCGAGTTGACATAGGTCTAGGATGTCAGTGGCATCATACATGGCATTCTTGAGCTTCTGCACCCATCTTTGTACACTCAATTTAGTGATGCGCTTCCTCTCAGCATCAGCAAGGAAGCATTTGAGGCTTTCCATGTTGTTCTCTAGCTTCTCGATCTCGCCAGATATGCCCAGCAACAACTTCACCTCTTCTGTTGCCATGTCAGCTATTAGTTGCATCACGTAGGGTCCCATAGCATCCAAGATGGCGGCCATGGCTCGATCAGACGTCCGTCCTGTACATATACAAATACATCAGAATCATACACTTGTTGCCATGTCGGCTATTAGCTGCATCATTTATTCTTTTTTGCCACTCGCACTAAATCACCTTATACTAGACCCTCATAAGTCATAATTTGAATCATGATCATTCTTTTTTCAAACTAGATCTAATGTTTTAAAGTGAATTAGGATTAGCAAATGGATATGAAAATGTTGTTGTTTATGTATCACAAGATGTTTAGTATGCTTGCTTACACCAAAAGGCAAGCAACAGGGAGTTTAAAGATCAAGATGTTTAGTATGATCACAAGAAGGATAGAACTTGCAGTTAACATGTAGATTCGCTACAGATACATTATACAGGCGTGATCCTGCATTAACCAGAATACAACAAGCATGCATGTTTAGCTAGCTAGCAAATCAAACTCAGAGAATCTCCAAGAGGATCTGTACATACCTCTTTATTATCATAAAATTTAGAAAACAAAACAAAAGGCTAGGCTCGTATAGACTCTCTAAACCACTCTCCATCTCTTTTGCAATCTAAAACCACCCTTATCACTCTCCATTGAGGCTACACTGCTCTCTAAATTCAAGATATGGTAGTTCTCTCATGAAATTTTCGCACAAGAAAAATTGTGATAAGGAATTACAGTATAGAGAACAATTAAAAGCAGAGATATATATATGGAATATTTATAGGGATGGTTCACTAAACACAGATATTGTTGAAGTTTAAGGAATCTCTTGGAAAAGGATGGACCAACAATGCAAGCAAATATGAAGACATTACACAAATGAACTCTAAATCCTCGCAAAAAGAAAAAAAAAACAAATGAACTCTAAATACAGATATATTGTTGCGGGACAGAGGATGGAATCACCTCAATTTGCGGGTACTGCTTGCGTCTCAGTTGGGTTAGTTATGAGGATGCATGTAATGCGATGGGCACAGCGGTGGCAGGCATGAGCCTTAGCTGATATATAAGATAGAGCAGCTGCAGAAAAGAAAAAAGGTGACGATACAATCCTTGCTACACACTCCAAGAATCGAGTGCTAGACAGAATGAAAGCAGGCATTACTTGTATAGTATATAGTTGTATAAAGGCAACTCAGCAATTCCTTTTCTTTCCTACAGCTCGATTTATGCCTTGCTTGATCATTGATAAACGCACTGTTAATTAACTATAATAATATAGGAAGCAGACATTGCTGGAACTTGAATATCCTATGTACTACTCGTAGTTGTTCCTTTCCCATGTCCATAGGCAACGCAACGCAGGAATTCGTTGCTTCTGGAACTGATACTGTGTTTTGGATCTAGATGGAAAGTTTGGGTTACCACGCTACTGACAACTGCCACCACAGCCGCTTTTGTTAAAGGCAATACAATGCTCGTTACACCACAGCCTCTTTTGTTAAAGGCAATACATCTGCACCAGTATATCATATACAGCCGCAATGTTAATGGAAGAAAGGAGATGAAGATACAATGCTTGTTACACACTGTAAGAACCAAACTTTAGAGTTGTTCTGTCTCACTTACAATTCCTTGCTTCTTTCCTTCTGGAATGAACTCTGGAATCAGGCAGCAGGGTTCTTTTTTGTACACAGACAGCATATGCATGCCGGAAGCAGGTCAGAGATGCCTTACTTGATTACTGATAATTGCAAAAGTCTTTTCTAGTCGTGTAATCTGTGGTAGCTGCATCTACATCTATGCTTCTCCGCTTAAAGGCTGGCTGGTAAACTTCAAAAAAAAAAAAAGGCTGGCTGGTAAACTTCATCAGCGTTTTTATCGTCTGAATAATTTCCGTGTCTCTTCCTTCCTGTTCTCATGTTATTTTCGTCTGGGTATATATACATAATATAAATTCCCTACCTTCTCCTTTCTCGACTGCACCCTTGCATACATGGCTTGTGATCTTACTTGATCATTTTCCTGTGATATGATATACTGGTGCAAAGCAGAGCGTCTGCAGTGAGGATATATAAAGTGTTGGCAGGAGGACAAACATGCTTTCACTGTGTTTGTTTGTTCCATGGATGTCTGCTTGCGGTGCGGTTTATTACACAACGTTTCATTCATCAACGCACCTTCATTCAAGAATGCGCTGTTGTCACTGTTCCCGCCTGGCCTACTACTTCAATGACTCCCAGAGGCCAGAGGCAGGCCACCGTCAAGGATGCATGCTGGATCCATCATCTATGAGCCGACTGCTGCTGATATTGCTTATGGCCTTGACAAAAGAATCTTTTTATATTGGACCATGCATTGGAGGCAAAACTTTTCATGTCTCTCTTCTCGGGAAAAAATGGAGTAACCATGGGCACCGGCAATGAGTTTGGTACACCTGTCCATCTAACAAATGAAACTATTGTTTAAATTTAGGAGGAACAATGGGAAAGAAAAAGAAAATCTCTCTTATACATTGGATGCATGTGCATGGACACGTGCCACAAATCCATGGTGGATGCCAAAGGTTGCTTCATGGGCACCGTCCCCACCCAGTTATTTTTGTTCCCATCGAGGAGCATATCTTTGAGATTGAGTCCATCCCTTTCCCGCCAACGGTGCTCCCTCGATCCGCCCAACTCCAGCTCCCATTCCCACTCCAGTCAAACGCCGGCGACGACGATGACGACTACAACGTACAGCTACCTCTCATCAGCCACCTCTTTTGCCCTCATGGCCGCACCCACCGGCGACCCCCTCCCCTACACGACAAGCGACGCCCAGTCCACTCGGAAGCACATGGACCTGCTGCTGGATACTGAGTTACTGACCGACACCCTTTGGATTGAACACAACTTCAACCACCAAGCAAGTGCATTCGCTAGTACAATTGCAGGCGGGTTGCTGCTGTCCCTCAACCCGTCTGCGAGTCGCCAACATCATTGCGGGCTTATGCGGCTAGTTGTTGCAATCCAACTGCAGATACCTTGGATTCACGGGTGTCAGGTGACATGTATTCCCAAAGTGCTGTCGAGTGCGGGGACACCTTGAAGCACCTGCAGATTTGGACAGCGGATCGGAGGATGCTAATCTTGTGCAATCTTCGTCCTTCCTCTCTTGACTGCCATATGGTATATTCCTCAGTCACAGCTCACAGTGAAGCCTCGTCCTGCCCACTTGCTCTGCCTCCATCAGAAAGCAGAGTGCCTTGCATATAATGGTGCAGTGCAGGCGACAAAGCAGAGGACTTGCCACTGTGATCGGAGAAGGACAGGACAACCCCATAATCTCGATGACATCGAGGAGACTGAGTAAAATCGAACAGCAATAATAATTGGGATGCCTGATTCCATGATCATCGATCAGGGCAGCATACAATTTTCGTGCTGCATGTCTGTGCTCTTCGCCACTCATTCGGTTCATTACAAGATCCACGACTTCAGTCCCAGTACTTGTGCAAATATAAATAGGTCCATTACTTCAAAACAAGTAATATATGGACTGTACAAATATACATGGTGCAGGAGACTACAAGAGTGCAGGAGACGCCGCTGGTAACCATATCTGGCAGTATGTCGACAGTCTGCATGCGAACAGAGTTTGTGTACTGTGTGCTGGAGACGAGCTTCTACCAAGCAGATCTCACTCCCACTTGCAACTGCAAGCTAGCATCATGTGGCTCTGCCATAAGGATCCTGAATGCCTACGTACATTGGTTTACACGGTCAGTGCATAATGACACTTGAAAATACGAACTAAGTGAGAGAAAATTATAGTTACAAATATTGGAGATGGTAATAAACATACTTAGGCCAGACTTGAAGAGGGAAAAGATGAACACAAGCACTGTGTTTTTCTTTTGTTCTAAGACAATTGATCGTTAACAATTGTAGATGCCCTCTCGTGAACGGGCATGCTGTGGCAACACTTTGTTTAATGACCATATACTTTGATGCCCCGCTGTGCTTGTGACAAGAGGCAAAAGGTCGAATGGAAGCTTGTCCTCCCTGCTAATAAAAAATTGACGTATCAGTGATTGATGCATGCATGGATATTACTGTGGTTACGTAACGCATTTGGTTACAAGCAACAAGAATTATGAATCCGGAAAGCAACTTTCGTCCTAGTTTATTTCTCGATCACGCAAAAGGGTTTGCGCATCTTAAAGTAAGGCAGAGAAAAAAGTTCAATACAACACGCCTTAGCGGCATCCTAGGTGATCATAAAGGTAGTACATGGACGCTCTGAACCTCCCTACTGTACTTAGAGCTATGTTATTATATTGGACACTGATCAACCCACGGATCTGACTCCATTCCCACTCCCACAGCAAAGATGGCATATCGATTGATACCTGCATAGATAAAGTTCAGTACTTCAGAATACGTACTAAGCGTTCATTACGTGAGGGACTATGTCTTGCGAGAGAAAAGTAACTACCTGGTTCAATATAGAGAAAATTCCCTATTTAGCATCACAAAATGACAAAGTTCCTTGTATAGCATCCAAAGATAAAATTTCCGCATCGTGAAGAACTCGTCGAGATAGAACTCCACGGAGGTCGGAGCAGCTCGTGCAGTTAGCGCGGGTTATCGGCGTTGGCGGCGGTGAGGCCTTGCAGAAGCGCGAGGTCCTTGTCTGCGAAGACCGATGATGTAGTTGTAGCTCCTGCCGAGAGGCGGCGGCGCTGGTGCCCACGTCAGGGTGGCTACCGTGTGCTGCGCCTTGCGGCAGAGGGCTCCTGCGGTTCCTGCAAGCCTGCTATGTAAATTCCTGCTAGGCCCACTGGATCAAAGCGATCAGCAGCGCAAGCTGTAGCGGCGCTGCAAAACTGACGAAGCGGACATGGCGGTAGCATGTGGGCTGACCATAGCACGCCCCACTTGCATCCTTAGGTGCCGACTCCTTCATGTATGACGTATGAGTCACTGTGTTGACTCTTCTGCAGTAGCTATAGAGCTACATGTTAGTTCTTGGGATGGAAATTCTCAAATCTCTGTACTTTGGTTTTAATGCCTAATGTATAAGAGTCCTTATAAAAAACATGATGTGGTTTAAGTAATCTGTACTTGATGCATGTGCCCATTAATTTCCATGTAGATTGGTGAACCCTATGCTTGAATCGACCAGTTTGTCAAGTGCAAGGTGCTGTTGTTGCAAAATATGGTGAAAAAAATTTGTTCGTTGCTGAAAAAAATATCCTGTCCAAATGAGGAGCTGCTATACATGAAACAGGGGCTGTCCACAAAATATCACTGCACACTAAGCTGTTGTTGTATGGATGAAACAAAGGGTATAATGGTCTTTTCCACTGCTATTTAACGGTGTTAGAGGATAAAAGTCACGGTAGTGCTAGATAGGGACAAAAACAAACTCAGTGCTACATTGGGAAAATTTTATCTTTGGATGCTATATAAGGAACCTGTCATTTTTGTGATGCTTAATAGGGAATTTTCTCTTCAATATACACTTGCTTTATTTCTGATCTGGCCACGCATCAATTAATCTTCATCTTCAGCGATGTACTCGATATTCTGTAACTTGATATGCCTGATCTTGTCGTTCTCAGAGGATCTGCTGCCAGTTAACATGGACTCATGCAACTTCTTGCTGCAAATCAAGATACCTTGGGGTCACTGTTGTAAGATATTCCGGAAGTGTTTCCATATCGTCGTCCTCCAGCACCATGCTGTCGAGTAATGGGACTTCTTCCAGCACCTCCACAAGTGGGCAACGGACTATCCTGATCTTCTGCATCTTGGAGAGGCCGCTGATCCTCGTAAGCTTAGGGCAGTCGAATGCATCAAGTTCCACAACCGAAGGGAAGTTCTCCACAGATGTTAGGTTGCTTAGCTTGTACAGGTACAGTCTTCTGAGACCAAGCCTCTTGCTGCTGGAGAGCCCTGGTGGAAGATAGCTCAGCTTGCAGCTATTAATCTGGAGAACCGTCAGAGCTGGCATAGCCATGGCTTCTGCAGACTCATCCACGATCTGCCCCTCCCACTTCCACTCTTCCAATGCACTTAACCCCTCTAGAAGAAGACGTGTAAGATTTGGAAAAGCTATTCCCAAGGAGGAGCACTCCTGGAATTTAGAGCCAATACTCTTGATGGCAGGTGCGTCTTCAATGTTCAGCGCTTCCAAACAAGGAAGCCAGCACAAACCGTCAGGGAGTTGTGTACAGCAGGGCAGGTTCTTTAGCACCATAATCCTCAAGCTCTTAAAGGCCAATGTAGCGGGTACCATCATCCAGTATGCTGGATGGAGGGTGGAGCTTCTCGATTACCTCCTCTTTTGCTTGTTGTTGTCGTTGCTTCTCGATGTCATTCGTCACTCCCATGCATCTACTGCTACTCCAATTTAACTCCAAATAATCAAGGTGCTCCTTGCTACTAATTCTGGCCATTTCTGCAAACGAGCTTGCTGCAACATTTTCTAGATTATGTAAAGTAAGCTTCCTAATATGGGAAAGGGGTTCCTATTTCTTCTATGCTGCACCAGCTCCCGTCCCCATCCGTGTCCATATGTACTGGGAACCCCAAAAGTATCCTCAGATTTGTTAACCCACAAAAACCCTGGGGTATAACAACCTTGACATTCGAACCACATATGTCCAGAGTTCTAAGTTGCACCAATTGTATAATGGTTCTTGGGAGATTCTCCAAGCTACTAGAGTCTTCAATTTGAATTAGAATGTGTTGCAGGAATTTCATTATATGGATGTCATCTGGCAGCCGAGATATATTTGTGTTCTCTAAGCAAAGGTATCTTAGGTGCCTCAACTGGCATAGGGATCCAACCAACCTATCACAATCTCCATCTCTTATAGACAATAGCCTAAGCCTAGAGAAACGAGTCAACGAATCACCAGGCTTGAAATTGATTTTGCAATTTATAACTAATGTTCTCAGCATATCTTGCTTTTCTATGTCAGTCCACTCCGGCACCAATGTGGTTGGTCCAATTGACATGAAGTGTATGGCGTCACCTTTACTACCACCAGCAACATGCTGGTCCTGGACCACAAGCGAATCTTCTCTAGCCACAAATTCAGCAAAGGAGCGCACCACATCATGCATGGTGCACCCATATTTAACAATATAACTGCCTTCTGTGGGTTCTATAAGATTCCTTATGATTAACTCATAGTAGTACTCATTTGCTATTTCTTCTAGTCGATCATCATGCGAACTACTTCCATCCTGAGGTTGGACAAATCCCTCACTAATCCACATGGGAATAACTTCCCTCCACACAATACGTGTACCTTTTGGGAAAAGGGAGCAGTATAGGAAGCATTGCTTCAGCTGGGGAGACAAATCCTCATAACTCAAGTAGATCTGATTGTCCAGCTCCTTAGGTAATCCAGCTACTGACCATGCACGATGGTTCAAAACAGCCTTCCACTCACTCTCGATTCTGGACCTCGTAATCAACAATCCACCCATCACTTTTATAGCAAGAGGTAAACCACCACATTTTTGGATAATTTTCATCCCAACATCTTTCAAGTGACCATTTCCATCTACCTGTCAACAATTTAAGATTACTTTTGGGTAAATAAATATCCATGATTATATGCATCGATTTTCATTAAAGCACTAAAGTTACAACATTTAGTTATAAAAACTCCCTCTATTCCCCCAACATTTGTCAATAACACACCGGGTGCATAGACAACTTGAGTATACAGTCTTAGAAAAAATTCAAAGTGAAATGGTCATCCTAGCCCTTTACATGTAATAATCGACCATTTCATTTCGTAGCATTTAATAAGTGGTAGGAAATGGAAATACCAAAATAACCATACCCATGACATCTTTAATGGACAAACATTATAAAACATTTTCTGTGTAAAAAGAGAATTATTTTAAGGAACCGGTACATTATATTTCACATGTGCTTGTGTTGGAAAGCAATGAGAACACCACCGTTCAGTTGGATGACTCGTTTGATGACACCAATAGGCGCTTTGTGCGAAGGATTCAAGAATCAGAGGTCTGAGAAGCATTTAAAAGGATGAAACGGGTAAAGCAATGGGCCCCGATGGTATTCCAATCAAGGTGTGGAGATGTCTCGGGGATATAGCTATAGTATGGCTAACCAAGGCGTTCAACAATATCTATCGATCGAACAAGATGCCTGAGGAGTGGAGAAGAAACATATTGGTACCAATCTACAAGAACAAGGGAGACATCCAAAGTTGTACCAATTATCGGGGAATCAAGTAGATGAGCCACACAATGAAGCTATGGGAGAGAGTCATAGAACATCGCCTATGAAGAACAATGCAGATATCTATGAATCAATTTGGTTTCATGCCAGGAAGGTCAACCATAGAAGCAATTTTCTTAATAAGACAAGTTATGGAGTGGTTTAGGGAGCAGAAGAAGGACCTACACATGGTTTTTATTGATTTAGAGAAGGCTTATGACAAGATATCAAGAAATGTTATATGGTGGGCTTTAGACAAGCATAAAGTCCCAGCAAAGTATGTTACCCTTATCAAGGACATGTATAACAATGCTGTGACTAGTGTTCGAACAAATGATGGTAACACAGATTACTTCCCGATAAAGATAGGGCTACATCAAGGGTTAGCCTTGAGCCCTTATCTCTTTGCCTTAGTAATGGATGAGGTTACTAGGAACATTCAAGGGGACATCCCTTGGTGTATGCTGTTCGCCGAAGATGTAGTGTTAGTTGATGAAAGTCGGGCAGGAGTAAATAGGAAACTAGAGTTGTGGCGGCAGACCCTTGAGTCTAAAGGTTTTAGAGTAAGCAGAACTAAAACCGAATACATGAGATGCGACTTTGGCATTACTGCATAGGAGGAGGGAGATGTGAGTTTAGAAAGTCAAGTAGTGCCTAGGAAAGATACCTTTCGATATCTGGGATCGATGTTACAGAGGGATGGAGATATTGATGCGGACGTTAGCCATAGAATCAAAGTTGGGTGGATGAAGTGGCACCAAGCTTCTGGCATTCTCTGTGACAAGAGGGTACGACAAAAGCTAAAAGGCAAGTTTTATAGAACGGCGGTTAGACTCGCTATGCTGTATGAAGCAGAATGTTGGCCTACAAAGAAATGACATGTTCAACAACTGAGCGTTGCAAAAATGTGTATATTGCGCTAGATTTGTGGTCACACAAGAACGGACCGAGTGTGGATATATGATATTCGTGATCGTCTAGGGGTAGCACATATCGAAGAAAAGTTTGTCCAACATCGGTTGAGGTGGTTTGACCATGTCCAAAGGAGACCTTCAGAGGCACTAGTGCATTGTGGAGTTCTAAGTCAAGATAATAATGTGAGGAGAGGCAGAGGAAGACCAAAGTTGATATGGGGAGAGGCAATAAAAAAGAGATTTGAGAGAATGGGATATACCTAGAGATCTATGCCTGAATAAGAGTGCTTGGAAAACAGCTATCGACGTGCCTGAACCGTGACTGAGGGTGCTTATTGGGTTTCAACTCTAGCCTACCCCAACTTGCTTGGGACTGACAGGCTTGGTTGTTGTTGTTGTTTGTGTTGGAAAGCAAAAAAATAACTGATAATTTTTCTATATATAGAGAGGCCATGACAAGTATGACACAGTTTATTCGAAGCGGTCACATCATAATAAAAGTTTGTTTGAGCTTTATTTCCCTCAATCAAATAGACTTATCATTCTTCAGTGACTAATAGTACTCCATTAGTACAGATATCTTATCTGTGAACATACATTACTACGACGAGCACTACCTAATTTTAGTTAATGAATTGACTGCTCACTTGGTTGCAATGAATAAAATCTGTATACTAACCTGACTATGATACGGTGGCAGCTGTTTGTTGAGCAAGGACCAAGCATCCTCTTCATCGAGTGGGAGGACATGGCGTTGGTAAAATGAGGCTCTCATCCGTTGAGCCATGTCTCCTAATCTTGTAGTGATTAGCACCCAGTTCCCCTGTTGTTTTTGGCTGGCATTCTTGATTGGAACAGAAAGCACATTACTCCAAACTTCCTCACTCCACACATCATCCAAGACCAGGAGAAACTTGCCCGTGGACAAGGTGTCGGTGAGGGTCCTCATGAGGAGAGTTTTGTCTTGCACCCCACCATGCACTCCTCTAGCATGCTCAATTGCTGTCTGAAGAAGCTCAACCTCGTTGAAGTTTTGGGTGATGCTCAGCCATATTTTCAGTTTGAAGTGCTGTTGGATTGTTGTCCCATTGAAGATCTTTTGGGCTAGGGTGGTCTTTCCCATGCCGCCGGTGCCTACAATGGACACCACCTTGATGTCGTGGTGGTTGTGATTGCTGATAAGTATTTGGCCAAGCTCCTTTGTATCTATCTCGATCTTCTCACCTACAATTGATTACTCATTGAACTCGGACATCATCTTTTGACTATGCCTTTCTGTAGCAGTTAGCATCCTTGGCTCCGGGTTATAACCTAGACCAATATTGAACTTGTACTTGTCCGCCTCCTTGTGGATGCCTTCCAGCCACTGGTTTAGCTCCTTGACGCGCTTGCCTATCTTGTGTGCGAACCTGGGATTCCGTAGGCAGAAGAGCAATGGCTGGAAGCAGCTAGGCGCCTTCTGTAGTTCCATGCAGCTGCCACCTCTGGACTCCCTCCGCTTGTCGGCCTCGAGTTGACACATGTCCAGAATGTCTGTGGCATCGTACATGGAGTTTTTGAGCTTTTTCACCCATCTTTGCACGCTTGTGTCGGTGATGCGCCTCCTCTCGGCGTCTGCGAGGAAGGCTTTGAGGCAGTAGTCTCGTCTCGTCTCCTCTGCTACAATGAAATGAAAGGATCGGATTGACGGGCGGCCCTTGGTGAAGCTGAAGCAGCAGCACTGACTAACAAGTTTGTGCTGAATAATGCATGAGACGAGGAGGATGAGAACGGGGGTTGTTTTTTAGTGATGGTAGCGCTACGCTAGCTGCTAGCTGCCAGCGTCGCGTGTGTGTGTGCGCGAACTGCTGGAGGCCGAGGAGGCCTCCACCAGGAATAACACCAAGCAGGGCGGTGGAGGCAGAGGACCTTAGTCTAGGTTACCGTTTCGGTCTAAAATATCGGTGCCCAGCGATAGAAACGAAAATCGGGATTTTCGATGATTTTCAGAATTTTCGGGTGCAAAAAATGCTTAAATTGATTTTTAGAAAAAATACTGAAATTTGGCAAAAAAAATGCTCAATAGATAGAATATTTAATGTAAGCCAGGTATTGAAAAGGACTCCTTATTCCTCAGTTTGTAAGCAAATACAATGTCTCAAAAAAATATTTACAACATGCATCTTTTGAGAGCGTCGTTTTGCACTCGAACAACAAAATCTGAATGTGTGATGGAGAACCCTGTCGCCGGCCAGCGGGCATAAGCAGTGCTGCACTAACTTGTACCTGCACCGCCGCCTCCATTTCCAGTCGCTATACCTTGAGCAGCACCATCAGCAACGGCTCCTCTTCTGTGACCATTAATCGAGAATAGCGAGCAGACATGAAGGCAGGAGCAGGATGGCCAAGGCCAGCCGGCAGCGGCTTACACGACCACGGAAGCAACATCAAATCGAGAGCGCCGAGGACCTGGGAAGGGTGGTGGGCATGCGCGGCGGGAGAGCAGAGGACATGGGAAGGGAGGCAGGCATGCGGCGGCTGAGCAGAGGAGACCAGAGGAGAGAGAAATAAATTTGCCATCCGTTAGGGTTTCCTTTGGGTATTTATATGGCAGGGGATGGGCCACTGGGCCACATGGAACATGTTGGGCCAAAAAGAAATTTGAAAAGGGCCGAGATTGAAAGGCCGATATTGGCTGTTACCGGGCCTGACTGAGAGAAACAAATTTCGCCGATTCTTCGTGAATTTATGAGAGGACACATATAGGTCATCTCGTCCAGTTTAATACTACGTATATGTACGTATATATAGGTCCACAAATGAAGTAAGGCTTTTCGCCCCTTCCTGATTTTTCCGCAAAAAATAATTGATATAAGGTAACCAGAAGAAGACGTCGTATTGGATCGGTGGAATCTGATCTTGCTGTATTGTTTGGGTATACGTAGCAGGTGGACAAAAGTGTTCTGTCCTTGAAAAAAAATGGTGATAAATAAATAACTCAAAATAGTGTCTCCCTGACAATCGTTGTATATGTCCATTCTCCATTGACCGCTTGCATTTGGAAGTTCATTATTGCGCCTGCAGCCGGCTGTTGCTGATAGGCGCTACTACACCCAAACAATACTACAACAATGAAGCCCCAGTAGCAAGCATCCTTCAGTAAAACTTTACCGTCCTCTATATATGTTCAGGACGAGGCTACTAATTACTTTATTTTTTTAAAGGTACAAAGGACCAAGAAAGACAACCAGAGCAGAGGTGAATGAGAGTCAATCCAAAATTTCTTACGAAATGGCCACTGTCCCAAAATCACCCTCCAAAACACCAAAAGACTCCAGGCATGATGCTTTATTTCCAAATTACAAAGAACATCCAAATCATCTAAAGACTCAGATCTTAGAGAACATAATTGCTTATTTACTTTATTTCCAAGATCTACTAGGTCTTGTTTTTATAGGGAACAACTTACAGAAAACTCAAACCCATACTGAGGATCTCAACAGCAGTAGAACTAGGAAACTACATACTAGGAAAATCTAGAGAATGACAATTGGAGCGATGGGCTGGTTAGGAGCAGCCAGCCTCTTATTTATAGAGCTATTACAACAAAACCCTAAATCAAAAGGGGACTATCTCCTAAATTATTTTTGTATTAAAGGACATCAAACAACAATTTGTTTTTTGAACTTATTAGCTTATTCAAATTATTATTCTAAAAAAACGAAGGAAGTAAATCTCCTAGTAGGTCACACAACGAATCTTACTAAGCACATGGTAGGTCGAAGTTGCTGCCATTATCTTTGTTCCTAGAGTACGCACCAAGGTAGCCAGCTTTTGTTACGACCAACTTGCAGCCCTTTCATTGTCCTATATATAGTACAAAACCAAACAACAATTAATGTACAAACCTAATCTAGTTAAAAACTCGACTGGTTTCTTAATCACCACTACAATAGAAATATACTAGTGCTAAACTCCAAAGAGGTCACAACAATCTGACACAGCATTTAGTTTGTTTGTGCCTTTTAGAAGTGCATTATTGCCCCGTCGTCTCGTCCAGTTTAAGACTAAGTATATGTAGGTCAATTATAAGGCAAACCAACAGAAGACGTTTGTTATTGTATTGATGAAGCTCGTGCCATATTGTTTGGCTGTAGCAGGTTTAGAAAATTGTCTTGTCGTCGAAAGCAAAGCTGGTGATAAATAAATAACTCTAAAGAAGAGTTGGCGGTGGTGCACCATCGTTGTGCATATACCCATTGACCGCATGGTCCAATCAGAGCAAATTTGATCAGTCACAAATGTTACCAAGAAATTTAATTGCGCCTGAGGCCGCCGGCTCTCGCTGATAGGCGCTTTTGCATATGTATCACCAGAACTGGCAGAGTTGATGATGGATTAGTAGTGCTAGTTTACAGGCAGAGTGCGTGGCAAAGTTGATTGGGCATGCTTATCCATACCGATGATGCCAAGAGGTATATGCTGCCCATGAGATTTTTTTCCTGTGTCGAGCCCAACCGAAAGAGTGTCTTGACATTGCATCTGCTCTGTTCTGCTTTGTTTCTTCTCTGATCTATTTTCCTCATTGCTCTCACATATTTTCCTCATATGTTTTTTTGAACATATTAGCCTATTTAAAATATTGCAAGTTTTACAGTGGTTAGAAAAAATATGGACCGTCGATCGGTTCAGATCTGACTGTAGAGAAAGAAAAAGTGAAGTACTAAATATATATACACTACCGGATCTGGCTTGTTTGCCGATGGCCCAAAGCCATCGGCGAAGAAGAAAATGCCATCGGCAAAGAGTTTGCCGATGGCTATCTCAGGTGGCCATCGGCATAGTGCCATCGGCAGACATTTCATCGGCAAAGGCGTCTATGCCGATGGCCACCTGTCAGGCCGTCGGCATAGCTTTGCCGATGGCCGCGGCCACCATCGGCAAACACGCCACGTCAGCCGACCGTCCGTCAGGCCTGACGGCCTGTTTGCCGACGGCTAACGTTGCCGGCCATCGGCAAAGGCGGCGTGTTTGCCGATGGTCGGCCGTCGGCAAAGGCGATTTTTATTTATTTCTGAATTTTTTTGCCGATGGCCCTGGCCGTCGGCATAGATGGTTTGCCGATGGCCGGCCATCGGCAAACATATGGCCATTTTGCCGACGGCCAGTCCTGCCATCGGCAAACCTGTTTTTCCCGACACCTACTCCCAGGTTTGCCGACGGCTGGCCATCGGCAAATCTGGGAAAAAAAAATTTTTTCTTTTTTTTTCTGTTTGCTAGCTTTTTCGACAATATTTACACACATACATCACATATATATCATATGATCCACATATATAGCATCAAAACACCATTTGCATCACCAAATGTCGATCGTCATCCAATTTCATCCATACACAAGCGACAAATGTCCAATTTCATCCATACACAAGCCACGGTAGTCGATCGTCATCCACAAATAGTCATCCATACATAGTCATCATCATACAAGGTCCAAATGCGATAAGTGTAGTACCTAGCTCGAGGCGCCGTCGCCAGGGGTCCCAGAGCGCCCACCACCCTGCTCCCACGGAGGCCAACTCGAAGGCGAGCCCCCACCACCCGGCTGCGACCAACCCGACTGCGGGGCCGATCCGTACTGCCAGTACTGCCCCAGCTGCTGCGGACAGATGCCTGGAGGCCGATAGTGCCCCTGCTGCGGCCAGGAGGCGTACCCCTGCGACTGTGGTGGCGGTGGAGCTGGCCAGGCGTACGGCTGCGTGGGGAAGCTCTGGTGAGGTGGCCAGCCGTCCTGTGGAGAAGGACCAAGTGGAGGGCTACCACTCGGAGTTGGGTTCGAACCCGCCGACTGTGCCTGCACAAAGACCAAGTGATGTAATTAGTACCTGCAGGCTGGCCGCACAAGCTAAAACGACAAGCATTGTGCTCACCTGACCAGCTACAGGAACAGGCAGTGGAACTATCGGTGGTGGAGCGAAGATCGAGGCAGGTGGCTCCTGCATTCCCGGGATCTGGGCCCGGAAGTGTAGGGACAGGTCCGCCAACTGTCTCTGGTAGTGCTGCGTAAGTGCCAGCAGCTTCTCCTGATGGGCCGCATCCCGCTGCGCCTGGAGAGCCACCTGGGTCGCCTGGGCCGCCTGCAGCTGCTCCACCGTGCTCTGCAATATTACACCAGCATTTGAAGGCAAGGTATATCATGCGTGAAACGACTGAACGACGAATGAAACTCCACTTACCTGAAGTGTCGTCACCATGTGCGCGGTGCTCTGCTGCCGAGGCGCTATGGGGATCTGCGATCCGCCCCCCCATTTGCCGGTCTTCTCTGCGGATCTGGCTCAGCGTCGGAACAGAGGACGGGTCGATGACGCTGTTGGCCATGAAGTACCGGCCGTGCTGCTTCCCTGATCCAAGCCTCATCACAAGGTCAGTGTCAAGGGGCTCGGTGGCGGGGTCGTGGTCCTCGCCATGGCGCTCTCGAGCTGCGGCGGCGTACTGGGTGAGCTTGTCGTAGACGACCGGGCTGGTGTAGCTCTCTGGCCCGAGCGACGAGCTGTACACGGTGGTGGGCGCTTTCGCCTTGCCGATGTGAGCAAGCGCGTACCCTGCAAACTCGTTGATCTGCTGCCCACCATGCGCCTCCGACTGCGAGGAAAGCACAAACATGGTTACAAGTAGTGACAATTGAGCGCGATAACAAATGCATCAACAGAAGCATACCCATGTTTCCATGAACTCTGGCAGGATCTGGCTCCCTTGGTGGTGTGAGACCCCTGACCTATCGAGCTCTGCCTTGTGTTTCGCCCGACGTGCTCTGCGCTCCGCGTACGCCTCCGGCATATGCCACCCTCTGACGATCACAAGCCAGCAGTCCTCGTACTTGCTGCACCAGCCCGGAGGCATCTGCATGACATTCAAGTTTTTGATATTACAGATAATGGATTGAATGTGTCATGTAAGAAATCATAACGGATGTTTCCTGACAATTACTTAAGTTTTTGATATTACCAGCATGTACTGCTCCTCGGTGAGGTCGGTCTCCTCATGAGACATCATCTCCCTGACTTGCTCCTTATCTACCTTCATGGACTTGAAGTTGGCGTAGTAGCTGATGAGGGCCTGGGTACGCGCCTCGTAGAACATGTCCTTAAGCCGGTCAGCGCACACCAAGTCCTGATGCCGCGACGCCTGCACGAGGTCCTGCCCCTCCTCCAACTGGAAGTACAACTGCACATAGGCATCAAACATCATTTCATTGTTTCAAGAAAGTCCAAATAATCAGTTGTATTGAGATATGCGATGCGATGCAAAGACTCACCCAGAACTCCCTCTTGATCTTGTCAGCCAGGACTTCGCCATTTTCGTCCGTGACAAGGGAGAAGTGGTGCCATTTGTCGGGCACGATGCGGTCACCATCTGCGGTTTCTATCAAGCCAGGGAAGTGCTTTTTAATCAGCAGGCCCTGGATGCTAGTGGGACAGCGTGAAGAACCCCTTTTTGTCACCTTTTTCCAGCCCCTGCACGAGTCATAAAAAACAATTGTTAGTATGCAATTTGAATTTGAAAATGTCATATGAACAAGTAGAGAAATCAACAATGGTTACTTACTTGCCCGCGGGCCGAATCACCGCGCGCTCGTTAGCGAGTGGCAGGTGGCTAGGGAGCCTGGTGGGGCCGCGCTGGAAGGGCTTGGCCGAAGCTGTGGAACTAGAGCCGCCCGCTGTCTCCTCGTCGCCCTCGGCGTCTCCGCCATAGAATCTATCTGTGCAAGGATCTCAGCTGGGCTCTTTTCCTTAGGGATGGGGCCGGTGACTTGAACACCTTTCGTGAAGTGCTTTTTATCTCGTCTCAGTTCATGGTTCTCCTCTATAAATTGACGATGCTTGTCGAAAGAAGAATACTTGCCACCCTTGGCCAGCCAGGTGAACATCACATTTGTCTTGCATATTGGGCAAGGGAACTTGCCGTGAACACACCACGCGCTGAATAAGCCATACGCCAGGAAGTCATGCATTGAGTACTGGTACCACACATGCATCGTGAAGTTCGTCTTTGTAGCTCGGTCATAGGTCAGTACCCCCTTTTCCCAAGCATTGTGCAGTTCATCCCACACTGGCTCCATGAACACACCCATATTGTCGCCCGGGTGTCCAGGGATTATCAACGTCAAGAAGACGTTCTTGGGTTCAAACATGACGCCAGGGGGGAGATTGAGGGGGATCACGAACACGGGCCAACAAGTGTACGGGGCCGCCATCATTCCAAACGGGTTGAACCCATCTGTTGCGTTCGCTACGCGTACATTCCGAGCCTCCTCGGCCTTGCCAGGATTCATGGCATCGAAGTGCTTCCATGCGTCACCATCCGCTGGGTGCTGCATCTTGTCACTGTATCTTTTACCATTCTTGTGCCACGTCATTTGTTTCACGGACTCCTCGGTCATGTACAGCCATTGCAGCCTCGGTACTATAGGAAGGTGCCGTATGACCATATCGGGGATCTTAGACTGTTTCTTCTTGCCATCACTGCCTTCTACCTCCACGTACCTAGAGGCTTTGCACTTGGGACAGTGTGTTGCTGTCTTGTGGTCTCCCCGGAACAGGACACACCCATTCTTACAAGCTTGGATCCGGTCATACGGCATCTTGAGTGCTCGAAGGAGCCTCTGTGACTCGTACGTGCTCTTCGGCAGGCAGTGAAGCTCCGGAAGCAGCCCACCAACAGTCGCCAACACGAGATCAAAACCATCTCGACTGATGCCCAGTGACGACTTCAACCCTATTAGGCGTGAAATAGCATCCAGTCTAGAAATGCGGGTGCTCGCGTGAAGGGGCTGCTGTGCCGCCTCCAACATGGCGTAGTACGCCTTTGCGGTCTCCTCTGGTTCTTCCTCCACCTCCATTCCTTGAACAAACAGCGCTTCATCAACGTCTGCCAGCAAGTCTTCCATTCCGGCATCTGCATCAAACTCCTCGAGGTCCGGTCTCACCACCGCCTCCCTAAGCCGTTGGCGTTCCCCATGGAGGATCCAGCGGGTATAGTTTGGAACGTATCCGTTCTTCCAAATGTCATGGTACATCGGCCGCCTCTCTTTCTTTTTTTCGTTCTTACACTTGCTACAGGGACACCACACCCGAATCGCCCCTTTAGCAGCTGGGCCAAATGCTTGCTCTAGGAAGTGACTGGTCCCCTTTACCCACTCCTCTGTCTTGTCTTTGAACCCAGTGTACATCCACTCACGGTCAGCCATCCTCTGTCATGCACCAACGTAAGCGACTAATAGAACCAACAGCTGCGAGTGCAAGGCGTTCCAACCATCTAATAGGTGAAGGATAGGTCCTAATCCCACCCGAGGATGCGTAGATGAGGTTAGCTTCCATGCTCCGCTCCCGTCCGAGATGGAATTTCGGCAGCACCTCCCCGCTGTTCTCCCGATACACGTCCCGGCGGGGAGAGTGTGCATCCGGAGAACAACGGGGAGGTGCTACCGAAACTCCGACTCAGACAGGTGCGGAACATGGAAGCTAACCCCATCTACGCATCCTCAAGCTGTCCAAAAAACGTGGACAATCCGAAAGAGATACCGTCGCGAATATGCACTGATCAGCATACCAACGACCGCGTATCACGTTCGGACGGGAGACGCCTAACTCGGTTACGCAATGTACTTGCAACAACTAAAAGGCACAAAGGTGATTTATACCTAGGGTGGGGGCGCAGAGGCGGGTAGCGGGCCGGTGGAGAGTCGACGCGGTGCAGGAAGACCCGCAATGCCCACGAAGACGATCGTGGTCACCGAGTACCTCTCACGGGTCCTCCTCCTACAAAAAGAGAAAAAAGGGTTAGTGTCCACTCAAAATTTCGGCAGCACCTCCCCTACACGGGAAGGTCCCAAAACCTGCAAAAAAACATGGCACGAAGGCCAAACATGGGCACGAAGGCCAACAACCACCAAACATGGGCACGAAGGCACGATGGCCGACATCCACATTTCACGGCACAAAGGCCCATACATCCACAATTCTAGCACGAAGGCCGTCAATCACATACATGGCACGAAGGCCGATGAGGGAGAAGAAGGGTTATACCTTGCTGTGGCGGTGATACTCTCGCGTGGACGAACGGCGAGGACAGGACAACGGCGTGGACGGCGTGAACAGCCCTCTCCTCCTCCCTTCTCCTTCCTCTCCCCTTCTTCTTCTTTCTCCTTCTTCTTCTTCCTCCTCCCTTCTTCTTCTTCCTCCTTCCTCCTCTCCTTCCCTTCTTCCTCCTCCCCTTCTCTTCTTCCCTTCTCCCCTCCCCTGTCCTCCTTCCGGCGGCGGGGCTGGGCGGCGGGGCCGCTGCAGCGCTGGGCGGCGGGGCTGGGCGGCGGTGCTGGGCGGCGGGGCTGCTGCAGCGCGGGGCGGCGGGGCCGCGGCGGGGCGGCGGGGCCGGGCGGCCGCGGCGGGGTGGCGGGGCCGCGGCGGGCTGGCGGGGCCGGGCGGCCGCGGCGGGGCGCCGGGGCCGTGGCGAGGCGGCGGGGCCGGGCGGCCGCGGCGGGGCGCCGGGGCCGCGGCGGGGCGCCGGGGCCGCGGCGGGGTGGCGGGGCCGCGGATCTGCCGGGGCGCCGGATCTGCCGGGCGGGGCGGCCGGAGCGGCGGCGGCGCGGCCGGAGCGGCGAGGGTGGCGGCGGGTCGGGATGGGGCGCGGCCGGGTTAGGGTTGGGGATGGGGTGGGCGCGGCCGGGTGGGCGCGGTTTTTATTTTTTTTAAAAAAAAAACCTGTTTGCCGATGGCCTGGCCCGATGGCCATCGGCAAACAATACACATGTGGCGGCCACAGGGCCGGCCTGGGCCACCTTCTTTGCCGATGGTCACCTGGGCACGGCCATCGGCAAACAATCTTTGCCGACGGCTTGCTCCGGCCGTCGGCAAAGTTTGCTTTTTTTTTGTTTTTTCCTGCCCAATTTTTTTCTTGTGTCTTCCTACCTCAAATAAAACCCAAGTTCAAAAGTTGGGACAATTTTGAGTTTTTTAGCTATATTTCATTAATTATTTCTGTTTATTTGCATTTTTCCGACGACTCTAAAATTGAACTACAGGTACATGAAATAACGAGATTTTTAGATTCAAAAGATGATATTCATGATTCTAGGAGTATGTTGAGGCCGTATCTAGGAGCTCGCATGAAATAACGACCATGTTGGTGTCGTAGCATGGCGAGCTACGTGCGGAAAAGGTGTTTTTTAATTATATAAAACCCATACGAAGTCCGAAATTGACGAAACTTGACGAGTTATGTTGTCATGGCATGTGGAGGCCGTGGTAAAATTTTCAAAAAGTTTCGAGCAAGTGGTGACGTCGGATGGCTAAAACTCACACATCTCCACATGTGATTACTTGTGATCACATGTGGACATGTCTGGGTTTTGGGCATCCAACATCGCAAGTTGCTCAAAATTGTCTCGATCTTTTTTCATAGGCTCTACATGCAATGAAATAACACGTCAAGAAGTTTCGTCAATTTTGGACTTCGTTTGGATTTTTTATAATTAAAAAACACTTTTTCCGCACGTAACTCGCCATGCTACGACACCAACATGGTCCTAACTTCATGCGAGCTCCTAGATACGGCCTCAACATACTCCTAGAATCATGAATACCATCTTTTGAATAAAAAAATCTCATTATTTCATGTACCTGCAGTTCAACTTTGGAGTCGTTGGAAAAATGCAAATAAACAGAAATAATTTACGGAATATAGCTAAAAAACTCAAAATTGTCCTAACTTTTGGACTTGGGTTTTATTTGAGGTAGTAAGACACCAGAAAAAAACTGGAAGACAAATTCAAAAAATAATCAAATTTTGCTGACGGCAATTAGAGGCCGTCGGCATATATAGTTTGCCGATGGTCAGCCGTCGGCATAGCCATATATTTTGCCGACGGCCTGACTGCCTGGCCGTCGGCAAAGATGACGGCGTCGGCTGGAGTCCACCGACGTCTGGCCTGGCCAAGTTTGCTGATGGCCTGGGTTTGGCCGTCGGCGAAGATCGGTGTTTGCCGATGGCTGAGATTTGCCGATGGCTCGGCCGTCGGCAAATTCCGTCTTTGCCGTTGGCTGAGGTTTGCCGATGGCTTGGCCGTCGGCGAAATTTGTTTGCCGATGGCTTTGCTTTGCCATCGGCAAAGCCTCCTGTTTGCCGATGGCTTATTCGTTGGCCATCGGCAGACCCTGTGACCGTCGGCGAACAAGCTGTTTCCGGTAGTGATAGGGACAGTACCAAAACATGTGGGACCATTACTTATAAATTTGTAGATAATTTTCAGATGTTATTGAAAAAGAAAGGGTGGTTCAGTAAATGGAATTCTAGCTACTCTTATATCAAGGTGTTCCAGTCGGTCCAGTCATGGCGCTGCCGTCATCCACCCTGTTGCCGAGAGCACCAGGCCAGGGGATCGAGCATCGCGGCATGGACGCCACTCCCCATGGAAGGAAAGCGACAGGGACGTGCACGCACGATGGCGAGCTCCTCGGCGCATGGCGATGTCAAGGCGTGGTCGACCGGTCACCCACTGCATTTCACCTTGTACTCTCTCACCTGGTCCATCTTATCTCTTCTGCAGAAAATATCCGTGCGAGGTCATGAGATCATTATAAGCCCTCTTATGTAAGCTCGATCATACTCTTGTCCGCCGGCGAGACCCTGGCAATTGGGGATTTTGGATGGCGTGGTGGTGCAAGATTGTAGTAGCATGGCAGCAGGTAACCTCCAGAAGCCGGCGCCAGGCAATGCATGACCCATGGCCAGCGTAGTGTCGGCGAAATCTCAAACCGAGCGATGCGGCCATTGCGGCGGCGCTTACATCCATCGGGTGGATCAGTTTGGGACAAATTTTAAGGGCACTTACTGCATGCCCTTAGGTGGGTAAGTTTAATTTTTCTAATTCTCGTTCCTAAATTAATGGTCAGCAGTAATTAAAAGTAAAAGTACTGAGAACTACTAAGAGTACTTTTCAACCACCGTAACAGAGATCTTAAAATATTATTTTTTTAAAGCCAAGGGAGTAAACCTCTTAGCAGGTCACACAACGAATCATACTAAGCACATGGTAGGTCGAAGTTGCAGCCATTATCTTTGTTCCTAGAGTACGCACAAAATTAAAGGTAGCTAGTACTAAACTCCAAGGTCTCACCAATCCGAGTGCTCAGCAGCTTTTGTCACAACCAACTTGCTGTCCTCTATATAGTACAAAATCAAACAACAATTATCGTCCAAACCTAATCTACTTAAAAAGTCACAACATTTAGTTTGTTTGTGAGTTGTGACTTTTAGAAGTGCAGTATTGTTTGGTCACCACGTCCAGTTTAAGACCAAGTAATATGTAGGTCAATTATAAGGCAACAGAAGAAGACGTTTGTTATTGTATTGGTGAAACTCTTGCCGTATTGTCTGGGTGTAGCAGGTGGAGAAATGTGTCTTGTCGTTGAAAGCAAAGATGGTGATAAATAAATAACTCTAAACAAGAGTTGGTGGCAGTGCACCATCGTTGTGCATATACCCATTGACCGCATGGTGCAATCAGAGCAAATTTGATCGGTGACAAATGATACCAAGAAATTGATTTAATTGCGCCTGAGGCCGCCGGCTCTCGCTAATAGGCGCTTTTGCATATATATCACCACAACTGGCCGAGTTGATGACGGAGTGCATGGCAAACCTGATTGGGCTTGTATCCATACCGATGATGCTCAAGCCATAGGGTGCCTTGTGATGAGGACATCGCCACGCTAGACACACTGACGCTATGGTCTTTCCTAAGTTGCAATTCATCCCCAACTCAGCTGTCACGTCACCCTCGGATTCAGCAGACACGTCGTCACTGTTTCGGTCATAACTTTATCATACGACATCAAAACGGGGCGTTCTTGGATGCGTTGGAAGGGGGACGACGACGCCGTCGTTTTGGATCTGGTCCCAGCTCCAGAAGATCCATGGATCATTCTGTGTGACCATGGCAAGGTGTTGCGTCATCTATTTGGGCCAACTTGGCCATGTATCGTGTCGGGCCTTAAGCCCAAGTTGTGGGCGCCCAACCCCTGGACGTCCCCAACCCTAGGTCAAGTCTTAGACTATAAACACAGCCACTGCCGCTGTTAGACAATTGGGTTTTGTTTAGAGTTTAGTTTTCCATCGAGAAACTGAATCGTTCATTGTAATTGTGGTGACAAATCCTTTTACAGTGATGCAGGGCCCCTTGTTCGTGATCTCCTCCACTGTGTCGATTAGTCCTTTGGAACCGAGTTCTCGAACCCTCTATTGATATTCGCATCATTCATATTTGCAATTTCAGATTGCGTGTTTTACCTTCTTGCTTGTGCTCTTCGATTCGCTTGCAGGAAAAGCCTTCTTGGCGAGGTCAATCAAGTTATGCTTGGTTGATAACCAACGGAGCAGTGGTGTAACGGTTGCAGGGTTCGAATCGTGTCTGATTTGAAGCCGGATCGCCAACGTCGAGATCTCCACAAATCGAACTTACCGACTACCTCTCGGAAGATCGGGCCTGTACTCATCACCTTGGTACTACATCTGCTCTTGCTTTGCTCTGCTTTGTTTCTGCTCTGATCTACATCCTCTTTGAAGTATTATTAATCATACATATACTTAGATAGGCAGGTCGTGTTCCGTTTCATTCCATTCCATTCCTTGTGGATGGCATCACCGACCAACTTTCCACCTTGCATACATACGTAGCATAAGAACGAACCGACAAGGCAAAAAGAATCACAAGCGGACATGTTGCTCTGTCAGAAAGCAGAGGACCTGTATACATGTATTTGTGTTGTGCATTCCAGAATGGCACAGGATATGGTGGTGCTGCAGAGATAGGAAAAGCAGAGGACAACGGACATCCCCATAATAATCGACATGATATGGTGTTTCGGCATAGGCACCAAGGTCGACATTGAGGACGCACCTGCCTACAAGAGTGCTGGGCCTGAGTTCCAGTCACCCTCCTCCCTGGCCATGATTAGTAGCAAGGAGCACCTTGACTATTTGGGATTATATACAAGGAACCACGAATTCAAACCATTTTGGTGTTAGACATTACTACTAGACTAGAAGCATGTTCAGAGATGGATATTTTTTATTCACAGAGAATGTCCACTTCAGCAAATAAATCTAGAAACGAAAAACAAGTGATTTCTAAGATTTGAACCCCATGATCTCTAGTCCCACGTAAGACTTATGGGCGAGAACATAATGTTATTTCCATATTACATTTTATAATCTTATATGGGAATGTTTTGATCATTAAATGATCTCAGATGAAAAAAAAAGTTGATGTTGTGATTATTATGAGCGAGTATAGCTATAGGCAGGTGACAAGTAGTATGACCCGTATAGCTATAGGGAGGTCGAGCTGAAAAAGCAAAGTAGAAAAAGGGCCAAGATACAATGCTATTGCTTGCTGCACACTCTAAGAATCATGTGCCAAATTGAACTTGTCATGTACATTAGCTGGAACCGGAATATGTACTCCTGTGGGATTTTTGTGTCTCACACAGTCACACTCTCAATCACAATTGCTTGCATCTTGGGCATCTTACTATTACTAATTAGAGGCCCATGAGGCACCACATTAATTCTCACCACACATTGTTACCAAGTTAATGTTACATTATTGCTTGTGGCACACAATGCCCAATTCCATTTCAGCGAGTGTTCACCGGATTCCAACGTAGCGAACAATGTACTCACTAGTAGAGAACAGACTTTCAATCTTGGCTTTTAGTCCAGCCCGAAATTTGGACTAGGACTAATAAGAGATTTAGTCCCGGTTAGAGGTTGGAACCACCAACTGGGACTAGAATCCTTTGCCCAACAGATAGTGCAGTAGGCTTTTGCAGAAGAGACCTTTAGTCTTGGTCTGTGGTTCAAATTGGGACTAAATGTTGCCTTTCAATCCCGGTTGGAACCATCAACCAGGACTATAGGTTGATCCTTTAGTCCCAGTAGGATTCACCAACCGGCACTAAAGGTCCCCACCTATATATATCCTCTTCCACTGTCCCCCCAGCTCGAGACACACCGGTTAAATCTTGGTCTTTACATGTTCATCCATGTTCTTGCTTGGGGGAGCATGTTCTCGGCCGCTGGTTTCGTCTTCAATCTAGCTTCCAAAGGTTAGCAACTTCTTCTTCTAATATTTCATTGATAATAATGTAGATCGTTTCATGCTTTAGTAATAAGCATAGAAATATTCAAATATGTTTCTTTTTAGATTAGAAATAATAATGGTGGTTGACAACTTTTTCATTTGAAGTCATCTATTCAAGGAAAACTATATTTGAATTTCTCGAATTTGAAATTTGAATTTTTAAAATGACCTTAAATGGAGAAACAACCGAAACGAAAGTTATAGATCCTGAAAAGTTATGCAACTTTATAGTTGACAACGTTTTGATTTGAAATCATCTTGTCAAGGAAAACTACGTTTGAATTTCTCAGATTTGAAATTTAAATTTTTAAAATGTAATTATAATTTGTAGCATATGTTATTAAACATTTAAAGCATGAAACAAAAGCACCATAAATTGTATATCAAAGCAATTTGTATTGCAATTTTTTCAGCTATATTTTTTTTACTATGTAATTTCTAATTTTCAGCCTGTTTATGTTAAAAGATATGTTAAAAACTGTTGCATGGGCGGGAAACAAAACTGCCAGGTAGGAAGTAGTTTTGCTGCACACCAAAATTTGGCTTTAGTCCCGAGATGCGCTACCAACCGGGACTAAAAGACCTCTAGTCACCCTTAGTCCTGGGTTGGGCCTCTCGGGGCTGAAAGGTCCAACACTATATGTAACTCGCGTCGCTTCGTTGTCTTCTCTTCCTCCTTTCAATCGCCACCACCCCGCCACTGCGTCTCGATCCCGCCGGCCTCGCCCTCGTCCACTCTCCCCGGCGCCGGCCAACCTCGCCCTCATCCTCGGCTCCGTATTGACATTTCTTAGCGTCACTACCAAGATTAGAGTTTGGATTCTATCCTTAGCAAGAGCACCAGAAATGTTTAATGGTATTTATTAACTTGACACTTGTTTTACTAGCCACCAATTAATTACCTGCACCTCTAGCTTAGTTGTACCAGGTTGTCATCCCTAGTGTTGGAGCTAAAAGTGATTGTAGGTACTACCTAGCATTACTACTAAGTAGTTATCTTATTATTTCTTGTGACTAAAGAAGATAAAGATAAGAATAGAAAGTATCCGCAAGAGCACAAATAATTATACCATCGTAGCATTTTACCCAGGAGTACTCCAGAGATCGTTATTTATATTTTACCACTGGAAAGGGATGGCTTAAAGGAAATGTGATGATCACTTGTACATACAATAGAGAGTGAACCATGTCTAATCTATCTACTCATAACAGGGATAAGTCACAAGCCACAAGATAAATGTATAATGAATAATAAATGTCAAGTCATAAATAGTGTAATTCACCTAGAGCACTCCCTTCTAAGGCAATAGCATGGTTTAGGTAAAAGTAAAGGGATATTGCTAAGTCATTCTTAATTACATGTGAGAGTATACTATGATTAGTGCAATTATACTTAGCTATCATGGCAAGAATACTTTATATCTACACACAAGGGACATTACTAAGGAAGATCAGAAACAGAACAAGTCTTCCTTCGCAACCAAGTCCTACTTGTCCTATATTCGGGGAGTGGACTACAAAGGACTCAACGGGAGTGTCACTTTCGCGATCTACCACATGGCCCGGAATATAGGGTACGTATATTCGCAGGTAAACAGCGTCTAAGCTCCATGCTTACACGATGTTGACCACTCACCCACGACGTTAAAGAGTGAGCGTTATACGATCTTATGTTTGAATATAAAGACATTCTAACTATACTAGGCATATAATCAAAGTAGACAATGAACAATATAATTGAGAACATATCTAATATATAGAGCAATGTCATATCTATTGTAACTAACAAGTAAATACAGAAAGATACAAAAGAGAGGTTACAGAAGGCTTTACCAAGCCGCACCCTTGACATAATCCGGAATCCAAGCGAAGCTTGCCTTCATCTACTCCTAGCCTAGTTAGCTATGCCCCAGGATTGACGGAGCTCTAAGGAAGCTAGGGTTTCTGGCTCTGATGACTTGATCAAATGACTTGGGTTATGCCTGACCCCAGGGGGCAGGGCCTTGCCTATATAGCCCGGTGGGATGAACCGGAGCCCTCGGATCAAACAGAATTGAATCAACAGCAAAGATGTAAACCCTAAGGCGGTGGAGAAACCGATGTAGAAGCATGGGGCTAACAAGAGACCCCACAGGTCGGCTGACCTAGGTTTATGCAAGGTGGGACCCCCTTCGGTGGGTCGCCTTCTCGTGTCTTCGAGATCCTTCTTGACTTGGGTTCCATGGTGGAATATGCTTTTTACCCCGACATCCTTGATATGCTGCCTCCTTTTCCTGATAAAACCCTGCAGAAATACAGATTCACCAAAACCTGTGGAATTCTATTAGTTTAAACTCTAATTCTATGTTTAGAGGTTGATATATGCCCTTTTTCATGTTTGGTTGAAGGTTTATAATAGTAGTTAGTGACTGTCAACACTTAGGCAGCGGCGCGTGCGACTGCGCGAGGCCACCCAACGACCTCCACGCCGTGGCGTGGCTCCCCTGCTCCCCACGCGGCAGCGCGGCTCCCCTACTCCCCACGCGGCGTTGCGGCGGGGCCACCAACCCCCTCCACGCGGTGGCCTAATGCCACCACCTCCCACAAGCTGGAACCAATGCCACTGCTTCACGCTCGAGTACCCATCGGACACCACAACGCCTCTCCGACAGGCACCAGACGAACGCAGCGCCGCCCCCTCCACGCGGACGAACGCAGCCCCACTGCCATGCTATCGCTGCTTCGCGCTGCCACTGCCGCACGCCAGCAGCTCGCCTACAACGAGCGCCCAGAAGGTGTGCCACCCCTTCTCTTAAGATCTGATCTGATCTGATCTGATCTAATCTAATGCCTACTAACTTTGATCCCTTCCAAAGATTATTAGTCGTACATGTGTGCACCCAATGTCCTTTACTCGATCCACGCCTGCAGTTCTGTGTGCTTTGATATGCTTTGCTATGAAAGTTTCTAGCCCTAGCACTAAATTATCATTTTCCTAGATTTGATTGGAAATTGTTAATTAACAATTAACACACTGGCCCATACTAAGCATGGATTACTTTTTGTGAAATGATACATGGACATGCTTGGTTGATTTTATTATTAAGCTATTATGCCTGGAATACATAGGAGAACAGAGCCACAAGCAAATGTTCTCACGCTTTTGAGTACCTTTACTGTGACTTTATGCTATGCCAACCAAATATTTGTTGAAAGATTGCCCAATTAATGACAAGAGGCACCTCTCAGGTCATGTAGTAATGTTACGGAAGACTGTATACGTCATGTCATGTTTTATTAGTACATACCACCCACTAAAAGTTTCTTCAGTGCAAGCTAAAAGTTATAGCTACATTAAAGAGACTGTATACTGCTGATATTGCTTGTTGCTGCCTGCTGATTACCCCAAATTTCTACAGTAGGTTCTATTTTTCACCATCTTCATTGTTTCTTTTGTTGAGAATCAGGACAACCATGGAATTTTAGTCACTGCTTCTTTTATTGTGTTTGGGATTTCAGTGATTAAAGTCAAATATAGAACTTAAATATTTTATTGGAACAAACATTTACATAAGCATGCTGGCTACCAAATCAAGAAGGTAGCCAAAACTCAAATCACATGATGGATCACATATATGCTTAAGATTTGTACAGGTGCAATTCAAAACTCATTGTTGGTTACTTTCTGCATGGTGCATATGATTCTTGATATATTGGCTTTAGTGAGAAGAGATGGCTGGAGGTCATCTCCATCTGCCGGAAATCATAGGTTTCACCGACTATGTATCGAGCATGGGATTCAAACTAGTGTTGCTGAATGTACTGTTTAATCATCCACGTATAGTAAACAACTCTATATGTTTCCAATAAATTAATATGTCAAATACGCTTATATAAATATATTTTCTAATATATATATATATATGTATATATATATATGTGTGTGTGATTCTTAAATGTACCGTAGGTAATTGAACCAATCATTTGGCTTAAAGAGAAACTCTCATATTTTGGGGTTTAGGCAGTGGATGGTCAGACCTTCCATGTAGATAATGGCCCATTAATCCAACGTCCAATTGGCTTTTTCATCAACGCTAGGAGGGGTAGAGGTGTTGTGCAAATCTCAGAGAGCGAAATAAAGGCACCCCAGCAGATTGTTGCACAAAAATATGTTGTCATGGCATGTGTAACTAAGTTTGTGAATATTGGGTACACCCTACCTACACTATCCTCCGTGATGATGCAAGCTACAAATACGGGCATGTGTCATGATGTTAAGGGCTTTTGTGCAAGCATTGCTCGGAACAACCGAAATGATGTGGTAAAGTCGAAGTCAAACTCATAGCTTATATCTAGATTTGTTGTTATATGTTGCAAGGCTTGATTCTCATACCATTTTTTTCTACCAACACTTACAGGTTGAGGACTATGACTTAACCTATAAAGGGTGCAGTTTTGAAGCCATTTTAAACCAGACAATGTATCAATTGGGTTATCATTGGAAATATGCTAATGAATGGCCAACACTCACTATGGAAGGATTTTAGGCAAAGCTGCTTGCGACTAAGAGGGGAGACCCACCAACTGTTACGAACGACATATAGAAATATGAAGTAAACAAAATCAATCACAGCGGAGACACACGATTTACGTGAAAAACCCCTTCAATGCGAAGGGGAAAAACCACGGGCACCAGCCGGCAACAATCTCACTATCTCAAGAGTTTGGGGTTACACACCAGTGGCGGCTTAGAAGAGAATCAAGTCTCCACGAAACCCTAGCAAGGGCATATATACCGTACCACTACGCTCTAGCCCAAGCCTTCGGCGACGGGCCTCCGCTTCGCTTTGTCAAAAGCCCGGCCAATATCCTGAAGTGAATTTGGAACAACTCCAACAAACTCCACCTTGAGACAAATTCATCTTGTATCATAAATCAACCCTTCATCCTGAACACAACAAAGATAGAAAACCACTAGTGCCAATAATAGTCTCTTGGACTATCCAATTAAACCAACTAAGCTTGAGCACAACTCAAACTTAGCAACAGGAACATGCTTTGTCATCAAATTAGCAGGATTATCATGAGTACTAATCTTGCATACCTTTAGTTTACCTTCTTCAATCACATCACGTACAAAATGATACTTGATATCTATGTGCTTGGTTCTCTCATGGAACATCTGATCTTTAGTGAGGTAAATTGCACTTTGATTGTCACAGTGCAAACTTATGCAAGATTCAACTCCACAGAGCTCAGCGTACAAACCTTTCAGCCAAATTAATTCTTTGCACGCTTCACAAATAGCCATATATTCTGCTTCAGTAGTAGACAAAGCAACAACAGACTGTAAAGTAGCCTCCAACTCACAGCACAACTACCAACAGTAAACACATAACCTGTAAGTGATCTTCGCCTGTCCAGATCAGCAGCATAATCAGAATCCACATAACCAATAAGACCCTTATCAGTTCTTCCAAACTTTAAATAGGAATCTGCTGTGTCTCTGAGGTACCTGAAAATCCACTGAACTGCCCTCCAATGTTCTTTGCCATGATTAGACATATATCTACTAACAAGACTCATAGCATATGACAAATCTGGACGAGAGCAAACCATGGCATACATCAAAGACCCAACAACACTATGATAAGAAACCCTTGACATCTACTCAATCTCTACATCAGTACTATGACACTAAGCTGCTGACAATTTAAAGTGAGGTGCAATAGGGATACTAACAGCCTTAGCATTTTGCATGTTGAAACGCTGAAGAACTTTCTTGATATAATTTTGTTGACTAAGAAATAGCAAACTAGATTTTCTGTCTCTACTAATTTCCATACCAAGAATTTTCTTAGCACTACCAAGATCTTTCATTTCAAACTCACTACTCAACAGCTTCTTTAACTTAGTGATTTCAATCTTACTCTTGGCAGCAATTTGCTTATCATCAACATATAACAACAAATATATAGGTGATCCATTAACATGCTTAATGTAAACACAGCTATCATATTTAGATCTTTTAAAACTGTGTGACAACATAAATGAATCAAACCTCTTTTTCCACTGACGAGGGGACTATTTCAAACCATACAAGGATCGCTTCAACTTGCACACATATTTTTCCTTACCAGGCACTATGAACCCTTCCGGTTGGTCCATGTATATGTCCTCCTCAAGCTCTCCATGCAAAAACGGAGTCTTCACATCTAACTGCTCAAGCTCAAGATCATGTGAAGCAACAATACTAAGGAAAGTACGAATTGAACTGTGTTTTACCACTGGAGAGAACACATCATTATATTCAACAGCCGGAATTTGACTATAGCCTTTAGCAACTAACCTTGCCTTATACTTTGGAGGCTCGCTTGGAGATAAACCCTCCTTTCTCTTGAAGATCCATTTGCAGCTGATGGTCTTCTTTTTCTTAGGCAAAGGTACAACCTCCCATGTACTGTTCTTCTCAAGAGATTGCATCTCCTCATGCATAGCAGAAATCTAATTCTCACTATCACCACAACGACCAGCTTCTTTATAGGTTGCTGGCTCATGAACATTCTCCACCTGTTCAGCACAACTCAAAGCATAGTAAGACAAATTACATTCTTCAATGAGATGTTTAGGAGGTGCAACTATCCTTTTTGACTTGCGTTGAGCAATAAGTAAATCCTCCTCTAGCTGCAAAATAGGAGTTTGCTGAACATCATCATGAGCATCATTCTCAGCAACATCATTATCATGGTCATCCTGCTCATCAACAGGCTCCACCTGCACACCTGTATCATCATCAACATGCTCCACCTGCATGAACATATGCTACATCTCTTTTTCTAGAACATGATCTGAGGGCAAACTGTTAGTAAACATCACAGATTCATTGAATACAATACTCCTGCTCTTAAAAGTCTTTCCTATTTCAGGATTCTACAATTTATAGCCTTTGACTCCTAAACTATAACCAAGGAAAAAAGACTTAACAGCTCTAGGCTCTAATTTTCCATTATCAACATGAGCATAAGCAGTGCATCCAAAAACTTTCAACTGTGAATAACCAGCAGACGTACTAGACCATACCTCAATGGGAGTTTTCTTATTTAGTGAAATAGAAGGCGACCTATTTATCAAGTAACAGGCAGTATTAGCAGCTTCAGCCTAAAAATGCTTGCTCATCCTTGCATTATACAACATGCAATGGGCCCTGGATATGATGGTCCTGTTCATACGTTCGGCCACACCATTCTGTTGTGGAGTATGAGGTATGGTGTGATGCCTAACAATGCCTTCCTATCTGCAATAATCATTAAAGGCATGCGAACAAAATTCTCCACCATTATCAGTATGAAGCAATTTTACCTTTCTTTCAGTTTGTCTTTCTATCATTACTTTCCAGTTCTTAAAAGCAGCAAAAGTATCATCTTTATGTTTCAGAAAATAAGGCCAAACACTTCTAGAGTAGTCATCAATAATTGTAAGCATATAACGAGCACCACCAAGTGAGCGCTTCTTAGAAGGACCCCATAAATCAGCATGAACATAATCAAGAGTACCTTTAGTGGTGTGAACAGAAGTGTTGAAATGTACCCTTTTATGCTTCCCGAAAATGCAATGCTCACAAAACTTGATTTTACTTGAAGTGCAGCCATCCAACAGGTTTCTCTTCATCAATTCTACCATACCATGGTGACTCATATGTCCCAAACGCATGTGCCAAAGGTTAGTTTTACTAGGTTCATCATTAGTAACAGCAGCAACAACGAAATCAGAACCAGGTAAAGTACACCCTCTAAGGACATATAACTTTGCAAAATTAAGATCACCTTTCAAGCAGACAAGAGAACCTTTTGATACCTTTAGAATGCCATCTGAACCGGAATATGTGTAACCTTCTGCATCAAGCGTGCTCAATGAGATAAGATTTCTGGACATCCCTAGTATATACCTAATGTTTTTCAGCATTCATGTCATGCCATCATCAGTCTTGATCTGAACTAATCCAATCCCCACGATGTCACATGGGTTATCATCTCCCATCTGCACAACATCCCCTTTCTGCACAGGTTTATATGAACTAAAACAATTTTTGTTAGTGCAAATATGAAATGAACATGCGGAATCAAGAATCCATTCATCATGACCAGCAACACAACCAGCAAATACTACCAGACAATCTCCAGAATCATCATTAGAAGCAGCAGCAACAGAGACCTTACCAGCCGACTTGTTTTTTTCTCTTCTCCTTATTCTGTACTTTTCTGCAATCCTCAACATTATGATTTGTCATCTTGCAATAAACACAGAACTTTTTATTACTAGGCGGCTTGGACTTTGAACGGCCTCTCCTTTCGTAGCTCTTTTCATTTGAGGGTCTGTTTTCAGTTCTGCCTCTCACATGCAAAGCTTCGCCCTTTGAGGACGACGTCACGTCATTCTGCACCATGACTTTCATCTTCTCCCTAGACTGGAGAGCCTCATAAACTGCCTTTAGGGTTAGCTCATCTCGGCTCAAAAGTATGGTGTCACAAAAATTTGCATATGAATTTGGCAAAGAACATAACAGTAAAAGACCTAAGTCCTCATCATCATACTTCACCTCCATCGACACTAGGTCGGCCACGATCTTCTTGAATTCAGCGATGTGGGTCATCACTGAATCCTCCTCCTTCATCTTCAGAGTGAACAACTTCATCTTCATCTGCATCTTACTGGTTAGATACTTGGACATACAGATCGATTCCAGTTTCAGCCATAGTTCTGCAGCAGTTTTCTCTATCAAACACTCCTACAAAATATCATTATGAAGATGTAACTGAATTGGGGCGAGCGCCTTCTGATCCTTGCGGGTCTCCTCAGGAGTCTACTCGGCCTTCCTCTTGCCGAAATTAGCTAGCGCCTCATCACAGTCATGAGTCTACGCTAGAATCCCCCGCATGTTGACTTGCCATAGCGAGAACCGCGTGTCGTAGTTCAGCAGCGGAAGATCGAACTTCATCGATGTCGTCATGAACCCTAAGAGCAACCAAAGCTCTGATACCACTTGTTACGAACGACGTATAGAAATATGAAGTAAACGAAACCAATCACAACGGAGACACACAATTTACGTGGAAAACCCCTTCAATGTGAAGGGGAAAAACCACGGGCACCAGCCGGCAACAATCTCACTATCTCAAGAGTTTGGGGTTACACGCCAGTGGCGGCTTACAAGAGAATCAAGTCTCCACGAAACCCTAGCAAGGGCATATATACCGTACCGCGGGCGGCTCCGCCCCCCACACCCCCCTGTGTGCCCAAGCCTCCAGTGACGGGCCTCCGCTTCGCTTCGTTAGAAGCCCGGCCAATATCCTGAAGTGAATTTGAAACAACTCCAACACAGACTTCTCAAGCACCGTTAACCATCGTTAGTAGACCCAGTGCTCGTTGTTGTGAAGCAAGGGAGAGTGCACTAGTTAATGCGTTGGTCTTCATCAATAATGTTTTTGGATACCACATCAGTGACCTACACTTCACCGAATTGAAAGTTCTAGAAAGTCAACTTTATTAGATAGTAGTGGTGACATACTATGTTTGCATGAACTTTGGGGAGTACTTGGACATGTAGTGTGTAATGACTATGTTTAAATTTATTATGGTTTATATAAAATTTGATTGTGGGATGGATGATCGTTATAATATACAACATCGTACTTAATTAGTTTTATTCTTAATATGTGCGTACAATATTCAATACAAAGAAACAATAAAAGAAAAGAAAAGAAAAAAAGAGACATTAAGTCACAGTTGGCTTCCAACCAGGACAGGAGGTGTAACACGTGGCAGCGCCTGGGGCCCGGGCTGGAGCCGCCTTTACTCCCGGTTGGAATTACCAACTGGGATAGGAAGTCCCAAAGCAATCCTGGTTTAGGGTATCAGGACTAAAAGCCGAGCCTTTAGTCTCGTATTGGCAGTCTCTGGAGGGGGTTTCCCAACCGGGATTGCTACCCAGTTCTGCACTTGTGACTACAGCTCTCCTCCCCAGCGCGTTGTTGTCAGCCCTAACGTGGGTTAAAAACAGCAAAACTTTTATTTGAAATTGCTATAGCTTCTGAACGGTGTATCCATTTTTAATTCCGTCTGCACAGGTATGTTCTATGCGATGAGACAAATAAAATTAGACCCTACTTATATATGTTTCGAAGAATCATATTGCTGCCCCCGCAATTACACGTGTTTTCAATCTACAAGAATAAACTGAAGTCAAACTTTGCCTCACTCCTCCTTTCGAAGTTTAAATCAATGGCATTAGTTGTACGTAGATCCGTTTGTTGCCTGATCTTCTGTTTGGAGTAGTAGCAATCCGTTTGTGTCCGGATCTCAAACAGGTGGCGGGCCACTACAAAAACATCGACGAGCTGACGCAGAAACACAACCTGCCGTTAAACCTATCGTGTGTTGTCCTTCATCGGCATGTAGATCAGTGGTAAAAGCTCATTCGAGCCGGCGTCTATTGATTCGCTAACTAAAAAAACCACGCAGATATGCATGCACCATGGATGAGAGTTACCGAGCTGCACCCCTTGCCCTGTCCTGTACCGGTGCCACCTACAATAACAAGCAATTGGCGACAAATTAAGAATAGTTTTGGCGGTGTTGAAGGTGTTGTTGGGACGCGTCATGACTCTGTACAGGTAAGAGCTCAATTCTGAATGCAAAACTCCTTTCTAGCACCATTTAGTCTACAACTATTTTATTTATTAAATTTACCACCTTTCACAAACAGTCAAAGCCTAATTCATCAACCATCAACTAGAAATACAAAAAATAGTAATATATAGAAGGATTAAGTCTATTTTTGGTCTGTTCACTCTTGACTTTGTCAACTTTTAGCCCCAAACTACAAAACTATTCAACTTTCATACTTCAACTATCAAAATCGTTTAATTTTGAACCTAGAGTGAGTCTAAACCACTCAAAAATACTTTGGGGGCAGTATTAGCAGCTTCAGCCCAAAAACGTTTGCTCATCCTTGCATTATACAACATGCAACGGGCCCTGGATATGATGGTCCTGTTCATACGTTCGGCCACACCATTCCGTTGTGGAGTATGAGGTATGGTGTGATGCCTAACAATGCCTTCCTGTCTGCAATAATCATTAAAGGCATGCGAACAAAATTCTCCACCATTATCAGTATGAAGCAATTTTACCTTTCTTTCAGTTTGTCTTTCTATCGTTACTTTCCAGTTCTTAAAAGCAGCAAAAGTATCATCTTTATGTTTTAGAAAATAAGGCCAAAAACTTCTAGAGTAGTCATCAATAATTGTAAGCATATAACGAGCACCACCAAGTGAGCGCTTCTTAGAAGGACCCCATAAATCAGCATGAACATAATCAAGAGTAACTTTAGTGGTGTGAACAGAAGTGTTGAAATGTACCCTTTTATGCTTCCCGAAAATGCAATGCTCACAAAACTTGATTTTACTTGAAGTGCAGCCATCCAACAGGTCTCTCTTCATCAATTCTGCCATACCATAGTGACTCATATGTCCCAAACGCATGTGCCAAAGGTTAGTTTTACTAGGTTCAATATTAGTAACAGCAGCAACAGCGAAATCAGAACCAGGTAAAGTACACCCTCTAAGGACATATAACTTTGCAGAATTAAGATCACCTTTCAAGCCAACAAGAGAACCTTTTGATACCTTTAGAATGCCATCTGAACCGGAATATGTGTAACCTTCTGCATCAAGCGTGATCAATGAGATAAGATTTCTGGACATCCCTGGTATATACCTAATGTTTTTCCGCGTTCGTGTCATGCCATCATTAGTCTTGATCTGAACTGATCCAATCCCCACGATGTCACATGGGTTATCATCTCCCATCCGCACAATATCCCCTTTCTGCATAGGCTTATATGAACTAAAACAATTTCTGTTTGTGCAAATATGAAATGAACATGCGGAATCAAGAATCCATTCATCATGACCAGCAACACAACCAGCAAATACTACCAGACAATCTCTAGAATCATCATCAGAAGCAGCAGCAACAGAGACCTTACCAGCCGACTTGTTTTTTTCTCTTCTCCTTATTCTGTACTTTTCTGCAATCCTCAACATTATGATTTGTCATCTTGCAATAAACACAGAACTTTTTATTACTAGGCGGCTTGGACTTTGAACGGCCTCTCCTTTCGTAGCTCTTTTCATTTGCGGGTCTGTTTTCAGTTCTGCCTCTCACATGCAAAGCTTCGCCCTTTGAGGATGACATCACGTCATTCTGCACCATGACTTTCATCTTCTCCCTAGACTGGAGAGCCTCATAAACTGCCTTTAGGGTTAGCTCATCTCGGCTCAAAAGTATAGTGTCACGAAAATTTGCATATGAATTTGGCAAAGAACATAACAGTAAAAGACCTAAGTCCTCATCATCATACTTCACCTCCATCGACACTCGGTCGGCCACGATCTTCTTGAATTCAACGATGTGGGTCATCACCGAATCCTCCTCCTTCATCTTCATAGTGAACAACTTCATCTTCATCTGCATCTTACTGGTTAGATCCTTGGACATACAGATTGATTCCAGTTTCAGCCATAACTTTGTTACAGTTTTCTCTATCAAACACTCCTACAAAATATCATTATGAAGATGTAACTGAATTTGGGCGAGCGCCTTCTGATCCTTGCGGGTCTCCTCAGGAGTCTACTCGGCCTTCCTCTTGCCGAAATTAGCTAGCGCCTCATCACAGTCATGAGTCTGCGCTAGAATCCCCCGCATGTTGACTTGCCATAGCGAGAACCGCATGTCGTAGTTCAGCAGCGGAAGATCGAACTTCATCGACGTCGTCATGAACCCTAAGAGCAACCAAAGCTCTAATACCACTTATTACGAACGATGTATAGAAATATGAAGTAAACGAAATCAATCACAACGGAGACACACAATTTACGTGGAAAACCCCTTCAATGCGAAGGGAAAAAACCATGGGTACCAGCCGGCAACAATCTCACTATCTCAAGAGTTTGGGGTTACACGCCAGTGGTGGCTTACAAGAGAATCAAGGCTCCACGAAACCCTAGCAAGGGCATATATACCGTACCGCGGGCGGCTCCGCCCCCCCGCACCCCCGTGTGCCCAAGCCTCCGGTGACGGGCCTCCGCTTCGCTTCGTTAGAAGCCCGACCAATATCCTGAAGTGAATTTGAAACAACTCCAACATCGACTTCTCAAGCACCGTTAACCGTCATTAGTAGACCTAGTGCTCGTAGTTGTGAAGCAAGGGAGAGTGCACTAGTTAATGCGTTGGTCTTCATCAATAATGTTTTTGGATACCACAACAGTGACCTACACTTCACCGAATTGAAAGTTCTAGAAAGTCAACTTTATTAGATAGTAGTGGTGACATACTATGTTTGTAAGAACTTTGGGGAGTACTTGGACATGTAGTGTGTAATGACTATGTTTAAATTTATTATGGTTGATATAAAATTTGATTGTGGGATGGATGATCGTTATAATATACAACATCATACTTAATTAGTTTCATGCTTAATATGTGTGTACAATAATCAATACAAAGAAACAGTAAAAGACAAGAAAAGAAAAAAAGAGACATTAAGTCACAGTTGGCTTCCAACCAGGACTGGAGGTGTAACACATGGCAGCGCCTAGGGCCCGGGCTGGAGCCGCCTTTACTCCCGGTTGGAATTACCAACTGGGATAGGAAGTCCCAAAGCAATCCCGGTTGAGGGTATAAGGACTAAAAGCCGAGCCTTTAGTCTCGTATTGGCAGTCTCTAGAGGGGGTTTCCCAACCGGGATTGCTACCTAGTTCTACACTAGTGACTGTTGCTCTCCTCCCCAGCGCGTTGTTGTCAGCCCTAACGTGGGTTAAAAACAACAAAACTTTTATTTGAAATTGCTATAGCTTCTGAACGGTGTATCCATTTTTAATTCCGTCTGCACGGGTATGTTCTATGCGACGAGACAAATAAAATTAGACCCTACTCATATATGTTTCGAAGAATGATATTGCTGCCCCCGCAATTACACGTGTTTTCAATCTACAAGAATAAACTGAAGTCAAACTTTGCCTCACTCCTTCTTTCGAAGTTTAAATCAATGACATTAGTTATACGTAGATCCGTTTGTTGCCTGATCTTCGGTTTGGAGTAGTAGCAATCCGTTTGTGTCCAGATCTCAAACAGGTGGCGGGCCACTACAAAAACATCGACGAGCTGACGCAGAAACACAACCTGCCGTTAACCTGTCGTGTGTTGTCCTTCATCGGCATGTAGATCAGTGGTAAAAGCTCATTTGAGCCGACGTCTATTGATTCGCTAACTAAAAAAACCACGCAGATATGCATGCACCATGGATGAGAGTTACCGAGCTGCACCCCTTGCCCTATCCTGTACCGGTGCCACCTACAATAACAAGCAGTTGGCAACAAATTAAGAATAGTTTCGGCGGTGTTGAGGGTGTTGTTGGGACGCGTCATGACTCCGTACAGGTAAGAGCTCAATTCTGAATGCAAAACTCCTTTCTAGCACCATTTAGTCTACAACTATTTTATTTATTCAATTTCCCACCTTTCACAACTAGAAATACAAAAAATAGTAATATATAGAAGGATTAAGTCTATTTTTGGTCTGTCCACTCTTGACTTTGTCAACTTTTAGCCCCAAACTACAAAACTATTAAACTTTGATACTTCAACTATCAAAATCGTTTAATTTTGAACCTAGAGTGAGTCAAAACCCATCAAAAATACTTTGGGTCAAAATTGAAAGGCTTTTCATAGTTGAAGCGCTAAAGTTAGACAATGTAAGAGTTGATGGACAAAAATGGACATAATCAAGTAGCTTAGTGTTGCGGGGTCAAAACCGTGGCAAGCATTGTTTGTCCATCGGGTGCCACTAAGGGTGTGTCTTTGGTAGCTCTGGTGGACTCAAGAACATACAGAACAAAGACAGGACGCATGGTTTATCCTGGTTCGGGCTATCGGGGCCCTACGTCCAGCAGCTGATGATCTTTACACTCAAGAGTACCTAAAATCTAGGGGTTACAACAGAGTGTAAGAGAGAGATTTGGTAGGGGATCGTTCAGTGCTGATCCTAGGAAAGCCTCACCGCCGGTGAGGTCTTCCCCCTCGTCAGAGAGGAGGAAGATGATGGAAGCGGGGGAGGAGCTCTCAGTACTCCTCTCTGGTGGCCCTGGTCTCGGTGCAGAGCTCGAGCTGATCGGTGAGGACCCAAACCAATGATCTGTTTGAGTTCGGAATCGTCCTCCCCCTCTAGGATCCAACCTCCCCTTATATACTGAGGTAGGTCGGGTACACAACGGTTTAGGGGAGTTGAGCCTATGGTTTACAAGCACCACAGTCCAGGAGGTTCCTGTAGTGGTGCCTTGTGGACCGTGCATGACATTTTTGTGGAGCTGAAGAAGCACTGGGCGTCATCTGGCTACTCTGTTTCTGACATGTTGAGTGTAAGGTTGTGTCCCCAAGGACCGGCCTCCGACAAATGCACCTTCCGGAGGCTTCTTGGTGGTGGAGGCGGCTGGCTTGAGGGGCTGACGCATGGGTCCGGAAGGCCCAAGCCCTTGAAGCTAGTGGAGGAGTTTCTCTTCTTATGTCACACCACGTGTGTGACCCTGTCGGAGGAGTGGTTGACAGTGCATGCCTGCGGGGCAGTGCTAGGGAGCCCCCTGAGCGTCTGTGGCTCAGGGCACCTGTCTTTGGCCCGAGCCTTGACTAGCGCTGAAGGCCGAGAGGAGGCCAAGGATTAGGTCTAGGCTTCCATCGATCGGGAGCCTAAGGCTCAGGCGAGCCCCCAAGTCTCTAGCAGAGGCGACAGGCGTGCTTGTGCTCGGTCCGATTCCATGGCTGGAGTGTGCGCGCGAGCGCACCCAAGGGGTGTAGCCCCCGAGCCCCCGGGCGATCCTGGAAGGGTTGGTCAGTGGGCCTCTCGGTAGGGAACCTTTGATCCCGAGGCTTAACATACCACTATGTACTCATCACTTAGTTTTTCATATATTTATAACAAAATTTATATATTAAATTTACTTATTGTATTAAAATACTTACCCAACATTATGTGATTTTTACAATTAAAAGAAGTTTTAAAAATATCATAAATTAAACTTTGGTATCAAATTTTTTCTAAAAATGTAATCTATCCCATCTTGATCTACAATTTTGATTTGGGTTATTTCTCCACCTGAGTTCGTTTGAACAATTTGAAAATTTTCAATTTCAAAAATATGAAATCTTCAAACTGAATTTTGGGACTAATAAATGATTTTAAATGAAACGGTCGCCAACCACGAAGTTGTAGATCTCATAGATATATAGGATCCACAAGTTTAGTTTTTATCATTTCTCTATCCAAGTTCATTCAAATAATTCAAAAATTTTAAATTCAAAATCTAAGAAGTTCAAACAAAATTTTGGGACCATAAATGATTTCAAATGAAAAAGTCTTCAACTACAAAATAATCGAATCAAAGTTGTAGAACTCAATGAGATAGATTATATTTTTTGAAAAAATTTGATAACAAAATTTAATTTATGATAATTTTGAAACGTCTTTTTATGGTAAAAATCTAATAAAGTGTAAATAAATATTTTGATACACATAAATATTTATCAACAAATAAATTTAAATATATAATTTTTTCATAAATAACTAAATAAAAACTAAAGTATTCAGTCCATTTTTGGCTCAGATCGTCCCATTGGGCAGGTTGGGCCAAATTTTTCGGGCTAGGCTCGGGCCGGATCCGGGCCTGGGCAGGCCACCTGTGTATTTTACAGTGTAAAATAGCAAGAAACAGTATTTCGAGCTAGATTCGGGCCAAGAAAATTTTTTCTAGACAGCGAGATCTGTACCTAGGCCCTATTCAGTAAGGTTCGTGGGCGGGTTAAAACCCGTCCATACAAGTTTTGGAGCCTAGCTCCTTCAACCACCAGTTGGTCCCTCTTGTTGTTTCGTTATGAATGGCTAGATGCAGCTTTCTGATCGATCCACTGTTCCTGATTGCACGCCGATGTAGACCCTGTCCATCGGGGTTCGGCCAATAATTCTGGTGCATGCATGGATGCCATGTCGGTAGGTCTATGTCTTCATCAGTCAACTCATCAGCAGCACCTCAGATTCTTGAGTTTTCAGGTTTTTGTGTGTTTGACCAAAGGTTTAGTTTTTCAGCTGACAGCTCCTTTTTTTTATGAATTTTGCTGACAAGCTCCTTCATTGGTTGCACGTGGTTCTACTTTTTTTTTAATTATCAAACTTTCAATAGTAATACCTATTTCTTTCCACTATAGTATTCCTTATGATTTTCTCTATACAACAAGGTATCACATGGCATGTAGGCACTACACGTCATGCTCATAGCATGTGGCCAAATTTGGCATGGTTGTAGTGCAAACAATTTTTTTCTTACTTTGGCCATACTTTGGTATGGTTTTGAACACTAAGTATACCTTAGCCCAAAAATAGTGTCGGACAAGGATCACTAAAAGCACCATAATACCGATTGACGGTTGGCCAGTAAAGATTTCTGACTGATGGCCTAAACAGTCTCTGCAATGAAAAGTCCCCCTCTCGTTAGTTTGATGTGTGGGCCTTTGCACCTGCACACCTCTGCGCACGACACTTCAGTATGCAAGCCTGATTTTTCTATATTTTGACCGAAGGCAAAATTAATCGATATGATATCTTGGTGTGGGGTCACTCTTAACCTCCCACCTTCGCTCAATGGTGCGGCAGAGGTCGAGGGTTTCCCACAGTGTTTGAGTTAGGACAGCTAGTAGCGGGTAGCGAAGGTAGTGTGGAATGAAAAATATGGATTAAATGCCCATTAACACATTCCGAAAAGATCATGCGCCTCTTACATAAACTGCCCGGGTATTTATAGGCTATACCCAGGCGCGAGGTGAAATTACAATAGGGCAAAGCCCTAAAAGATGAGCAAAACTTGGCGGCCAAGGGTACGGTAGTAATCTCTACTCCCTTGTCCACCAACTCCCTGGCCCCGCCCCTCTGTCAACAGGATTCGTTTCGTCGGCGTGGTGCCCCTCCATGGCAGGCGCCGACCTCCGCGCGTCCTCAGCGAAGGTCTGCCCTCTTACCCCATACATGTGACGGTCCTCGAAGTACCTGCGTGAATGCTGTTCGAAGGTTAGAACATACCTTCGCCATCGAGGTTCAGCGCTCGTGGTGAAGGGGTTAGCTAAGATGATTGACGAGTCAAGGATCAAGGAAGAAGCTGGGCTGGGGGTGGCTCCCCCCAACAGCAGCCCCTCGATGATCAGGCCCAGCGTGATGGGTCGGAGCAACGTAACAACACGGGGAGGGAGGTGAGCGAAGGTATGCTGCTCACGGCCCGGTCTAGCGACACCCTTGTTGATCTCAACTGATGCTGGGCCTTAGTTTTGGGCCTGTTGCGGTGCTTGAAAGGTTTCGTGATTGTAGGGAGTGGTTCGCATTTTCTTCGGGATCGGTGCCGATCTCTCTGTTTCTTATTTTTCGGGATATGCACTTCTTACCATCATTGGGTGCGGGCTGCTGCCGGCTATAAATAGCCATGGTGCGTTTAGGGTTTTTGTTTACTGCATCTCTTGTTTGTTGTCACCCTGCTGCCGCAGAGATTGTTGTCTGAAGGTTGATTCATTTCGAGGCTGACTTGTTGCGCGAAGGTTCTTATTTTGTGAGGCTTTTCGCCCTGCTGGCTTCCTCTTACTCCTTGTGCTCGCTAAGGTTCATAAATTTTTGCTTTTGTTTGATGTTTCCCTTGGTGCGGAGGATTGTGTACGCTTTCTGATTTCTTGGCTGCTGTGTTTTACAGCTCGATGGCTCGCACGAAGCAGACAGCGAGGCTTGTTGATGAAGTTGCTGATTCTGGATCTGATGAAGGGATGACCTTCGATTTTGGTGTGTCGAGGATCACATCAAGTGATTTGGATGAATACACGAGGGCTGCTTGGTTTGATCGCGACTCCCCGAGGCCATCGGAAGGGGAGGCTGTTCCGGATCCTCGTAATGATGAGGTTGTATTGTTTAAGGAATTTTTTGATGCTGGATTGAGGTTTCCGCCGCACCCGCTGGTTGTTGGGGTTTTGAAGAGGTTCAACCTCAAGTTCCACAAGTTGAACCCTTCGAGTTTTGTGAAGCTGAGTATCTATGTCTGGGGCTGCAAATCTCAGGTTGTTGAACTAGATCTCGAGGGTTTTATCCGGCTTCACCGTGTTCATCCACAGCCTCGGAAGGTGAGTGTCGAGGGTTAGACTGTTTTGGCACAGTTTAGGGTATATACCTTTGTTTACCGACATGGGGTGGAGGTCCCTGCTCAAGCCCAGAAGAATAAGTGGGCATAGCCATGGACAGAGAATTGGTTTTACATGAGGCTAGAAGGCGAGCCTAGTCTCTGCAACAAGTTGATGAGGCTTGACAGTATTACCTCGGTGGGTATCAAGACGGATGCTTGTGCTGCTGCTGTAGATGCCCTTAGGGCATTGTCGCGTCATATGTGTGCGCGTGATTTGGGTGAGGAGTTCGTCTGTGCGAAGGTTCTTCCTTTGAGGGGCGATCAGGCCTGGTTTGTGGTTAAGGATGATGAGAAATACTGAGCGTGGGGCTTGAAGGGGCTCAGTGTAAACATTAGGCAGGCTTGGTCGAAGGTCCTTCCGAAGAGTAACAACTCAACTGCTGGAGTTAAGACTATGTACATGAAGGTTTCCGAGGCTGTCGATGAACTCATCGGAGCTCTTGGGACGCAGGAGAACAAGGCCATAAAAAATGCCTTGGCAGATCGTTTTTGGGTGAACCGTTGCTTTGACCTGCTTGGCTTAACATACCCTAACTGGCCAACTATTGAATTGATGGATGGCAAGGGTGGTAGAAAAAAGAAAGGGATCTACGACGAGGGACAAAGGCACGGGCGCGTTCAAGCGTGGTGGACGCGGGCATGGGCGCGGGTCAAGTGTTGAGAGGCTAGTTGCTGCAAAGGTTCGCACATCATCGGTTGCTCCGTCAGTCGCTGCGAAGCCTAGGCCTGTTGTGGCCGTGGCGCCGCGGCCAGGCACCGTTGGGGTTTCCCTGCCTGTTCGCAAGATGCTAGATCTCGGTAGTGTTCCCATTCTGCATGATGTTTCGTTTGATGATGATGAAGAGGATGAGGAGAAGGAGAAGGAGAAGGGAGGTAGCGAGGTTTCTGAGGATGTGAAGGTGGATGGGTCTTCTAGTGACAACAGTGAATCTGGAGTGGGTGGTGATGGTGACGATGATGATGGTTGTTGGCGGTTTTTATGGATCAAATCCGACCGCCAATTAAGTGACAAAAAGGGGAGAAATTAGCAAACTTAGTCACATATGCATTTACTATTAACCAAGTTCCACATGTATATGGAGATTATTATTTTGCAAGCCACAAACACAAATACATGGAGGATTTCACCAAAAGGCGCTTTCCGAACACAGATTTGCGCAAAAGAATAAGGGAGACACCCACCAAAACATTTCAAATAGGGCGAAACACCACGGAGCAGTGGTCCATGTCTAGCCCAAAGCCCACCACGGCAAGGCGGTGGCGAGGTGGCTCAGTCAGGGGCCAGCCCCTCCCTAGGGCCGGCTGCTCCCCTAGCAGCGCTTCTGGAACACTCCTTCCTCTAGCGGTGGCATGGACACATGCTAAGGTGGTGCATCACGTGTCTCCAAGCCAAAGATTGCCAAAATCACCGCCTTAGCTCTAGTATAAAATGAGGGGCACCCCCTCTCTCAACACACACTCACCTTGAGCATTGCTTCACACACCTCACTCTTTAGTTGTAGCTTTTACTTTCTTAGTTGTTTAGAGCAAGGCAAAGATACCTTGGAGAGCTAGGCTCCTTGGAAGAAGTGACTCTTGGGTATGAATAGAATTATGTGTTCTTCCAAAGCTATGCTCTCATATTACATTTATAGTCCTACTTGTGAACTAGAGTATGGTTTTTGTGTTATGATCATGATATATGAACTAGTGCAAAGTTTATGTGTCATGAGAATAGCACATTTAAATTTATGATTAACTAATCATATAACCTATATAAGTGGAATTAGAGTAAAGTTGAGGTGGTGGTTCATCGTGCCGTCAGGTGTGCCCAAGTTCTTTACCTGTCGATATGTAGGGTTGGGGACCCGGGGGAATTTTGGTAGTTTCTGTATATGCAAGCGTGGTGCTTGGGTATGGAGAGATAGGTGATTACATTGTCCATTTTCACGGTAGAGGGGTAGGCGGCAGGTGGTGACAGCCCTGTTTGTCCCTTGTATTCCCCACATTCGACTGGGGTATAGGAATCTAAATTGTCACATGAGGTTGCTGGTAGACCAGTACTTGGTGACCTCCCGACCTGCTTCACACTTAGCCCTAATACTAATTATATACTTGTATGATTATCAACTTATCTTTGTATAACTATACTAGACCAATGCTTGCTCAACTTAGGACCTTTGTTTATTCTTTCTTTTCTATTTTATCCTTGAGGAATGCCAAGTGTGTGTCCACTATCTTGAATATATCATTCTTACCCCTATTATAAACAATTGGTGTACTTGCAAGTATTATTATTCAAGTTCATATCCATACTAAACTCTTAATCAATGCCTTTGTTTGGGAAAATATAAGTGAACGATACCCGAATACTTCCGGGTGAAATGCTACAATGATAGCTCCGTGCGCTTGCGGATCAATATCTAAAATTTTTAAGGAACTATCAAGGATGTACTTAGTAGCACTAGTTAATAGTAAAGTTGTTAAGTAATACCAACAATCATTTCTGCGCCGTTGCTAAGGATGGATTCAAACCCTACATAGTAGAGGTGCTAAGAAATGCCAACAAGCATTTCTGGCGCCGTTGTTGGGGAAGGCATTTCGATTAAAGAATCTAGTAGGACATGTTCATGATAATATGCATGTAAGATAGCTATTGTTTATGTAGGCTAACTTTGCTTGTTTTCTCCTATTGTGGATGAAAACAGGGATAGTGTATGTCCCGTTACGACCTGCCGTACAACTACGTTGATAATTTAGAGGCGCTCCTAGGGAAGAAATGGTCTCGTGCCGCTTCTTCTTCTACCACTGCTCCGATAGTCGAACCAGACGAGCCCACACCATCCGCTACTCCAAGCATGGCCAAGACACTCTCTGACTATTCCACCCCTGCTGTTGCCAACGTGCCCGTTGGGCCAGCTGTCAGCAGTGGGAATGGAAACTTCGAGCTTCGCACCAGCCTCATCATGATGGTGCAGGCAAGCCAATTCCATGTCTTGCCTAGTGAGGACAGAAACGCACATCTCCAACTCTTCCTCGAACTGTGCGCAAGGATGTTGCACCGGAAAGCATCAAGCTCTGCTTGTTTCCCTTTTCTCTTTTAAGAAAGGCAAAGCAGTGGTTCTACAAGGAGAAGAAAGCTGTCAAGACGTGGGAGAAATGTTCCACGGCGTTCCTCACCAAGTTCTTCCCCATGAGCAAAACTAACGCTCTAAGGGCAAGAATTTCAAACTTCCAGCAAAGCTCCATGGAAACCATTCTCGAAGCATGGGAGAGGCTGCAGGACTACATTCAAGCAAGCCCGCACCACGGGATTGAAAACTGGTTAGTGCTCCAAAATTTCTATGATGGATTAATCCATATGTCTAGGGGCCATATCGACGCTGCTACTGGAGGTGCCTTCCTTTCCCTCGCCATTGATGGAGCGACCGAGCTCATCAATAAAATGGTGACAAATCAAAGCTGGGGGGAGGAAAGAAAAACACAAAAAGGTATGCATACCATAAAGGAGGCGGACATGCTTACCGCAAAAATAGATTTATTGATGAAAAGACTAGGAGAACAGGCCCAAGCAAAGGAAGCCATGACAGGCACCATCTAAGCCATGGACTCACACATGACGTGTGAGGTCTGTGGGAATGTTGGCGATTCGAGGAATAACTGCCCCAAAACCCGAGAAGAAGTTGCTTTCATCAACAACGGGTTTCGCCAACCAGGTAATAACGGGTGGAATAACCAATCCTGCGCGCAAGGTAATTCGAACTACAACTCTAATTACAATTCGAATCAACCTTCTTTTAAAGAATTGGTTTTAGGCCAAGTAAAAATTAATGAGAATATCACTAAAAAGTTGATGCATAACGATAAAATGCTTGAAAATATAAATTCTCAAATTGAAAGTTTATCCTCTGCAGTGAAAACCCAATTAAGTTTTAACAAAACGATAGAAACTCAAATTTCACAAATAGCAGCCGCTACTCCGGCCAACCACTTGGGGCAACCCAAAAGTGTAAATGTAGCCACAGACCAATGAAGAAGGAAAGGTCGTGTCCGATGGACCAAAAACATCAAACCCTTGCTGAAGGTAAATCAATAGTTTTCTTTAAAATTAAAAACATTCGAAATAAGTACTCCTAGAATTTTAAATTTTGAATTATTATGTGAAAAATAAAATCCTAAAAGATCTTATAAAAAATATTTTTGGAATAAGAATATTTTTTTATCACTAGCTATAATTTTTTTATTATTTTTCAAGAAAAAAAGGGTAAATAAGAATTTGTTGGAAAATAAAAAATGAGCACGACGTTGGGAATTTGGACGAAACCCCAACAGTCTTGAGTTTTAGTTACCCGTTGGCTGCTATCTGCCAAAGGAAAGGCCGGGCGGGCCCACCACTGGAGCGGCCAGTCCTAGGGAGCGGCCGGCCCATGCAGGTGGCCGTTGGCCCTCTCCTTTGGACAACAACCGGTGACCGTTGCTCTCTGTCCAGAACCGACGTGCCTCGCGCCTATAAATATACGGGGTGGCCGAGAGAGCTCTTCACCTCTCTCACACTCTCACATCTTCACTATCTCACTCACTCATTTGCTCTCAATTTCCTTTCAAGCATTTTCCAACAAGTTTTAGTGCAAGAAAGCTCTGCAGTAATTCCACGCTCAAGCTAGTTCTCAGGTTCACCAATTTGTTTTGGTGCTAACCTTTAACCCACGCTCGAGTTTTCGCTTGTCGTTGTGTCTCACCATGGGCAAATTCGGGAAGGCCATCGCCGGTGCCATCAAGAAGGTCATAGGGTCAAGCTCCAAGTGCTCCCGTGCAAGCTCAAGCTCACGCTACACCGAGTGTGAAGAAAGCCCATGCAAGAAGATGAAGAAAATGAGCCGACGGAGGAGCAAGGGCAATCGGTGGAGGAAGAAGACGAGCCCTACCTTGACTTAGTGAGAGGCCGGGAAATGGAGGCCTACCACCTCATCAAGGACCACGAGTTTGAGCCCACGCCAATGTACGACCCTACGCTTCTCCAAGCCATAGGTCTGGACAATGAATTCACCTCCATTTGGCAAGCCATTGGGTGGGAAGAAATTGACCCCCTTTTGGAAGAAGGTTCTCGTCTCTTAACTATTCATTTCCTATGCTAACTAAAAGAAATTGACAATGGGATCACCTTCCGCTTATTTGAGGTAGAATATTTTTGTACTTGGAGAGAGCTTGCTAATCACATAGGTTTTAATTGAAGGTGCCAAACTGAGTTAGACCATGCTGTGAGAGTATTTGATTGCCATAAATTTTGGAATGAAATTTCGGGTCAAGTTGTTGTTGGAAAATTCTCACCTGTCAACATGGACATCCAACACCCTACTTTGAGATTCATGCATCGTTGGATTGCAATGACTATATTCTCTAGGCAAGACATTCGAATTGTGCATAATGCTAAAATGAAAGTACTTTATGCTATGATTAGAAAGATTAAAATTGCTCCTGTCAAAGAAATGTTTAACCATTGGTTAGAAGTAATAAAGACATTCACCACTACTGTAGTAACATGCACATCTATGGTTACCCAAATTGCCAATGGTTTTGGTGCACTACAAAATCAGCAAATAGAATACATCACAACTCAGCGCCTTATCATCAATGAGCATTATTTGATACAAGGGCATCATTTGAAACATAATCCTGCTGGTGAAATTGTGTTTTTCTTCCCGGGACGTACAAACAAGATCGAGTTACCTAACCTGGGACTTCGTTTATACAACTCCCTTGCACTAACCTTCCCTCTTGTTTCACAAGAGGAGGCCCGTAGGAAGTCTATATCTGGCAGGGTAACAAGAAGACGAACGAGAAATGAAGCAAGCAGTTCAACGGCGCAACCATAGCCGCCACAGCCTGTTCCCACTACACCCCAGATATTCCATCCGGGGATGTTCCCAACTAGGCAAGTACCGGGGTTCACCCCCATGCATCACCCCGGTTGGGAGCACATCCTACAGACACATGAAGTGGGAGGATCATGGACGGTGCACTAGTCCGACGCTGAGAGGCTCCCTCCACCTGTGCGACCACGACAGTCTGTTTTAGGATGGGAGGACCTCAGCAATCATCTTGGAGGTTGGAAATCCGCACCGGTGAAACCCAAAATACGCTTCATACTCACGTGTAGGATTCGACCCAATGACACCACCAACAACAGCAACAAATGGCACGCATACAAACAATGATGCAACAACAGTAAGAACGGCAGGCGGCCTATTGGCGGTACATGGGATTCAACCCCAGACCACCTGGCGACGAGTAAGCTTTGGGGAGGACCCCCTGCAGAGGTAAGTAGTATCTTTTATTTTCCGCATTTTAATCTTTGCATTATTTAATTACTGCATTTATTTTTTTAGCATAAAAAAATCAAGTATGGTAAAAACAACAAAAATATTTATTCCACTCCCATATGTGATTTGAGAATGTCTAGTTTCTCTCTTGTTAAAATGATAAATAGTTGCTCTATCTATAATTCATCTGGGCCTAGGCTATAACTTAGTATTCCTCAAGATTTAAGTTTATTGGCTAAAATGTCTCATCCTAAAACATGAAACTTGTGGGTTGCAAAAGCATGATCCTTTTCTAAGTTGTTGCAATTTATGGTATGGTAAATAGAATACGCCATGACTTTATTCTAAGAGAAACTTGACATCAGGAGTTCTCTTTTTAAAATGCTAAAATCAAAAGTTCCTCAATGATTATGAATTCCTATCATGGCCATATGACACATTCAAATGCAATCCCTAGTCATATGCTACTTAAATTTACATTGAGTTTTGTCAAATTATTGTGACCCTTGTTGAGATTCTCGTCATGCACCCATGATCAAGATTCACGTACACCCACAAATAAAATGCTAACACTTACACTAAGAGTTGTGCAAAAACATGTTTTCATCCACCTAACATAAATACTCCAACTATTTGTCATGAGTCTTTCTCTCCAAAGTTTTCATATGCCAAAAGAAAAAGTATGGGGCTATGCTTAAAAAGGGAGAGAAAAAAGAGAGACATATGAAGCTCTCACAATAGTAAAAGAAAAAAATGGAACACATAAAGGTTCCAAAAGTGTTGAAAAAAGAGATTGCCCATACTTCTAAGGCAACATTCAAAAGAGAGAGTCATGATCAAAGGAGTGCCAAAAATATTAGGATTAGAAAATATTCCACACACTTGCACATCTTGATCAAAGTGCATGATTTGCATCTCCACAGATCCGGTTTTTGACTTAACAATATATGTAGTGCAAGTATGCCTTTCATTCATACCTACCTAAAACTCCACTCAAAGCCTTTTAGAGATAGGATGAAAAGAAGGCAAAACAATCAAATGTCTTGGTGAGGATCATGCACATTGTGCGACCGAGTGAATCATTTGAGGAACTTACATTTTATTTTTGCAAAACTCATAATACCTCCGGATAGAAGGCTGATCGAAGAATGAAAAATTAGTAATTCTGTTAAAGCCATTCTATCTTGCAACCACCTAAGATTTGGAAAAGCAATAAGCCCCACTAGAATTAAGATAAAAGGGTGGATAGAATGCCAACTTATTTAAATTAAGGAAGAATACTTTGTTATAGGCATGGTACTTGTGAATTATATTTGGCATTGCAGCAACTACTGATCACCAACCAATAACTTAGCTATTTGCTCGGGATGAGCAAAGGTTAAACTTGGGAGAGCATGTTGGTGGTCCTTATAGATCAAATCCGACCGCCAATTAAGTGACAAAAAGGGGAGAAATTAGCAAACTTAGTCACATATGCATTTACTATTAACCAAGTTCCACATGTATTTGGAGATTATTATTTTGTAGGGCACAAACACAAATACATGGAGGATTTCACCAAAAGACGCTTTCCAAACACCGATTTGCGCAAAAGAATAAGGGAGACTCCCACCAAAACATTTCAAACAGGGCAAAACACCACATAGCTATGATCCATGTCTAGCCCAGAGCCCACCACGGCAAGGTGGTGGCGAGGTGGCTCAGTCAAGGGCAGACCACTCCCTAGGGCCGGCCGCTCCCCTGGCGGTGCTTCTCGGCCACTCCTTCCTCTTGCGGTGGCATGGACACATGCTAAGGTGGTGCATCATGTGTCTCCATGCCAAAGATAGCCAGAAGCACCGCCTTAGCTCTATTATAAAATGAGGGGCACCCCCCTCTCTCAACACACACTCACCTTGAGTATTGCTTCACACACCTCACTCTTTAGTTGTAGCTTTTACTTTCTTAGTTGTTTAGAGCAAGGCAAAGCTACCTTGGAGAGATGGGCTCCTTGGAAGAAGTGACTATTGGGTATGAATAGAATTATGAGTTCTTCCAAAGCTATGCTCTCATATTATATTTATAGTCAAACTTATGAACTAGAGTATGGTTTTTGTGTTATGATCATGATATATGAACTAGTGAAATGTTTATGTGTCATGAGAATAACACATTTAACTTTATGCTTAACCAATCATATAACCTGTTTAACTGGAATTAGAGTAAAGTTGAGGTGGCGGTTCATCATGCCGTCAGGTGTGCCCAAGTTCTTTACCTATCGATCTGTAGGGTCGAGGACCCAGGGGAATTTGGGTAATTTTTGTATACGCAAGCGTGGTGCTTAGGTATAGAGAGACATGTGATTGCATTGTCCATTTCCACGGTAGAGGGATAGGCGGGAGGTTGTGATAGCCCTATCCGTCCCTTGTATTCCCCCACGTTTGACTGGGGTGTAGGAGTCTTGTTGATGCAAAAGTGAATCTGCAAACACAAAGGGCTAATACCCGAAATCGATATCCAAAGCGTGCCAGTCGATTTGACCTATTAATCGACAAGGATGAAGATACGAGCACTTTGGTCCTGACAACAGCGATACGCCCGGAAGTCACGGCCAAGAGGTACTCACGCGGAACTCGAGGATCGACAAAGATTGCACTTAGAGCAATGCAACTCGCCGAATCGATGAGAACTCGTGAAAAGGAAAATATGCAAATTGACGAAGTCGCCGAAAAGTAGATGTAAATAAGAGTAAAAGCTGTTTTTTGATGTATTGATTGATTCCCTATTACATTACCCTTCACTCTATATTTATACCCTGATCTATAGAAACATAACCAAATACGACTAGGACACTAAATCCAAGTCTAAGGAAAAACACATGACTTTGACACAACTCAGACTCTACTAATCGTAAACAAGGAAATCAACTCCTATTTTATTCCATAGTCTGCCTTAATCACGATGGTATTCTTATCGACCCCCTTTTCACCAGCACAGCCCCTGTTCCATCGGCAGCAACCTTCGATCTCCTTTCCATCGGTACATTCCCTGTTTCATCGGCTGCAGTCTTCATACCTTCCTTCATCGGTACATTCCCTTATCTTATCGGCAACAGTCTCCAAACCCTCTTCCATCGGCATCGGCAATAACACCCTTGACCTCATCGGCAGCATTCCAAATTAAATTCATACACTGTCACCGCTTAAAAAAAACAAAGTTATTCTCCTTGGCCATCAATTTACACGGCAATCTTTCCCTTGCTGGTTAGCCTTTCCTGATCATCTTGACACGTGCTAAAAACGGTGTCAACACATGCCCCCCAATTTCGGAGTATAAGAAACTGATGCTTCCGAAATTTACTCCAACTGATGCTTGCTATTATCTATTTCTTTAACCCATTCTCCAAGCATAACATGATTTGTTACCAAATGCAATCAAATCTAGATCCAATCCATGTATCTCAATATATATCGCATTTTTTCCCAACCTTCTTTGCCTTAAACTACGGTTGAGATACCAAAATAACAACCCATCAATAATATCTTACCGCAAGATATCCTTTAAGTTATGATCACTTGCCGTCAAATCTCCCGTACCATCCCTTGATTATCGTGCGAACAGTTACCATATCCAACTGAACCACCTCGATCCATCCGCATACGGCATAGAGATAAGTCAAGAATACCCCTACTCCAAATAACCTATAAATAGATTCCTCCGGGCTGTTCATCTTCTACCTTCAAACTCCACCTTTTGGCATTCTCATCCCAGCGGCAACCCTAACCAACAACCGCGCGTCTTCAACTCATCAGAATCATCATCATCTTCAAGTTCCCAGCTCGTGCCCTCATCCCTCTGAAGCAATGGCCGTTAACTTCGACGTCCCTGCGGTTTGTTCTTCTTCTCATTACTTTTACTTTAATCCTTTCGGTCTCCTGCGAATTCTTACGATCGACATTTTTCTTTCTCTTTCATTTTCTTGGTCCTTCAAACCTAGGAACTCCGCAACACATTGGTGATTCCAACCCATCAACCTCCCCTTCACTGCTTAGGTCCGATGGGCAATCCAGACCCAACTGATTTGATTAATGCAGAAGCCAATCGTATTCCCTTCAAATCTCAGAATTTCTCTTTGAATTTGTGGAAAGATACATTCCGTTCTTGGCCTAAACCCACCAAAGGGTGGAAAAATTGGTTTCTGAGGGTCAATAGGTCAATGCAAGTGTTCTGGGCAGAGCGAAAAATAGATCAATGTATCAGGCTGTCCATTGCCGATATGCAGAAAAATGAATCTATGATGATAGCTGCTGCTCAATTTTGGTCTGACACCACCAACACCTTCATGTTCGGTCATGGCCCATGTGCCCCTACCCTTGCCGATGTGTACATGCTCACAGGCCTATATATTTCAACTGTCGATGAAGGCCATATTTTCGGCAGAAAAGCTGAATACAGAATAACCACACGCAACATCGGCGGCTGGACAGGATATATCCAGGAATACCAGAAGACTGGTACTGTCAATCAAAGGGAGCATGCCACATTCCTGAACATGTGGCTAGAAAAGTTTATTTTCTGCGGATGATCGGTAGGACCAACTAATGCTTTCCTCCCAGCAGCAGAACTCTTGGCCAACGGTGTCAGATTTCCACTTGGCCGATATCTTCTGAGTTCAACCTACCATCTCCTCCACCAAGTATCCCAAAAGCTTATACTTGGCGAACCCATCGGCAATCTGGGAGGCCCATGGTGGTTTATTAATATGTGGTTAAACGCTCACATGCACAAGCGTTTACAATGGGATCTCTTTGCTCAGGAATTCCCACGAGAGATTCCCGAAGAATACGTCCTTAGGGATGATGAATCGGCAACACGCCCCCCTCTCAACTTCGGTGAAGCAATCATCGTCCTTCCCGGAACAGAAGCCAATGAGGATCAAATCGGCAGATTTTTCCATACTTTCTACCATGTCCTCCCTCGTGATCTCAGGGCTTGGGTGCCTTATATTGACGAGGATAACAAGTTTCCCCTCCTCTTCAATTTTGCCGATAGTGATCTGAACCAAGATAATGATCTCATGATGGCCATCATCACCCCCAGAGCAATTCCAGTCAACACATTTGGCAGTGGGAAAGCCTCCCACATTACTTATGAATTTTACAATCCATCGGCAGTATCTCGCCAGCTGGCCTTTGGGCAACTCCCATCAAACTGTGCTATGCCGATGTGATTAAACCCAGGGAAATCATCACCTCCGGAACTGAATGGAGTAGGATAGTAAGACTTGCTCCTGATGCCGATATTTCAAATGTCGATCTCTCCACCTGGTCACCAGCTTCTTTCATAACAGAATCATATAAGCAATGGTGGCAGGAGTGGAAAGAACAGCTATTTTCAACGTCTGTTCACACATATCGGCACCAGATTGACCCCGATTATGCTATTCCTGATAATGCAGTAAGTTCCTTTCAACTTTTGTCCCTTCCCTTTTCTTTTATTATGTGTATCGGTAACTAACCTTCCTTGAAACAGGCTAACGATCCAGTTCCACCGATAAGCAAAAGCGGAAAACCCTTCAATCTCCATCCAGCCTCTCCGATTTCAGCAATCGGTTACAACGCCCCCACCCTGGAAGCCTTGACCTTCCAAAGAGCTCGCACCAAAATTGGCGCTTCAAGACCAAGATTGGGAACATCTAGGGCTTCTCCAAAGGCTGCTGCTTCAAGCCTGATCAAGGCTTTTAAGGTAACAATCTTGTTTACTATCTTCTCTGCCGATACACTTTATATTAACATACAACTATCAGGGTGTACAAGCTGCAGCTGGATCATCATCGGCAACTTTACTGAGCACCACAACTTCTACTCCTCCTTCAGAGGTATTCTTTCATTATTTTTTTATTTTTCTCCATTAAACATCCAATCTTATACCTATTTTTGCAGCAACAAATGGATACATCGGTAAGCACACCGATCATACAAGCTCCTCAACCAACAGATGTTGATGCCCCCCAGCCAGTTGTTGTTGAAGCACAACAAAAACGTAAAGCTTTGACCGATGCTGAGGCTCAACAGAAACGACAAAAACCTACACCAGCCCCTGCGTCTGCTCCAACACCCGTCAATCAGTCCTCTGAACAAAATGCTCCTGCCCAGGATACATCATCGGCGATTGTACCTCAAGGGCCGACTACCGATGTGGTCATAGAAGACATTCCATCGGCATCTTCTGCCGATCCTTCACAGGACCCTTTACAAGCCGCTCCTTCAAGCCAAGCTCAAGAAATCGCCTTGAAGCAGGTAAACCAGTCAATTACCTAGTTTATTATATCTTCAAAATATTATAAACAGGATTTCTAATTCTCTTTATCCCATAGGAACAAGACTCTCCCGATAGCTTATTTTCTTTTGCTATCGATGTTTCTGATGACGACGGAGAAGAAGCGAGCTCCTCCCTGGCGTTGGGAACAATATCATCAGACACATATGGCAAGCTGGAAACCCTCCTAAACCTGCTACAGCAAGAAACTGCCCAATTGGTAATCGACTCGGATCCTGCGAAGTCTATCTTCAAGGCAATCCGCGGCCAAGTCCCCTCCAATGTTGAAGAAATCATCTTTCCAGCAGTCCATCTGGAGAGCAGACAGCTTCAATATCAAAGGGCCGTTCATCGTATTGCTGACAGAGCAACCCAATCTCAACTTAAAGAAGAAATGCTACAGCTGAAGCAAACTGGCGATGAGAAGCACAAGAACATCAACAATTTGCAAGCCTCCAGTGCCAATATTAGACAGAAAATCTCAGATCTATCGGCAAAGAAAGCAGCCCTGCTAGCTGAACTGAAAAAGGTTGAGACAGCTCTGACTCAGGCCAAACAAGAAGAAGACCAGCTTCCCGACGCCATTAAAGCCCTTCAATAGGAACGGGATGCTCAAGCTCGCAAGGCCTTGGCCTTGAAAAAGAAAATCAAACCTATGGAAGGAAATGCCGATGAAGATGCCAAGGAGCTAAAAGAAGCCGATGAAATTCGCCTGCGTGCGATATCAGCCATCCAGGCTTTGTTAAATTCGGCATAATTGATACTTTGTTTTAACTCCAGCCGATAGGATTGTTATCGGCAATTATACTTTTTATGCATCTATCCAAATACTAGGGTAATATTTCTTTAAATATTTTCCATTTAACGCTCTGGGAAATACCACTCCTTCGAGAGTTTCAAGAATATACGCATTACCAGGAACAGACTGATTTATCCGATATGGACCTTCCCAATTAGGGGACCATTTGCCAAACTTAGAATTTTTAGTCCCAATCGGTAAAATCAATTTCCAGACTAATTCACCATCGGCAAATTCCTTTACCTTCACTTTCTTGTCATACCACCTAGCCACTCTCTTCTTGTTTTCCTCGATGTTAACCAAAGCTTTTAACCGATGACCTGCTACGTCTTCCAACTCATCTTTCATAAGGATATCATAATCATCGGCTGACAGTTGATCCTGAAAACGCATCCGCCTAGATCCAATCTTAATCTCCCAAGGTAATACTGCATCGTGTCCATACACCAATTGATAAGGCGACACCTTGGTTGCACCATGACATGCCATCCGATATGACCACAAAGCTTCATTTAATATGGTATGCCACTTTTTAGGATATTCTCTGATCTTGCGCTTAATAAGTTTGATAATCCCCTTATTAGATGCTTCAGCTTGGCCATTTGCTTGGGCATAATATGGTGAAGAATTCAAAACTTTAATTCTCATACTCAAAGCGAACTCATCAAATTCACCTGATGTAAACATAGTGCCCTGATCGGTAGTGATGGTTTGAGGGATGCCAAATCGGTAAACAATATGCTCCTTCACAAAATCAACCATGTTAGCCGATGTCACCTTTTTCAAAGGAATTGCTTCAACCCACTTTGTGAAATAATCGGTAGCAACCAGAATAAATTTATGCCCTTTACTCGATGGGGGATAAATTTGACCGATGAGATCAATAGCCCAACCCCTAAACGGCCATGGTTTAATTATAGGATTCATAGCCGATGCGGGTGCTCTTTGAATATTACCAAACTTTTGACATTCCTGACATCCTTTAAAATATTTAAAACAATCCTCAAGAATAGCTGGCCAATAATATCCATTTCTTCTGATCATCCACTTCATCTTGAATGCTGACTGATGAGCCCCACATACTCCTTCATGAATTTCACTCATCAGGCTTTTTGATTCCTCTATGTTAACACACCTGAGTAAAACTCCATCTATGGTACGATAATATAATTCATCATCGAGGAGCACATACTTTGTCGCTTGGAATCTTACACGTCTTTCAACCCTTTTAGATGGATTCTTTAAATAATCAATGATTTCCCTTCTCCAGTCATCGGCATCAGCCACCAATGTCAATGCTTCTTGAACAGGTTGATATCCTGAAGCATGCTGGGCCAATCGGTTAGCCTCTTCATTATGCATCCGGGAAATATGCTCCAGATAAAAACTCCTAAACCCTTTTAACAATTCCAAACATTTTTCATGATACGAAATTAGGATTTCACTTCGACATTCATAAATCCCAATCAACTGATTTATAACTAGCATAGAATCACCAAAGACCTCAACAGCATCACCCTGTATTTCTTTAAGCAATTCTAACCCTTTTATCAGTGCTTGGTATTCAGCTTGATTGTTTGTCGATGTAGCGACGATCGGCAATGAGAATTCATACTTCTTCCCCTGAGGAGAAATCAACACGATGCCGATGCCTGCCCCTTCACCACAAGTGGACCCATCAAAGAACAGTGTCCATGGAGCAACTTCCAAAGAATCTACCGTGTTGCAATGTTGAGTAACAAAATCGGCCATAACTTGTCCTTTAACTGCCTTAGCCGATTCATAACGTAGGTCGAATTCTGATAACGCCAAAATCCATTTACCAATCCTACCATTTAATATCGGCATAGATAGCATATATTTGACCACATCATCTGGTTTCAGCATCTATTAATCGTCTGCTCAAATAATAGATAACACGCTCCTTTCCTTCAAATTCTTGAATAAGAGCTGAACCGATAACAGTATCTTCAGTTGATAAATATAATCTGAAAGGTTTTCCATGCTGGGGTGGAACTAACACTGGAGGATTTGTTAAATAACTCTTAATCTGATCTAAAGCCAACTGCTGTTCATACCCCCATTTAAACTCCTGATCGGCTTTCAATTTCAATAACGGACTGAAAGCCTTGATTTTGCCTGACAGATTAGATATAAACCTTCTGATGAAATTAATCTTACCGATCAAGGATTGCAATTTAGTCTTATCGGCAGGAGCAACAACCTTGTTGATTGCCTCAATAGATTTTCTACTAATTTCAATGCCCCTCTGATGCACCATAAAACCCAAGAATTGTCCTGCCGATACACCAAATGCACATTTATTGGGATTCATCTTTAATCCATGTTTTCTTGTGCACTCCAATATCTTTCACAGATCGGTTAGATGCTTCGTGATGTCTCCAGACTTAATCACTATATCATCAATGTAGATTTCCACCAATGTGCCGATATATTCATGGAAAATAAAGTTCATAGCTCTCTGATAAGTAGCACCGGCATTTTTCAAACCAAATGTCATAACTATCCACTCAAATAATCCCACATGACCTGGACATCTAAAAGCAGTTTTGGAAATATCTTCTTCAGCCATGAATATTTGGTTATAACCCGCATTTCCATCCATGAAACTAATAATCTGATGCCCTGCTGCAGCATCAATCAACAAATCAGCAATCGGCATCGGATAACCATCCATCGGTGTGGCCTTATTAAGATTCCTGAAATCAATACAAACACGAAGTTTTCCATTTTTCTTATATACAGGAACCACATTAGAAATCCACTCTGCATATCGACACTGCCGAATAAACTTCGCCCCAATTAACTTGGTTATTTCGGCCTTAATATCAGGGAGTATATTAGGATTGCATCGGCGAGCCGGCTGCTGATGTGGCCGAAATCCAGATTTAATAGGCAACCGATGTTCAACTATAGATCGGTCTAATCCAGGCATTTCAGTATAATCCCAAGCAAAACAATCTTTATATTCCTTTAACAAATCAACTAGTTGCTGTTTACACTTGGAATCTAACTAAGAGCTAATAAAAGTGGGTCTTGGCCTATCGCCTTCATCAATATCTACTTCTATTAAATCATCTGCCGATGTAAATCCTTGACCTAATTTTCCATCATCGGCAAATCTATCCATTAAAGTTCTTCTTCAGAACCGACTGCTTGGATCAGTAAAATTTCATAATCAGCAATCTTGAGGAACTCTTTTTCCCAGGCTTCTCCTGATATGCACTTGGTTTGTTCATAAGTATCTGATTCTGCCGATGCAATGATATAAGAAGAGTCACCAGGAACAACTTCAATCTTATCTCCGATCCATTGTACCAGACATTGATGCATTGTAGAAGGAACACAACAATTAGCATGAATCCAATCCCTTCCTAAAAGTAAATTATATGCACCCTTGCCATTAATAACAAAGAAAGTTGTCGGCAAAGTTTTACTGCCGATGGTCAACTCAACACATACTGCCCCTTTAGCTGGTGACACATGGCCTTCAAAATCTTTTAGCATCATATCGGTCTTAGTTAAGTCTTGATCCCCCTTACCAAGCTTCCGATACATCACATAATGCATAATATTAATCGCAGCTCCTCCATCAATAAGTATCTTGGATACAGGCTGCCCATCAACTTTACCTTTTACAAACAAAGCCTTGAGGTGTTGTCTCTCATCATCAGCAGGCTTCTCAAAAACAGCCATCATTGGATCTAATATTAATTGAGCTATCTGATCAGAGGAAACAGCCTCTTCTTCACTGTCAGACAGAGCCAAAAATTCCATCGGCAACATAAACACCATATTGACATCTGCCGATGGACCTTTATCCTTGTGCCTTATCTGCCACTGCTGGTTACCAGATTTCTCATTGGAGGGACTTTCTTCTTGATATAAATCTTTTTGACGATCCCGCTGCATTTTCCTTTTCTGTGTCTTTGTCAAACCTTCTGGACACCACTGAGGAAGCTTAGTTTTCCAAACTGGCTGATAAGTCCTAGTTGTCTCCACACGACGTATATTGGGATCCCTGTAAAATATTTCTTCATCAGGGAATCTTGCATTTGCCATCTCTTCGAGTTCTTCTTGGTTCCTTGGAAAATATGCAACGCGTTTACCAAGCCTTTCGTGCACACTGAGCCTGCCCCCCAGCCGATCATGTACTGACGCTTTCCTTCTGATCGGTTCATTAATGAGCAAACCTTGATTACCAGATTGAAACCTTCTTGTAGGATAATTAACTCCATAATAGCCATTGCACTCTGGACAATTTTCAACAGTAGTTAACTTAATACCTTCTTCCCAACAATGAATAAAAAATGGACAATTCTAATGATCCCTATGCCGATTCCACTCTTCTTGACGTCTTTCCTCTTGTTGTCGTCTATATCGGTCCCTTCGCTGACACCATCCTTCGTGTTGTCTTTGATGGGTAATCACGATGCCAGATCGAGGAGGCTTCCCAGAACTGCTACTCTCCGTCAATAGCCCCTTACTTTTTGCATCATCGGAAGTTATCTGATGTTGGGGATCTACTGATGCATTCTTTTTAGCAGTTACCGATGTCAACACCTTAATTTTTCCTTCAGCATCCAACATATTTGCTGGAAAAGGATGTTGATCAATTTTCATTGGCTTTTGAATCTTGGAATTGCCAAATTTTATCCTGCCAGACTCAATAGCTAACTGTAATTGCTGTCTAAACACCTTGCACTCATTGGTACTGTGTGAAGTTGCATTGTGCCACTTGCAATACAGCATATGCTTCAACTCTTCTGCCGATGGGATCACATGATTGGGTGACAATTTAATCTGGCCCTCCTGAAGCAAAAGATCGAATATTTTATCAGCTTTGGTGACATCAAAAGTAAACTTTTCTGGCTCTTTGTGACCAAAGGGACAAGATATCGGTTTCTTATTCTTAACCCACTCTGCCAAACCGATAACTGGTTCATTATCTGAATCAGAATCTTCCGCCTCTTCAACAAATGAAACTTTCTTGTTCCAATTTCTCTTAGGTTCAAAAACCCTAGTGTCTTGATCAGAAATCCTTTGTACTAAATGACTTAGGCTTTCGAACTCCTGAGAAGCATATCTATCCTTTAGGTGTGGTAATAATCCCTGAAAGGCTAAATCGGCAAGCTGCCGATCATCCAATACCAGACTATAACATTTGTTCTTTACATCTCGTAGCCTTTGCACGAAGCCTTCTACCGATTCATCATTGCGCTGTTTCATCTTTACCAAATTGGTAAGCTTCTTCTCATGAATTCCAGCAAAGAAATACTTATGAAATTGTTTTTCCAGATCGGCCCAGGTGATAATAGAATTTGGCGGTAGTGAAATAAACCACGTAAATGCTGATCCGGATAGAGATGATGAGAACAGACGAACTCTCAATTCATCTCTACAAGCTGCCTCTCCACATTGAATAATAAAATGATTAACATGCTCCATGGTTGATGTATCGTCTTGCCCAGAAAATTTAGTGAAATCTGGCACTTTGTAACGATTTGGGAGAGGAATTAAATCATATGCTGGAGGATACGGGGTCCGATAAGAATAGGTATTAACCTTGGGCTTGATCCCAAATTGATCTCTCATAATTTCTGCTATCTTATCGGCCCAAAAAACATCGACATCTTGCATACGATATGGTTGAATCTCTGCTGGAGGTATCTGTTGATACCCTTCTGCATACCTTTGCTGCCCACGATCTCCAGCAATTGGCATATTTGCTACTAACTATGGTCCATTAACCTGCTGAAAAGGATTCATCGGCTGAGCTGCCGATGCTTGATTCTGAAAACCAGCATGCATGTGACCTTGATGAGCTCCTGTGGCTTGCTGGTTTGGCTGAACTGTATGTTGAGTAGGAAACTGCCCTGACCAATTATTAGTACTCATCGGCACAAAGTTTGCCGATGGCTGGTAACTTGTTGACATTGCTGGATAATTACATCCAACTTGAGGCATAACCTGGATTCCAGGTTGACTGGTGATAGGAGCCTTCTGCTGCATCGGTAACAAATTTGCCGATGGACTTGAGTTAGATGTTTGCCCCAAAGAAGCCTGAAAACCTCCTAGACTTGGTTGTACAGTAGTTGTAATATATTGAGGTGCTTGGGCTATCGGCAAACCAGCCGATAGAACAGGAGTTTTTCCCGCTGCGTCAAACACTTGAGATAATCCGTGATTGACAGTAGATGGCTCCGGAGGCATACCATATCCCCACCAATTAGCAGGAGTTTGATTATTCTGTGGTATAGGACCTGATAAAGCTGATGCTGACAGATCTGTACCAAGCTGAACTCGTCCTGATAATGCTGAATCTGGACGCACCGGAGTAGACTGTACATTAGATAATCCTGCTGATACTGGAGGAGAAGAAATCTCTACACCCGCAACGGCTGGAGGAGCCGATGGAGCAACAGCAGATGCTGCTTCTGGTTGATGATAAGCAGGCCCGACGTAATGATGTGACGCTTGCCCTTCTTTGAAAGTTCGAATCACAGCATTATGAACAGTATTGGACAGCACATTGGAGTGATTAATTAAAGCATGATTCACCGCAGAATTAACCATCTCTTGAAGTTTACCAGGATTAGGATCAAAGGTAACCTGCCGAGGCAACGGCAAGTCCTGCTTCTGGATGACTTGTCCACTTTTGTTCACGCTGAATGACTTTAAGCAAAGCTGTCTATATTCTTCAATAGCCCTCTCCATAGCCTGCTTCTGATCGTCCTTAAGATCTTCTTCTGTTACTGCGATGATATTCCCAGCATCGATCTCATGATTAGGCATCTTGACTAGATCTGTCCCACCAAGCGTGCCAAAAGATGTGTTGATGCAAAAGTGAATCTGCAAACACAAAGGGCTAATACCCGAAATCGATATCCAAAGCGTGCCAGTCGATTTGACCTATTAATCGACAAGGATGAAGATACGAGCACTTTGGTCCTGACAACAGCGATACGCCTGGAAGTCATGGCCAAGAGGTACTCACGCGGAACTCGAGGATCAACAAAGATTGCACTTAGAGCAATGCAACTCGCCGAATCGATGAGAACTCGTGAAAAGGAAAATATGCAAATTGACGAAGTCACCGAAAAGTAGATGTAAATAAGAGTAAAAGCTGTTTTTTGATGTATTGATTGATTCCCTATTACATTACCCTTCACTCTATATTTATACCCTGATCTATAGAAACATAACCAAATACGACTAGGACACTAAATCCAAGTCTAAGGAAAAACACATGACTTTGACACAACTCAGACTCTACTAATCGTAAACAAGGAAATCAACTCCTATTTTATTCCATAGTCTGCCTTAATCACGATGGTATTCTTATCGACCCCCTTTTCACCAGCACAGCCCCTGTTCCATCGGCAGCAACCTTCAATCTCCTTTCCATCGGTACATTCCCTGTTTCATCGGCTGCAGTCTTCATACCTTCCTTCATCGGTACATTCCCTTATCTTATCGGCAACAGTCTCCAAACCCTCTTCCATCGGCATCGGCAATAACACCCTTGACCTCATCGGCAGCATTCCAAATTAAATTCATACACTATCACCGCTTAAAAAAAACAAAGTTATTCTCCTTGGCCATCAATTTACACGGCAATCTTTCCCTTGCTGGTTAGCCTTTCCTGATCATCTTGACACGTGCTAAAAACGGTGTCAACAAGTCTAAATTGTCACATGAGGTTGCTAGCAGACAAGTACTCGGTGGCCTCCCAACCTTCTTCACACTTGGCCCTAATACTAATTATATAACTTGTATGCTTATCAACTTATCTTTGTATGACAATACTAGACCAATACCTGCTCAACTTAGGACCTTTGTTTATTCGTTCTTTTTTAGTTTACCCTTGAGGAATGTCATCTGTGTGTCCACTATCTTGAATATATCATTCTTACCCCTGTTATAAATAATTGCTGTACTTGCAAGCATTATTATTCAAGTTTATATCCATATTAGACTCTTAATAAATGCCTTTCTTTGGGAAAATATAAATGAACGATACCCGAATATTTCTGGGTGAAATGCTACAATGATAGCTCCGTGCGATTGTGGATAAATATCTAAAATTGTTAAGAACTATCTAGGATGTACTTAGTAACACTAGTTAATAGTAAAGTTGCTAAGTAATACAAATAGTCATTTTTGGCGCCATTGCTAAGGATGGATTCAAACCCCATACTTAGTAGAGGTGCTAAGAAATGCTAACAATGGTGATGATGACCACGAAGATTCAGATGATGGTCAGTGTGAGGAGTCTGAGGAGCTTGGTTTACAGGGTGCCTCGTCGCCGGCGCGTGCACATAATGCATGAAGGGCGCGAGGTTGCTACTAATGAAGATGAGCTAGATGCCAGTTCGGGGAAGCACGCTCTTGGCGATGATAGTCGCAGTGGCTTACCGCACTTTGCTATCAGGTGTGCGACTGATGATCCTGAGATTGATATTTATGTGAGCCCAAACCTCCGCAACTGTCATCTTATTGGCAATGAAGAGGAGCATCGTTTCATGGCTGGGACGTACCGGTGGATTAGCATGATGGAGGCAGAATTTATGCAGTCAAATGAGCTGCTCGTCTTTGTCACGTGCATGTTGAGACTGAGTTGCATGAGAAGGTTTCTGTCGGTACCAACAGCATGGGGGTACCCACATCCATCGATAATAAAAAAACTAAAACGACTAAACCATAGCAAAAGGCAGCCCGCCTCGACTGCGTATCGGGATCGTCTCGTACGAGGCCAGCACGATAAAGTGCCTCGACCGTGCTCCGGCTCCGACTCGTACGAGGCACCCTCGATGGGACCGCCTCGACCGCGCCCCGTCCCGCACGACAAAACACCTCGACTGCATTCCGACTCGCACGAGGCTCGTCCACCCACCAGAAAGACTCCGGCTCGCATGACCCCGGGTCGGGGTGCTCGATCCCCTCACTTCACCTACCCTAGGACAAAAGTCTGAGCATTTAATGCGATTACCTGCTTCCACCAACCGGCATGGTCGCAACCAGGATCGACATGGGAGCAATGCCGGTGTCAGCCCTTACTGTTTTACTACCCATCCCGTGATGGGAGGTGAAACCTGTCACTATGCACACCTTACCGAGCACTGTTTATCGCCAGTTACCCTCGAGGGAGGATACGATAAGGCCCGTATTTCGCAATCTCGGGGATTCAGCCTTATCCGTCCGACATCGACCCGGCCTCGACCCGACCTCGACGCCCAGCGCAGTTCAACAGGAAGGGAAGGATAGTATGGCATGGCACTCCGAGTCATTTCGTCGTCTCATCCTCTACGTCACCATGGTGTCCAGGGATGGCCAGCCATTCCCAGGGCATGTCGCTACAGTCAACTCAACAGGGATCGACAAAACGTCACCTCAGGGCTCCCCGGCGTCCTAGCCTCCTCCTACCCTATAAAAGGGTAGGCCGGGGCTCTACAACGGGGCAGAAGATAGAAAAAAGAACAACAGGCAAGACACAAGACCAAAGCCAAGAACCAAGCACTCCAAGGTTCCCCACATAGAGATCAACATCTCAAGCAATCATCTTTGTACTCTTTTTTCCTCTCTTTGAGACTTGGGCTCGCCGCCCTCTCTCGCAAGCTTGTAGCCCCTACACAAGCACCTCGGTGCAAGGAAATACTAAACTCTCTCCCCCCGCTAGATGTAGGGCCTTCTTCAGCCTGACCCAGGATAAACCCCCGTGTGTTCTCCTTGCATCACCATCCAGGATAGGGACACACAGCACTCACTCGTCGGTTTAGGACCCCCTCGGGACCGAACACCGATAGTTGGCGCGCCAGGTAGGGGACCGCTGCGTGCCAACATCGCTTTCCCGCCATTCTTTCCTAGATGGCTGACCCCGAACACCCTATCCCGTTGGCCGCGGTGATCTGATTTGGGAGTTTGGGGTTCATGTCGCTTGGCTATGGCTACGATATGGTCCTCCTCCCGCCCAGGCACCCGACCGACGAGGATTACGAGCTCTCCCAGCTAGGGGGAGCGCTCCGCTGGTACCGTCGCTCTCGATAGGCGCGAGCTGCCCGACGACGACGAGCCCGGTGCAACCGCCGTCTTCACCTCACGGAGGGTGGTGGGATTCCCCGATCCGTCGCCTCTCAGCCAGACGCCAACCCAGATTTCCACGTTGAGGGTCTGGGTAGGATGAGCTTGGCTGAGGGTAAGATGCCGACGGAGAATTCTACCGCTCCCCATCCGGTGAGACACCACCACTGCCCGGATCAACCACTCCGGCACGGGCAGTGACATCTCCATCACCATTCCCGTTTGGGCTAGACTCGGTTGCCCGAGTATACGCTTCCTCTATAAGCACTAGCTTGAGTGCTTACGAGGAACTGCCCGGGCACCATCTACGCTCCACTCTGGACCTCGTTGCATCCACGCCGGATTCTGATTATCTAGACTCCACGGGGACCCCGGAAATAGAACCCCATGTGACCGCTCCTACTACTTTGGCGCTCCTGACTCTGACTCGGCCGGTGACACCTACGATCCGACCCGCGAATGCTTCAACATCCACGTTGAGAGCACGTCGGAATCGGAGGACGAAGAGCCAGTCGAAGGAAGGAATACGCCACCTCATGTCGAGCTCCCTGCCGAACGGGACGAGGCTCAATTCCTTGCGGATCAAGGAATGCAGCTCGAGCAAATCCGCGAATTGCAGGACAGGCTCGACGAGGAACAAGAAAACCTGCACCTGCTCAAACAAACCCTCGAGCGTGAGCGCGCGGCACACGCACTTGGCGGAAGAGCTCACGAGAGGGATCGCGACGTCAACCGTCGCATCGACGAGGACCGGGCGGTCGACCCCCCGGTTTTCGCTCGAGCCAGCCAGAACATCGCCGCCGCCGCCATGCTCCTCCGCAACATGCCTGAGCCATCAAACCCTGACGCCCGTCGGGCTCGAGATGAAATCCGAGAACTCCTCGATACTGCTGCCATGCAGTAGGCCGAGAGCTCTGCCTCGAGGCGACACGAGCCCGCCTCAGAGCGGCTCGTCGAGCCCTCCCGATAGGAGAGAGAGGCCTCGGTTCATCCCGAGCCTGCCCGGTGAAACCGGGTAGCTCCTGCCTCTGAGCCCATCGCCAACGACTGTGAACCTCGAGACACCCGTGGCAACATCGTCGAGCGCCGCACGCGCAAGCACGGTGACGGCGTGGCTCGAGGCTACCACGTGCACAGGGGTGGACGCTACGATAGCTCGGAAGATCGTAGTCCTTCACCCGAGCCCCCGGGTCCTTGGGTCTTCAGTAAGACTATCCGCGAAACAATACTCCTGGCTCGGTTTCGCCCTCCCATGACTCTCACCAAGTACAACAGTGAAACCAAACCCAAACTTTGGCTCGCTGATTTCCGCTTGGCGTGTCAGCTGGGCGGGGCCACCGACGACCGGGTCATCATCCGACAACTCCCTCTGTTCCTCTCCGACACCGCTCGAGCCTGGCTCGAGGATCTTCCACCTCGACAGATCCATGACTAGGATGATCTCATGAGGGTGTTCGAGGGAAACTTCAAGGGGACCTACATGCGTCCTGGCAACTCATGGGACCTCCGGAGTTGCAAGCAAAAACCAGGTGAATCCCTCCGGGATTACATCCGGTGCTTCTCCAGGCAGCGTACCGAGCTCCCCAATGTCACCGACTCTGACGCAATTATGGCCTTCCTATCCGGAACCACCTGCAAGGAGTTGGTCCGAGAGTTGGACCGTAACACCCCACTCACTGCCAACGGATTGATGGACATCGTCACCAACTTTGCCACCGGCGAGGAGGCAGTTGGTGCCATCTTTGGTGATGACCAGGACAAAGGGAAACAAAAGGTCGATGATCCCGCGGGCTCTAGCCGGGGCTCCAAGAGAAACAACCGAAAAAAGAAGAGCCAGCAGGGCAAGCTCGAGGCCCCAGCCGATGAGCTTGTTGTTGCTGCCGAACGCAAGAAACCTCGAGGCCCCCCTGGTAGGGGCATCTTCAACAAAATGCTCAAAGAGCCGTGTCCCTACCACAAAGGACCCACTAACCATAACCTCGAAGATTGTCACATGCTCCGCAGGTACTTTGAGGGCATAGGCGTCAAGAAGGACGACAAGAAGGAAGACCCCAAGGGTGACAACAAGGATGGGGGATTCCCCGAGATCCACGACTGCTTCATGATCTACGGAGGACCCTCGACCCGCCTCTCGGCGCGCCAGCGCAAACGAGAGCGGCGTGAGGTTTTCTCTGTACAAACGGCGGTCCCCCGCTTCCTTGACTAGTCTGAGATGGCCATCACTTTCGACCGTGATGATCATCCTGACTACGTCCCCAATCCAGGAGTCTACCCACTTGTTGTTGATCGCATCATCGCCAACACACGCCTCACCAAGGTGCTCATGGATGGCGGAAGTAGCCTCAACATCATCTACGCCCAGACCCTCGACCTTCTAGGGGTCGAGAGAACGCGCCTCCAACCTAGCATCGGGGGCTTCCACGGAGTCGTGCTAGGGAAACGGGCAGAACCCCTCGGATGGGTCGATCTGCCTGTTTGCTTTGGCACACCGTCCAACTTCAGAAAGGAGACGCTCACTTTTGAAGTAGTCGGATTCCATGGAACGTACCACACTATCCTCGGGCGCCCGTGCTACGCCAGGTTCATGGCGGTCCCAAACTACACCTACCTCAAGCTCAAGATGCCAGGCCCAAATGGAGTCATCACTGTGGGGCCCTCATATGAACATGCCTACGAGTGCAACGTCAAGTGTGTCGAGCACGGCGAGGCTATCTTGGAGTCTGCGACCTTGGCTGCGGACCTCGACGGTCTCGCCAATCAGATTCCTGATCCAAAGCGCCATGCCGGCAGCTTCGAGCCTACAGAAGACATCAAGCTCGTACCCCTCGACCTTGCTGATCCCAAGGGAAAGGCGCTGAGCATCAGCGCCACCCTCGATCCCAAATAGGAAGCAGTGCTCGTCGACTTTCTCCGCGCGAATAACGACATCTTTGCGTGGAGTCCCTCGGATATGCCGGGCATACCCAGGGAAGTCGCTGAGCACGCCTTGGAGATCCAGGCCAGCTCCAAACCGGTGAAGCAACGCTTGCACCGCTTTGACAAGGAGAAGCGCAAGGTCATCGGTGAGGAGATACACAAGCTGCTGGAGGCCGGATTCATCAAGGAGGTTCATCATCCCGAGTGGCTAGCTAATCCTGTATTAGTTAAGAAAAAGAGTGGGAAGTGGAGGATGTGTGTAGACTATACTAGTTTAAATAAAGCATGTCCGAAAGTTCCCTTTCCTTTACCACGCATTGATCAAATCATTGATTCCACTGCAGGATGTGAAACTCTCTCGTTCTTAGATGCATACTCCGGTTACCACCAGATTAAAATGAAAGAGTCCGACCAGCTTGCGACTTCATTCATTACCCCATTCGGCATGTACTGCTACGTTACGATGTCCTTCGGTCTCCGAAACATAGGGGCTACGTACCAGCAATGCATGCAACACGTTTTTGGGGAACACATCGGGCCAACCGTCGAGGCTTACGTCGATGACATCGTTGTCAAGACCAAACAAGCCAACAATCTGGTAAATGACCTTAATGTCGCATTCAAGTGCCTCTGAGCAAAAAACATCAAGCTCAATCCCGAGAAGTGTGTCTTTGGCGTTCCTCGAGGTATGCTTTTGGGGTTCATCGTGTCTAAGCGTGGCATCGAAGCCAACCCAGAAAAAATCTCTGCGATAACCAAGATGAGCCCCATTCGAGATCTGAAGGGCATACAGGGGATCACGGGCTGCTTGGTGGCACTCAGCCGTTTCATTTCGCGCCTCGGTGAAAAAGCGCTCCCTCTGTACCACCTCTTGAAGAAATCGGAGCACTTTTCATGGACCCTCGAGGCCGAAGAAGCTCTTGCAAAACTCAAGGCCACACTCTCTAATTCACCAATTCTCGTCCCTCCGACTCCAGGAGAACCGCTCCTACTTTATGTCACCGCGACATCGCAAGTAGTCAGCACGGTCTTGGTTGTCGAGAGGGCCGAGGAAGCACATGCCTTGCTCGTCCAGAGGCCAGTCTATTTCATTAGCGAGGTGCTCTCGAAAACCAAGGTACAATACCCGCAAATTCAGAAGCTACTATATGCCGTCATCTTGACACAGCGCAAACTCCGTCACTACTTCGAGGGTCACCCGGTAACTGTGGTTTCTTCTTTCCCCTTGGGAGAGATAGCCCAGAATCGAGAAGCCTCGGGTAGAATTGCCAAATGGGCAGTCGAGCTCATGGGTGAGACCCTATCTTATGCGCCGCGCAAAGCTATTAAGTCACAGGTATTAGCGGACTTCCTGGCTGAGTGGACCGACACCCAACTTCCCCCTGCACAGCTCCAAGCTAAGCTCTGGACCATGTACTTCGATGGGTTGTTGATGAAAACAGGAGCAGGCGCGGGTTTGCTCTTTATCTCGCCCCTCGGGGTTCACATGCGCTACGTCATCTGGCTTCATTTTCCTGCGTCAAATAACGTCGCTGAATACGAGGCACTCGTCATAGGGCTGAGAATTGCCATCGAGCTCGGGGTCCAACACCTCGACGTTCGAGGCGACTCCTAGCTCATGATCGATCAGGTCATGAAGAGCTCGAGCTGCCGCGACCCCAAGATGGAAGCCTACTGCCAAGAGGTGCGGCGCCTTGAGGACAAGTTTCACGGCCTCGAGCTCAACCACATCGCACGCAGGTATAATGAGGCCGCCGATGAACTGGCGAAAATCACGTCCAGTCAAACTACGGTTCCACTAGATGTTTTCGCAAAAGATCTCCAGCAGCCATCCGTCAACCTTGGACCAGACAGAGGGGTCGACGGGACGTCACTCGACCCCCCACCTGAGGCAGATGCCCCCTCGACCGAGGCTGAAGCCATGTAGGTGGAAGGCTCGACCCCACCATCTGACCTTGAGCCTGACTGGTGTGTTCCGTACCTCGACTACCTTATCCGAGGGGACCTCCCTCGGATAAGACTGAGGCTCGACGGATCGCTCGCCGGGCCAAAACCTTTGAGATCTTTGGCGACAGTTGGGAGCTGTACCGCCGCAGCCCTACTGGCATCCTCCAACATTGCATCATAAATGAGGAAGGCAAAAACCTGCTCAACGATCTGCACTCGGGGGTTTGCGGTCACCATGCAGCGCCTCAAACCCTTGTCGGAAATGCTTTCCAACAAGGATTCTATTGGCCAACCACGGTCTCCGACGCTGTCAAGCTAGTACGCTCCTGCAAAGGTTGCCAGTACTATGCGAGACAGACCCATCTTCCAGCACATGCCCTGCAAACCATTCCCATCACATGGTCGTTTGCCGTTTGGGGGCTCGACCTTGTCGGACCCTTGAAAAGGACAACTGGCGGCTTCACCCACTTGCTCGTTGCCATCGATAAATTCTCCAAGTGGATCGAGGCCCGCCCAATCACCAGTATCAGGTCCGAACAAGCTGTGCTCTTCTTCACCGACATTATCCATCGCTTTGGGGTTCCCAACTGTATCATCACGGACAACGGCACCCAGTTTACTGGTAAAAAGTTTCTGGATTTCTGTGACAACCACCACATCCGTGTGCTCTGGTCAGCCGTGGCTCATCCAAAAACAAATGGCCAAGTGGAACGTGCCAACGGCATGGTCCTACAAGGCCTGAAACCCAGAATCTTTGACAAGCTAAACAAATGGCAAGAGATGGGCTGCCAAACTTCCCTCGGTCCTATGGAGCCTAAGAACAACGCCAAGTTGAGCCACGGGGTTCACTCTGTTCTTCTTAGTCTAGGATCTGAGGCTATGCTCCCCACCGACATAGAATATGGATCCCCAAGGCTAAAAACCTACAACGAGAGAAACAACGACGCTGCAAGAGAGGACGCCCTCGACCAGCTCGAGGAAGCCCGAGATGTTGCTCTATTGCACTCTGCCAGGTACCAGCAGGGTCTCTGATGCTACCACGACAGACATGTCCGCAAGCGTGACCTCAACGTCGGTGACCTGGTGCTACGGCGGAACCAGAATGCCAAGGGATGACACAAGCTCACGCCACCATGGGAAGGACCGTACATCGTCGTAGAAGTACTAAAGTCGGGCACCTACAAGCTATCCAACGAGAAGGGCGAAATCCTCACCAACGCTTGGAACATTGAACAGCTACATCGCTTTTTCCCTTAAAAAGCCTCGAGGCTCCGTAATTTCTTTTCAATTTCGTCAATAAAGAATACAGCGATGTTCAAACTTTCGTTTTACAAACAATGAGGAAGGATCGACCCTGTTCTCCCAGAATCGACCCTCCCTCAGTGGCTACAAAGGGGGGGGGGAACCCCCAGTCCCCGAAAAAACTTGTACTATTTTTCAAAGTTGAAGAACTACCTCTTAAGTCAACAACGCTGCGAGAGCGCCCTGAGGCTCAAAAGGGCTCCGAGCCGCGAGATCGCTTACGCCTCCGAGGCTACGGTACCTCCGCTCACCCCTCACGCCTAGGGACATGACCGCACGATAAGTAGACCTAATGGCGGTTCATAACTTTGAAAAGGAATACACCCCCTGTCGCTTAGATCAGGTTCTTACACGACCTGCGAGGCCACAAGAGCATCCTAAAGCTCGAGGGCAGTCGAGCCGTGAGATCATTTATGCCTCCAAGGCTACGGTACCTCCACTCACTCCCTTACACCAAAGGGCGCAACCGCGTGCTAAGTAAATCACGCGAGAACATGATTTAAGTGATAAAGGGAAGAAAAGCTCGAACAGAACTTAAATAACCAAACACCGGTTTATGTTTCGAGTTTTTAAGGCCTCCGAGGCCACCCGACCAAAATCCGAAATACTAACTTATTACATGGGCCTTTGCGCCCAGATTTGGCTCACAGGCCCTCATCGTCGGCAGGCAGAACCACCTCGGCTTCGAAAAGTGAGGCCAGGCGGCTCCCAGGCTCCTCAGCAGCTCCGATCAGCTCCAGGCAAGCGTCCTCGTTCTCCTCGTCTGTCCGGTCCGGGTCAGTGATGAAGCCTTCAGCGACAAGCTCCATGTCAAACATGAACCCAGACCGAACGATGGCCAGTGCCCTCTTCACGCCATGGTGGAGGCTGCCCCGTATCTTTTTCTGGACGAGGCGGCCTAGCGCCGCCATCCGGCGGATGAAGGAGTTCCCCGGGGCATCCTCCCCGGTGTCGGCGTCAGGCTCGACCCCCAAGCCGTCACACACGGAGGTGATCGCACCCTGGAGCAACTGGGTCCTCTGGGTCTCGGCCTCGAGGAGGCTCTGGAGGGAATTGGCCGCCGCCTGAGCCACCCGATGCTCCCTCTCCAGTTCTGAAACACAATAAACTGAATTAATACTAACACGGGGCCTCGACGTCGTTGCCATAACGCTCATACTTACCCTCGATGTGGGTCTGCAAGCCTACGACCTTGTCACGGAGCCCCCCGCACGTCCTTTCGAGCCCTTGGAGAGCCTCGTCCCTGTCACGAACGGTCGCCCTCAGTGCTTCGATCTCCTGGCGGGCGGTCTGAAGAGCCGCGTCCTTCTCCTGAACAGCTCCGTTCAGCGCCATGATCTCGTTCTTCAGGGCGCCAAAGAGAGCGGTGACCTGCCCGATCTGGACATTGAGGGTGTCACGCTGACAACTGACCAGGGAGACGTCCTCCTCGAGCTCCTTCACCCGTGCCTACAGGGGCTCGAGGTCCTTGCGGCCCTGAGCTGCCTCGTCCCGGGCCTTGGTCGCGTCTTCACGCGCCACGGCCTCGGTCGCCCAAGCCTGCACCACCTCCTCCTTCACCGTCGCGTAGGCAACGCGCAACTCGGCCATTTCGGCACTCCGATCGGAAAGCCATTTCTGGGCCTCCTCGACCAGAGCCCGTTGCTGGGCAAGCGCCGCCCACACGCTGCTCTCATTCCGAATGAAGAGCGACTTGCGGCGGGAGCATTCCTTGAGCTCCTGATCATGGTTCGGAAAAACCAAAAAGATTGAGAATCGAGAGAAAAGGAGACAGTGAAAGGATAGCAAAAGAACCGCAAAAAGAACTGATAAGCCAAACGTACCTCGGTGGCATCTAGCATACCTCGTGACAAGGTCTCCGTCGCCACGTGAAGCGCTCGCTCAAGGTGTCGACGGAGACCCTCGAGGTACTCCTAGCGATGCACCTCGTCCCTGTCGTTCAGGGCGAAGACGGGATCCACATCGGGGTCCGCGGCGTCCCTGAACTCGAGGGACGGTCCCCCCCACCGTGGTATCTCCGCCTCCGCCCGTGCTAGGGCTAGCGTGGCGATGTTCGGCCACGAGGACGACGGTCCGGCCGGGACGTCTTCTGGCCCCGCGGAAGGGCCGGCCTCACTCGCGGCTCCTGCCTAACCAACTGCCGCCGAGGCACCAGCCTGGTCCACGGCCTCGACCCCCTCGACTCCTACCACCTGCTTCCCCTTATCCAGAGGGGAGTCGTCGAGGGTGAGGTTGACCGTGGCTGGCGCTGACTCTTCTGCAGGGGTCGGCCCCTCGACCGCCGGCACCTCTTCCTCTGGGGCCTCGGGCGGGGGCTCGACGACCCCACCCTCCACCGTAGCCGCCGGCTCCACCGGTGGGTCTTGCTGCGGCTACGGCTCTCCCGGCTGCGCCGCCTCCTGTCCCACCGCCAGCGGGACCTCCCCCATAACTACGTCTGCATAAGCCCGCTCTGTGTCGTGGATGGATGCCTCGGCCGTTACAGCCTCGACAGCAGCCTCGATGGTCGACGACGACCCGGGTTCCGCCCCGCCCGTGCTGGGCGCCACCACCTCTGCCGGTCCTGACCCTTGTGCGACGGGGTCGGAACCAGCGACCGCCGAGGCGCCTGCCTTCGCCTAGGCCACCGCCTCCTGCTGCTTCATGTGCTCCTTTGCGGCCTGAAGCCGCTAGATCCAGTCGGCATCCTGCGCTGCCGTCCGATTAATGACGACGGTGCTTGCCCGAAGCGACTTTACGGGGGTCGGCCCCATCAGCTCCGCCTTCCGCTTAAACCTACAAAGCGAGAGAAAACATCGGTGAACGGTTCTAGAGAAAGGCAAGAAAGTGAAACACGGACACTTACCCGGAAAGCGGCACCAAGGGCCTCGACCTCGACTGATCTGACCCTCCCGGCGCTGCCGGCGGTGGCCTCGCGGCCGGCCCACCGGCGGGCCGGGTACTCCTTGGAGCCCTGGCCGAAGGGCCGCCTTGGGTCCTTTGCGCCTCCGAGGCCAGCTGGCCTCGGGTCCTCATGCCCACCGGCGGCGCCACCGATGACGACGCCGGTACCACTGCTCTAGCCTCCGCCTGAGCTTGCGGGCCCTGGACTGGTGTAGGCAGCCCGGTCGACCCCTCCTGTTGGGTCCGGGATAAGGCGGCCCCTCCCATCGAGGGGCCCGCCTCCTTCTCCACCTCTTCCTCCGCCTCCTCGACCACCACGACCGATGAGGACGACCCCTTGACAGGCTCCAATAGGGGCCGAATGTCGGGGAGGTCCCCCAGGCTGGTCGCGGTGTCATACTGTGACAGGGCATCGTCGTCATTGCCATCGCTGCCGTCATCATCCTCCCCCGAGACTGTCTCGGAGGGAGACTCTGCGAGGGGGACCCCGTCGAGGGCCTGCTTGCGCCGAAGTTTCTTTAGCGCCTCCTTCTCCTTGGCCTTGCAGATCTGCCGCTTCTTGGCCGTCTCCTTGGTCTGCTTCTGCTAGGACGCGTGCTGGCGTCGAGCCTCCCGGGCGGGCCGGTCCTCTGGGACTGGCGGCCGCGTCTCCCGCAACGCAGACAAATCCTGCGCATCGGCCTCGACTAAGTCAGAGGAATCCAAAAATAAACAAAACGAACGAACGTACTAGCCAAAACACTTACCACGGGCTCGAACCCCTAGGTAGGTCGCATGGGGACTTTGTCGACCTCATCCACCTTGAAATTCCCCACCATATGGCGCGCCCGCCGGAGGACCTCCTCGAGGGTGAGGGACTCGTGTGACATCTGGCTCCCCTCCAGTCGCGCCTCCGGAGTCATCTGGTCGAGGCGGAGGCGACGCTGGCATAGCGGCATCACTCTGCGTTGGTGGAACGCCGTGGCCACCGCCGCCGCCATCAAGCCCCGTAGACGGAGTTACTGTAGTGCCGCCAGCAACGGATCCAGACACGGCTTCTCAGCCTCCGGCACTCCATAGGTCCAGTTCTCCTCTCGGGCGGTCAGCACCCGGCCGGTGTACCTCGGCAACTGACTCTCATCGTTGTGGAGGTAGAACCAGCCATCGTGCCAACCGCTGTTCAAGGAGATGAGATGGGCCGGGATGTATAGATCCGCCCGACCTGACCTCACCTACAGGACGCAGCTCTCCGCTTGAACTGCGCACCGAAGCCCCTTCTCCCCTGCCTTCTTGGTGAAGAGCTCTGCCTTGAAAAGGTGGAGCCACAGATACCACTGCGGCTCCACCCCTAGGTAGCACTCACAGACCGCCGCAAAGATGGCGGCCTATGCAACAGCGTTGGGGGCGAGGTGGTGCAGCTCCACCCGGTAGTAGTGGAGGAGCGTGCGCATGAAGATGGTTGCCGGCACGCCGAACCCCCGCTCGTGGAAGCAGATGAAGCTCACCACGTATCCCTTGGGGGGGCGCCGACTCCCGGTGGTCAGGTGGCGACGCAATCCACTCCGGTCGCGACCGGCTTGTCCGCGGCCGCAGCAGTCCATCCTCGACCAGCTCCTCCAACCTCCTCTCCGTCACCGAGGAGGCGGCCCAGTCGTCGACGGGGAGGATCTGACTCTTTCCTGCCATTGGCGCTACAGAGAGCTAGGTGGACGAAGAGGGTGCTACGGCGGCGGCGCTGGATGTGGGCGGAGAGCATAAGGGGCAAAGGGCTGTCTGAGGCAAAGGATGCAAAAACGCAAAGGACCGGTAGGGGAGACAGACCCCTAGGCCTTGTTTTTATAGCCTCGGCGGAAGCCCAACGGCCGTGCGAAAAGGAAGGAGCGGTTTCCCGCATTTAATGCTCTTACCTAACTGTTTCCCTGAATCTCGCAGGAGTTAGGCACGTGGCCGTCCCCCACGCCGTAACCGTACGCCACGTCGCCCACTACCGCGCCGATCTCACCCTCTCCCCTAAAAAGGCGTGCCTGGCTAACGGGCGGGGTAGGATCCGCGGACGGATATTCCCAGATACCTGGTAAACGGGCTCCGAGCCCGCCATAAGTCTCGAGGGAGCGGAAGCTGGCCCTCGACCTGGGTTCGATAGCTGCCCTCGAGCGACAGAGTTAGGGACAACCAGGGATGCGCCTGTACATGGCCAGAGCTTGAGCCACGCTCTCAAGGCACCCCAAGACATATTGGAGGCCGTAGGAGGAGGTTGACGTAGGAATCCCCTCGGGGGAGGCACCGAGCCCTCGGATCCCATTGCAGGGAACCGACATCCACACGACCACTCCTTGGCATTTTTTGGGAGCGCCTCTGGGCCACTAGCTGACTCCTAGCGACTGGAGCATGGGCTCGCACTCTGGGCCACTAGCAGCTCGCCGGAGATCGTCGGAACTTGCCCAAATAGGGGTAGTACGGCGTTCCCCACCCCTCCTCCTCTCTGAAGGAGGAGCGTGAGGGTCGCACAACAGAAGATGGCCGGGACGCTGATCGACCTCGTGTGCACGAGGCTCAGGGGCTAGACCACAACGAACCATTCCCCAATAGAATGAATAAAAGACCTCAGAGGAGTCTCAACACTCCACCGAGCCCTCGGGGGCTACACCGGGCGGGTGCGCTCGCGCGCCCCCACCAGAAAAATCACGACGCTACGACCCCAGTTCATCAACAAACAAGCCTCTGGGAGAGTGATCACACACTCACCCAAAGGCTCAGGGGCTGCTATTGGTACCAACAGCATGGGGGTACCCACATCCATCGATAATAAAAACACTAAAACGACTAAACCGTAGTAAAAGGCAGCCCGCCTCGACCGCGTATCGGGTTCGTCTCGTACGAGGCCAGCACGATAAAGTGCCTCGACCGCGCTCCGGCTCCGACTCGTACGAGACACCCTCGACGGGACCGCCTTGACCGCGCCCCGTCCCGCACGACAAAACACCTCGACCGCATTCCGACTCGCACGAGGCTCATCCGCCCACCGGAAAGACTTCGGCTCGCATGACCCTGGGTCGGGGTGCTCGATCCCCTCACTTCACCTACCCTAGGACAAAAGTCTGAGCATTTAATGCGATTACCTGCTTCCACAAACCGGCATGGTCGCAACCAGGATCGACGTGGGAGCAATGCCGGTGTCAGCTCTCACTGTTTTACCGCCCATCCCGTGATGGGAGGTGAAACCTATCACTATGCACACCTTACCGAGCACTGTTTATCGCCAGTTACCCTTGAGGGAGGATACGACAAGGCCCGTATTCCGCAATCTCAGGGATTCGGCCTTATCCGTCCGACATCGACCCGGCCTTGACCCGACCTCGATGCCCAGCGCAGTTCAATAGGAAGGGAAGGACAGTATGGCACGGCGCTCCGAGTCATTTCGTCATCTCATCCTCTACGTCACCATGGTGTCCAGGGATGGCCAGCCATTCCCAGGGCACGTCGCTACAGTCACCTCAACAGGGATCGACAAAACATCACCTCAGGGTCCCCCGGCGTCCCGGCCTCCTCCTACCCTATAAAAGGGCAGGCCAGGGCTCTACAACGACGCAGAAGACAGAAAAAAGAACAACAGGCAAGACATGAGACCAAAGCCAAGAACCAAGCACTCCAAGGCTCCCCACACAGAGATCAACATCTCAAGCAATCATCTTTGTACTCTTTTTCCTCTCTTTGAGACTTGGGCTTGCCGCCCTCTCTCGCAAGCTTGTAGCCCCTACACAAGCACCTCGGTGTAAGGAAATACTAAACTCTCTCCCCCCGCTGGATGTAGGGCCTTCTTCAGCCCGAACCAGGATAAACCCCCGTGTGTTCTCCTTGCATCACCATCCAGGATAGGGACACGCAGCACTCACTCGTCGGTTTAGGACCCCCTCGGGACCAAACACCGACAGTTTCCATCCTAGAGAAAGCGAAGGCTGACTTGAAAGCTACAAACAAGGAGCTTATGGGGCAAGTTAAATCGTTATAGGCCTCGATTGAGAAGAACAAAGCCCTGGTTGAAGAAGTTGAAGATTGTGCGCATCGTAATGTTGACCTTCGCATAGAACTGAGAGAAAAAGATAATGATTTGAAGAAAGCCAAGGAGGCTCGCTAGGAAGCTGCGAGATTGGCGGAAGTGAGGTTGAAGGAGTTGGACAAATCGAGGGTCGCCTTACTGGCTTGTATGGAGGCGAAGAATGCTATTGATTTTGCTTTTGCTAAGGGTGGTGCTGATCTGAGTGAGGCTCTTCCCGTGGCTGATTGAGGTGCATTTTTGGGGTGGCTTCGGGCGGAGGTTCGGCAATTTGAGAGGTTGCTCGACGCCATTTTGGACCTCGGGGCTTATGGTGCCGCCCTTGCTGTGGCCCAGACTTTTCAAGCGGCAAGTTGTGATCATTTGTAGAAAGTTGGGTGGGTTCCTCATAAGTTTTCGAGTTTGGATGACGTTCGTGAGGCTGCCAAGGATCCTTAGTGCAAGAACGTGGTTGTGCAGTTCCCAAGGAAGTTTTGGTCGGCGGGGGGTCGGGCTCTTGCTTTCGACGTAGCCATAACTAGCACTCATGAGGTACTTTTGTGTTTTTGTTTTGTTATTTTTCCTATTTGCTTTTGTTTTGTTCCTTATTATTTTGTCATTGTTTTGATAGTTGTTATAGCCTTGGGATGGGTCAACCGTTGCGACTGGGACATCTTCGATCGGTACGAGGGTCGATGCGTCGGCTACTGCCGCTGAGGCATCCAAGAGCGGAGCTGTTCCTAGAGCTAATCGTGGGGACGACGGAGTGGGGCACGTCAGCGTTGAGGGTCAGGAGGCTAGGCGTGCAACTGAGGCCAACGCCATGGATATTGATCAGACTGGGCAGGTCTGATGCATGTGTGCATCGTAGCTAGAATAAAGATACTTCTAAGTAACGTTTTGCGTGACCCCTGCGAGGGTTGATTTTGAGGATGCTTGACTGTTGCCTTCATTGCATAGGTTCCTGCGGTGCCTGCGCGTGAAGTGTTAGATGTTATGCCCCTGATGATGAATCGTCAGGATACATTTATCTCTGGCGTGTCTTGGGCGCGTGTTAAGTCTAAGTTTCCATCGTTGTCATTTGATCATTTTTGTTGGGCGAAGGTAGGTTTGTATGATAGGAAGAATCAAGAGGCATGGAAATTCTAGCGGAATGCGGACCTCACGAGTCATCAGGCTGAGCGTTTGTTGTTTGGTTCGAAGTCCTGTTCGGTGGTGCTGGATGACATTGAAGATGAGGACGCCATAGACTTTATATTTGGGCGAGGCCGTTTAACTTTGGACGAGAAAGGTAAGCTGAAGTTGCCGAAGCCTGAGCCATTGGAGCTTGATGAGCGTGACCAGCGCCGCACGTATCGCGTGAGGGTCTTGGAGGGTGACCCGCCATTGGTCCCTGCGGGGCCTATTCTCTAGGGGCCGATGGTTGAAAAAGTTGTTCCTGAAGAGGGTGGGAATATGGGTGGGGGTTTGTAGATGGTGGTAGATGACATGGAGGAGTTTGTGGAGGATGTGGCGAGCGAACTGGTTGATAGTGTGCTTGGGGACGTGGTTGCGGATATGGCAAAGGAAATTGCTTGCGAGGTTTGCTTTGAGGAGGACGCTCCCGATGTTTGGGAGTTATGACGCCGAGGGTCGGCTTAAAGTGGATTCTGCAAGAAAGTGATTGTTGTTGTTGAGTGCCCCTTTGAGGGTTCAAATTGTTGTAATTGTTGTAATTGTTACTTTGTTGTGGATATCGGTTAATTGGACGGAGAAATTTTTGTACCTTGGTTTGAGTTACTTTTATTCTTCAATGTGAGGGTTGCTGTGTTGCGTTGTATTTTGTTTAGGCGAGGCTTGTTTGACCTATTTTCCGCTGCTTGACATCCATTGATGTCCCCGATTTCTTTTATGCGAGGCTCGCTTATTCTGCGCTTTGACACTTGATGCACCGCGATGCTCCCTATTTCTTTTAGCCGAGGCTCGCTTGTTTTGCGCTTCTGATACTTAACGTGCAGTGATGCCCCATATTTCTTTTGAGCGAGGCTCGCTTGTTCTACGCTTTGAAACTTAAAGCGCATCGATGCCCCCTATTTCTTTTAGGCGAGGCTCACTTGTGCGTTTTGAAGCTTAACGCGCAGCGACGCCACCTATTTGTTTTGGGCGAGGCTCGCTTGTTCTGCGCTTTGAAACTTAACGCGTAGCGACACCCCCTATTTCTTTTAGACGGGGCTCGCTTGTTTTGCGCTTTGAAACTTAATGTGTGGTGACGTCCCCTATTTCTTTTAGGCGAGGCTCGCTTGTTTTGCGCTTTGAAACTTAATCTGAGCAACGCCCCCTATTTCTTTTAGGCGGGGGTTGCTTGTTTGGATGTGACATGGGGTAAGGTCTCAAAGATTAAGTTTTATTTATATTATCGGAGGTTACAGGGCTCCATCGATGGAGGTTTACATTTGTATTCTATCTCTAAGTGTAAGGTGTAATCGCCGACTTTGCTTGACCCTCGTTTGAGTTAGTGGAATATGATGTGTGTTATTTTGCTCTGCTTGCTGTTCAATGATGAACCTTGGTGCACTCTGGAGGATTTCTCTTTGGACCGGCGAAGGAAGTCCCCGTTGATGTTGTCGTGGTGGGCCGATGAGGTCACCGGTTTCCTTCTTGTGGAGCTTGGATCTGGTGGGGCTTCGTTCTTACTTGAGCATGATATCCTCTAGGAGCACCTTCAAGTTCTGGTTCCTAGCGAAGCTTCGGTTGCGGGTGGCTGATTGCCCACTTGTAGTAGCAGGTATTTGAAACATTGCCACTTGATCTCTACATGGCTAGCGCCAAAGCTCTCGTCGATGCTTCCTCTTACTGACCCTTGCCAGGGTGTTGTTAGAAGTGTGTGAGCTCTGAGGCTCGGACCGCTCGGCGAAGATATCGGCCCGCACACCAGCTTCCAGTAGGAGGTGTTGGCGCTCCCTTCATGCTGGGGCGTGAGATCGGCGGCGAGGGAGCACCAGGGGGATGTTACATTTTTTCTTGTAGTATCCCCCAAGTGCTCTTGATTTTGGGGCTACTTTGAGTAGGTTCACGGATGAGATTGTTCCAGCTACTCCTAACATTACATTTGTTCTTGCCGTACCCTCGCTTACTTGGTCGGAGGTTGGGTCTGGTGGGATTTTTGGCGAGGCTTTTCTTTTGCGGAGGTTTGGTATTTTGCAAGGCATTTGGCCAACGCGGGGCTTGATGGTGTTGTTTGCTGCTAAAGTTCTTGACTGATGTTTGTGTTGGATTGGGGGTGGTATTTATAGAGTGATTTGGTGTGGGGCTGAGGGGACAGAGGCATTAAATGCTTGGCTAAGTTGCAGGTTTGTTGGTGGGGTTTTAAATGCTGGTGATTTGTTTTACGCCATTGAATGTTGGCATCGGTGTGTTGATGGGACGCTACTCTAATGATTCTTGATTTTGGCGTGCGTATTGAATGCCGACATTGGAAGAAGGGATCTATGGGTCCCAGGTGTTTTTATCGATTGTTTTGTCTTGTTGGGACCTTCGCTTTTGTTCTTCTCCTATGTTTTTTCTAGTTTGTTGGTGATGTTTGATGAATGAGCCCTGGCATATTTGCGAGGGTGTTTGGGTTTTTGACCTTCGCTTCCATTTTTTCTATTGAGGACGAGGGGAGTTTGCTTTTTTGAGCACCTGGCGTCTTTGCGAGGGTACTCAGATTTTTGACCTCTACTCCCATCCTTTGCCTTGAGGATGGGTGGGGTTTTGCTTCCTGAGTCCCCTGGCGTTATTGCGAGTGTACTTAGATTTTTTACCTTCACTCCTGTCCTTTGCCTTGAGGACGGGTGGGGTTTGCTTTCTAAGCCCCTGGCGTCCTTGCGAGGGTACTCAGATTTTTGACCTCCGCTCCTGTCTTTTGCCTTGAGGATGGGTGGGGTTTGCTTTTTGAGCCCCTGGTATCCTTGCGAGGGTACTCAGATTTTTGACCTCTAATCCTGTCCTTTGCCTTGAGGACGGGTGGGGTTTGCTTCCTGAGCCCCTGGCATCCTTGCAATGGTACTCAGATTTTTGGGGAATGTTTTGATCCGATCGGGGGTCTAGATAGAGATCCCTGCTTGGAGCAAATCTTTATCTAGTTTTGTGGTGATGAGGGTGGGTCAACCTTGGGCTGCCCATTTCGGCAAACTTGAGCTTTTCGAGGAAAATATTTTGTTTTAAAGGGTAGAGTTACTACCTCATTGAAAAACCTTGTGCCCCTTCGCAAGGAGAAAGAGTGCAGTGCTGAGTTCTTACGTCATTGAGTATAGAAAAGAAAGACATAAAAAATTACATGGTGCGAGCGCTCACTAAGGCGCCACTAAGGGTAATATTTGCAGATGTTGTCGATATTCCATGTATGTGGTAGTTTGTTGCCTTCGCTATCTTGAAGGGTGAATGCTCCTTGTCTTGTTGATTGAGTGGCAAGGTATGGCCCTAGCCATTTTGGTTGGAGTTTTCCTGCCATTTTGGCGTTTTGCTTTCTGACGAGGACCATATCGCCTGAGTTGATTTGGTAACGGTTCACCTTCTTGTTTCTCCATCGGGTGGTTTTGTCTTAGTATATCCGAAAGTTGTTGACCGCTTGGCATCTGAGCTCTTCCGCAAGGTCTTTTGTCAGTTGTTCTTCATCTTGAGAGTGAGGCCAGTTTTCCACAAGGGTAACTCTTGGTGACTTGTGGGTGATTTCTTCCGACAAGACTGCTTCTTCGCCAAAGAGGATTTTGAATGGAGTAAACTTAGTTGCTCTTGATTTAGATGTACTATGTGACCAGATGATGGAGGTGAGCTCCTCAGACCATTTCCCCTTGGATCTGTCATGCAATCTTTTGGTTATGCCTTGGAGGATCAAGCCATTTGCTCTCTCAATGAGGCCATTGGATTGTGGGTGTCTTACCGAGGCAAAGCATACCTTCATCGCTATCTGCATCCAGAATTCTTTGAACACCTTGCTGTCAAATTGTGTTACATTGTCCACTGTGAGTTCTCTTGGCACTTTGAAGTGGCATATGATTTGCTGCCAGAAGAATTTTTTGACAGCTTGCGAGGTTATTGTTGCGAGTGGCATGGCTTCTATCCATTTGGTGAAGTACTCGATAGTGACACCACCGCATAGTGAAGGTTACTTAGGGTAGTTGGCAGTGGTCCAACTAGATCCATTGCCCATCGCTGGAGGGGCCATGTTGGGCAAATTAGTGTTGTCGAAGCTCCCGGTCTGTTCGAGGGTGAGACTAAGAGCTGGCAGCCTTCGCAGTGTTGAACTAGCAAGGCTGCGTCGTTTACTACTGTTGGCCAATAGAACCCTTGTCTGAAGGCTTTACCCACTAGAGCCCTTGGCCCATTATGGGAGCCACAGGAGCCCTCGTGGATTTCTTTTAGCAGCTACTTACCCATAGTGGTTGTGATGCACTTGAGGTGTGGTGCTGTTACGCTAGCCTTGTATAGCTCATCGATAATGATCTTGTACCCTCGGGGCCTTTGTTGCATTCTCTTTTCTTCTTCTTTGGTTTGTAGTTCATGTATCCTTTGAGGTAAGCCATGATTGGTGCTCTCCAATCTTCGCTGTGAATTGCGTTGATTAGCTTGGGTGCTTTGAAGTTTACTTCTACCGAGGGTTGGTTTATGATCTCATAGAAAACGTCCAAGGGTAAAGTGATACCCTGTGCTGCTGCGTTGGCGAGTTCATCTGCTTCTCTATTCTCTGTCCTTGGGATTGGTTTTGTTTTGATTCCCAAGAAGAAACCTTCGATCTTGTGGACTGTGAGTAGGTACTTTTGTAGCTCTGGATCTCTGGCTTTGAATGCTTTTTCAATGTGGCTAGAGATTACCTAGGAGTCTATTTTTATGATGGCCCTCCTTGCTGAGAGCGCGCGAAGCTTTGATAGGGCTAATATGATTGCTTCATATTCTGTGCTGTTGTTTGTGCACTGAAATTCAAGCCTCGCTGCGTATCTGAGTGTGATGCTTCATATTGTGCCGCTATCCCAGCTCTAGCTGCTCCCCATGCTCCATCTGTGTTCACCATCTAGACCGGTTCTGAGACCTCCGCTATGTTATGAGTGTCGGGGCCCAGTCAGCCATGAAATCTGCGAGGGCTTGGGATTTAATTGTGTTTCTTCTGACGAATTCTATCATGAAGTCATTAATTTCTGTTGCCCATTTTCTGATTCTCCCTATAGCTTCTAGATTCTTGAAGATGTTGTCGAGCGGAAAGCTCGAGGGTACGATAATCTTATGCGCCTGAAAATAGTGCTTCAGTTTTCTAGAGGCCACGATGAGTGCCTATGCTACCTTCTCCATTTCTATGTAAAACTTTTTTGCACCGCCGAGTGTTTTGGATACATAGTATATTGGCGGTTGCTTCTTTTGGTGCTCTTCTTGTTGTTCCCTTACCAATACTATGCTGACAGCGTGTGGCAAGGCTGCGACATACAGTAGTAGGGGTTCTCCGAACTGTGGATTTGCAAGGGTTGTCAAGATGTGTAGGTAGGCTTTGAGGTCATCGAAGGCCTTTTGTTGAGTTGGTCCCTAGCTGAATGGGTATGCGTTTTTAGCACTTCGAAGAAAGGTAGCCCTCGCTCTATGGACCTTGACATGAATCTATTCAATGCTGCGCGCCTCCCTGAAAGCCTTACTACTAGCTTCCGTGAAGCCGGGGCTTTCATGCTGAGGATAGCATCAAGTTTTTCTAGGTTTGCTTTGATTCCTCTTGCGATAAGGCAACCGAGTAATGTGCCCTTGCTTACACTGAATATGCATTTTTTAGGGTTTAATTTGAGCCCTGCATTGCGGAGGTTGGTGAATGCTCTTTTGAGGTCTTTGATGTGATTTTGTTTGAGCTTGCTCTGAATGACAATATCATTGACATAAGCGGAGAATGCTTTGTCTTCTTTGAACACTTTGGCTGTCATTCGGGCGAAGGTTGACCCTGCGTTCCGTAAACCCTCTGCCATTCCTCTGAAGCAATATGTTCTAAAGGGTGTCATGAAACTTGTCTTTTGCTCATCTTCCTGATTCATCCATATCTGGTGGTAGCCCGAAAACTAATCGAGTGATAGGAGCTCGCAGCCGGCTGCTGAGTCGACGAGGGTACTAATTCTTGGTAAGGGAAAATCATCCTTGGTGCAGGCTTTGTTTAGGCCTGTGAAGTCAAGACACATTCTCCACTTTTTGTTTTACTTTCTGACCAGCACAACATTTGATAGCCAGGTTAGGTATTTGACTGGTCGGATGAACCTGCGTCGAGCAAGTGCTGGACCTCCGCCTTGGCTGCTTGTTTTCTTTCTTTAGACATTTTCCTAAGTTTCTGCTTGACTGGTGGGTGATCCTCTTTTACGTGTAGTATATGCTCTATTATTCACCTGTCTACCCCTCGTAGGTCTTCGGTGGACCAGGCAAAGATGTCGATGTTGTTGCGTAGAAATTGAATGAGTTCGCTCTCAATTTTGCTATCTAGTTTGGCGGAGATGATGACCTGGTTGTTGGTGTTACCCTCAAACAACGTAACCCTCTTGGTTTCTTCTGCTGGCTTCGCTCGGGCTTGCTACTCTGGTTCATCTAGCGAGGGTTCCTTCTCTTTTGGCTTTTCTTTGTCGAGGTTGTGTACATTTTTCTATCCTAGTGTGGTTGTTTCTTCCACGATTCTGGCGAGCTCTTGATCACCGTATACTGCAATGACGCCTTTGGCGGTGGGTAGCTTCATACAAAGATAGCCTATGTGCAGGACTGCGCTAAACACATTTGTGACCCCTCGGCCGAATATGGCATTGTAGTTGTAGAGCATGTCAACCGTATCGAACGTTATGTGCTCTGTTCTGTTGTTGTGTTGATTGCCGAAGGTTACTGGAAATGTGATTTTGCCTATGACCTTCACTTGGTTGCCTCCAAACCCGTATAGCGGTCGCCCTGCCGGCTGAAGTAGATTTATGTCGAGCTTCATGTTGTCTAAGGTTGATGCGAATAGGATGTCAACGGAGCTGCCTATATCAACCAAGATTCTTGTCACCGCCCACCCGGCAAGGTTTGTCTCAATGACCATTACATCAATGTGAGGATAGTATTTTAGTTTGAGGTCTGAGCTGTTGAAGGTAATTGGGATGTGAGACCATTGTGAATTTTTGTGGGGTCCCTCGGTGGCGAGGTGGTGCACCCGCCTCAAATGCTCTTTGCATTGCCTTTTGTTGCCGTGTTCCTCATTAGACCCTCCGGTGATTGTGAGAATGACGCCGAAGGTTGCAGTTGGGTTATTGATTGTGGTTTGGCTAGTCTGGTTCGTGGGCTCTACTTTTACTTGCTGTTGCTGCTGACTTGGTGGTGGTAAGGCTGGATGTTGATTTTGCATTTGTGGTGGAGTGGGTGGATGGGTGACTGTGTATTGGTGGTTGTTGGTGCGACTGTTGTAGCTATAAGATGGTTGGGGGTTGTCGTAGGTGTTGTGATGGTTGTAAGGAGAGTTGTATCTTGCGAGGGTTTGGTATTGTTGAGGATGGTGTTGCGAGGGTATGCCATAGTTTATGGGTGTATACTAATATGTGCTGATTGCGGGGTTGGCTGGCTTCTTGTGTAGTTGACAAGCCTTGGTAGTCCTGAGGCTGCGGCTTGCTAGGCCTCCTGGTATTCCTTTTCCTTCGCGAAACAGGCACACTGTTTGGTTGTGTGATCCTTTCCCGGCCCGTAGAAATAGCAATCAACGTTCATCGGGTCTCTTTGGCTAGGTCTGTTCTGTGCATTGGTTCTGTTGTCGTTCTGACCGGTGACGGGGGTTGATTGGGGTTTTTTATTCTGCTACTGTCTTTGTTGTTGTGGTGGTACCAATTCTATTGCATTCACATTGATTGCCTCATTGCGAGGGTATTGCTTACGCTGTGGCGGCCTCGGGGTGGGCGCACCTAAGGTTTGAGAGCGTCAGTGTTTATGCGATGAACTATGTCTGATCTGATGTACTTTTCCATGACTTCGTGCAGTTCTGTGATGGTCTTAGGTGGCTTTCTAGTGAGCCTAGAAGAGCACGGTCCAGGCCTTACACCATTGACGGCTGCGAGGATCACTTTATCGTCTGTTATGTTGGAGGTCCTTGCTTTGAGTTGGACAAACCTTCGCTAGAAATCTCATAAGGGTTCTTGATCGGCTTGAGTGCAAGCAAATAATTCCATGGGAATTATGGTCGATGAGCTAACACCTTTGAAGTGGTTACACAGTTTTTCACGAAGCTTGCCCCAGGAATCTATCGAGCATAGGGGAAGGTTGCTGTACCAAGTTTGAGTAAAGTCTTGTGTGATGATCACAAAAGATTTTGCCATTGTAAACTCATCCCCTCCTGCTACCGTGCATGTGGCCTCATAGCTCATTATGAATTGGCGAGGATCCATGCTTCCATCGTACCTTGGCAGGTTTTGTGGTTTGTACTCTAGCGGCTAGCCTTTGGTTTGTAAAATTTGGGTTAGGGGGGATTTTGGATCATAGGCCATTGGCGGGGGTTGGTTTCTTCGATGCAGTTGAATGGCCAGGGGAATATGCTCTAGGTAGATTTGGTGTAAGCGAGGGGGTGGTGACAGAGGTGGTGGGGGTGGAGGTGGTGGGTTGGGATGAAGTGGAGGTGGGTTTGGTTGAAGCGGAGATGGCTGGTTGTGCTGCTCAGGCAAGTAGTTTGGGTTATCTTCGATGTCTGCCAGGTAGTCGTCCGTCAGGTTGAGTTGTTCCCTGGCCTCATCTGCCTTCTGCCTTATCACTTGCAGGCAGGCCTATCTCTAGTGGTCTTCAACTCGATGTCTTTTCTCTTGGAGTTCCTCATGCATCTGATTCAGAGCTTCGAGGCCTCTCGCCTCTGCATGTTCATCGTCTTCCTACGACACGTAGCTAGTTTCGTCCAGCCCAAGGGGTTGGTGATTGAATTCAGCCACGGCGGGCATGGTTCTGTCTGGGCTATGCTGTTCCCCTGTGGGCTGAGCGGTTGGCTAAGGCACCGACGCTCCGCTACCTCCGGCTGCGGAGCTCCCCGCAGCTGTTTCAGACCCTCACGGTAGTTGCGGATCCCGGTGGGTGTTCCTTCTTGTTCTTGTCATGGTTTTGGAATGTGGTGGACTGGGGTCCACACGGACGACGCCAACTGTGGGGTTACTCCTAACCTCCCACCCTCGCTCAATGGCATAGGGAGAGGTCGAGGGTTTCCCACAGTGTTTGAGTTAGGACAGCTAGTAGCGAGTAGCGAAGGTGTAACACCCCTGGGTGTTAAGCGTGCATTATCATCCCAAGCATGAGCATTATCATCACATACATGTTCATCATCACATGCAATATAAGTTAATTTAAATTGAAATGTGAAAAATAATTATTTAAACCCTAATTGTTGCAATTGCTTGCTAAGAGTGGTAGAACTTGTTTAGCTACAATTTTAGATAATCTAGAATTAATTAACATGACTTTTGGAGCAACTTTTGTATTCCAAATCTCCTCAAATTTTGCTTTTAAAAATACTCTAGAAAAGTAAATTTTTAATTAAAATTTGACTTTAAATCATTAATTCAAAATCTATTCAGAATTTTGAAAAGTGCCCTACATGAAAGTTGTAGAGAATTAAATTTTGAACAACTTTTATTTTGGGGAAAATTTGTGAAAATGTCTTCAAATTTGAATTTGAATCAAATTAGAAAAATCTGGAAATTTATTTATAAATGGAAAAAGGAATTTTCGGCCTTAACGTGCCGCCGCCTCCCCTCAGGCCCGCTCGCTCAAGCCGGCCCAGCCCGCGCCCACATCTGCCTCCTCCCGCCCGCGCTCGCGGGCACACGCCGTGGCGCCGCGGCAGAAGCCGGCCGCCGCGTGGCCGTACGTCGCCGACGCCGTGCGCCACACGCCCTCCGGTGGCCCCCGCGTCCCTCTGCACCCACCTACTCCCTCCGCGCGCTCGCCCGCCTCAGCTGCTGCCTCCATTCCCCTCTCCTCGCTCCACAGCAGCCGCTAGCAGCAGCCGCGCGGCCACCGCGCCATTGCCGGCTCCCGAGCTCCGCCACAGCCTTAGCCGCCGCTCCGGCTCACCGCCACCACCTCGGTCTTCCTCCTCGCTTCGCCTTCTCGTCGCGCATCCAGTGCTCGCCACGGCCCGCGAGGATTCGGGCCCTAGCCATGGTAAATGCTTGCCGGAGTTCTAGCCAAGCTCACTGGAGTGAGCCGCTCCGTGGACTTCACCCCTCCATCCTCCTTCTCGCCCACTTCTCGAGCGCACGAGCACCGCATTCGCGCGGTGAAGCACGCTGACCACACCGCGCGGCCCCTCTCGGTCGGTGTTGGCCGGCCGACGGTGGGCCGAGCCACTGCGCCGCCATGCACACCGGCGAGCTCGATGTCGAGCTCGTCTGGCCACCTGCTAGGCACCCCTAGCTTCGCCTCGCAGCGGGAAACACGGTGGTGCCCTCCCCGTCGCTGGAGGATCCGCCGACGGCGAGATCCCGGCGGTCAACGCCGCCTCTGGCCAGTTCGGCTGACGGGTGGGCCCGTTTGACCACGGGGTCCCACCTATCTGTCTCGTGTGTGTTCGCAGTGTGCAGATCTGGGGTGCACGTAGCGTTTAGGACCGGTTAGATTTTCGGTTTTTAAAGAAAAGGATTTTCTAGAAATTGTGAAAAAGCTTCTAAAATTAATATCTCAAGATTTATAGCTCCAAAAATTGTGAAACAAAATTTGTAGTGTTTCTCATGAGTAGATCAATAGTTTAAAAATGTCGCATGTTAGTTTTGTGATACTTTGGCGTGTAGGTTTATTTAGTTAGTATAAATGCTGATATCTTAGAAAATGTGTAGTAAATAGAATATTGAATAGAAAAATGTGGTTCTTGTCTCATTAGTCTTCCTTAGTGATGTACTTTCTAGGAAAAATGTTTATGAGGCATGTTCTATGAAAAATTATTGAAGTGTAGTTCAAATGCCTTTAATTGATGATTTTTGTTATTTTTGGTAGAGAGCAAAAATTGTATAACACCTACATGTGATAATTTTTGTGATGTGCTTATTTACTGTGGGTAACATGTGAAAAATATGAAATCTGTTGTTTGATACTTTTTCTAGTACAAAGTATTTTCATGCTCAATAATATGTTGTAGCTTGTTTATTTTGTATAGATAGTTTTACTTATCCAAATTCCATGAAATTTTTGTAGTATGCTATTTAGAGTAAGAGTGTGCTACTGTAATTTTTGTAGATTTTTACCTGCAACAAAAGTAGGTGTTGATGTGTAACCCTTGTTTAAATAGGAAATAAAAGGTTATTCTTTATGAGTAATTAAAAGTAATAAAAAGTGTTTGGTGTATCTTTGAAGAATCAAAATACCTTGCTGATGTTACTTGATGGGTTAAGTTATTAGGGTTTGGCAAATAGTGACAACACTTGTGTGGGTATTATATGCTAACTAGTAGAAGAGTAGATGACGTGTTTTGTGGTACATGTTCTTGCATGATGTGGACTACCTTGTAGAAGATTTTGTTGTAATCCATACTATCAGTTCAATGTGTTCATCTGCATATCATGTCATTATAGCATTCCACCGCATTTGATGCACCGTCTACATGTTTACTTATGCAATTGCATCATACAGGATCGCAGGAGGAATCACAGGTAGCAGTGCCGGAGGAGCAGACTTGGAACGATTAGCAAGAGCCCCAGGCACAGGAGGTGCCCGAGGAAGAGGAGCAAGGCGAGGAGTTGCCTGAGTGCGTAGACCATCAGCCTAGCTCGTTCGAAAGAGGCAAGCCCGGAGCATTCTAAGTCTCCTACTTTATAAAAGCAATTCTTATTATATGAGTTATATATATTGTTGCATTAAGTTATAGGAGTTGAGTGAAACCGTTGTTGCATTTATTATCCTTGTTCACCTGGTTACTTTTTACCCTGTTAGGTCAGGATCGAATAATTGCTTAGTCATGCTTAGACCGCTAGAAGTCGGGTGATTTCCTGTCACCTGCGAGTTATAGGTGGATACCTGGTTATGGTTAGCTCAAATTGTGATTATGGAAAGTAGCCAAGTGTTGATAGATAAAGGGAGACCGGGCGGAGTCTTATAGGGTTTTGGACTATAGTGATTCCGTCTGTGTCGATTAAGGACCGATCGTTGCTCGTCCCTCTTGTCATGTTGAACGCATGCCTCACATTTAGCTGGCCCAATAAAGTACCTTTCGACTGTGAAGCTAGTGACACTATTTTAAGCCGGGATAAACTCGGATTGGCAGACTGGTGCTGAAGGGGGTATGATGGGGACGCGAAGAGTGAGCCCAAGGTGCATCTTGGCAGTCGGGCGGTCCCTGGGTAGTACGGTCCATGATTGTTATCCCGCGGCTTCTTGGAAAGTGTCATTGGTGATCAAGCGACCCTGACGGGGGAAACATGGTTTGTGTGAGGAATAAATCACCAGCTGGTTAGAAATTGATTCGAATCGCCATCGCTCCTGGATAGTGAGCACTTGACTCGAGCTACGGCATCATAGTAACAATGATGGAACACGGATGGTTAAGTGAATGATGTTGGAAATGCTAAACCTGATACGGTAACTTTTGATATTAATGGTTAATCAAGTGATTGCTTTAGCATAGGTGCTTACCTAGATTGAATAGGTTATAATAAAGATGATGCAAAAAGTACTTAAATTAGTTTATTCAGGACAACTTATGCTTTTCGCAAAAGAGTCAAGCCAGTCCACTTTATAAAGGCCTTCCATACTCTTTGGTGTCTTTTATTTCTGGTTTATGACGGGTAAGTCTAGCTGAGTACCTTCTCGTACTCAGGGCGTTGTTCCCATTATTGTTGCACATGGCTAGATGTACTATGGTTATTGCGTCAACTGTCTGTACCCGGCGATGGACGACAACTAGGACCAAGGGCAATGGTCCCTCCGTTCGTCTTATCTAATACTTTTGTGGACTATGAATACCTAATGGCACTGTATTGGAACTAAGTGTGTGTGGTTTAAAACTACTTGCTTCCGCTATGTTAATTTGAACTTGTGTTGTAATAACTTTTATTCTGAACTCTGATGTTTTAAATTTCCGTTGCGAACTTTATATAGCATGTGACTGTGGCTACTAAATCAGTACAATCTTGGTTGAATGTTGGTTGGTTTGAAATCCTTCGTGATTTCACGGAATCTCGGGTTATATGGGCTTAAGTTTGATAAATTATCTGCCTCGGTGGAAGATTTTTCTTACTTAATCTCGTATAATCATGTTGATCCGTTACAGAAGGTAGCGTGGAATGAAAAATGTGGATTAAATGCCCATTAATTCATTATGAAGAGATCATGCGCCTCTTACATAAACTGCCCGCGTATTTATAGGCTATACCCGGGCGCGAGGTGAAATTACAATAGGGCCAATCCCTAAAAGAAAAGCAAAACCTGGTGGCCAAGGGTTCGGTAGTAATCTCTACTCCCTTGTACTCCAACTCCTTGGCCCCGCCCCTCTATCAGTAGGATTTGTTTTGTCGGCGTGATCCCCCTCAACCGCAGGCGCCGACCTCCGCGCGTCCTCAGCGAAGGTCTGCCCTTTAACACCATCAGGGGCTGCCTCCCTCTTGCCCCGTACATGCGACGGTCCTCGAAGTACCTGCGTGAATGTTGTTCGAAGGTTAGAACATACCTTCGCCATCGAGGGTCAGCACTCGCGGCGAAGGGGTTAGCTAAGATGATTGACGAGCCAAGGATCTAGGAAGGATTTGGGCCGGGGGGTGCCCCCCCCCAACACTTGGAGGCCTGCTGGGTCAAGCTTGCCAAGTTGGTGCCCAACCCACATGAAACCAAGCTGTTGTTGGAGATGTACATGATACACATCTAATGCACTTGCAATATTGACCCGCCAACATCCAAGAACAACTGGACAAAAGAGTATCACGCAGGCAAAACATGCTTGGATACAGGTATAACAGTGCTTAGGCCCATGCCTGTGCAGGCACAGCTCGTTGCCTATGTGCTACTGTAGAAGCCATCCACGCGACATCCCTGCTGTGCTGCTGTCCCCTAGCATCCCTAACTAGTAAGTACCCTTTGTCGTCGGCAGAGACCCATCCACTAGACATGTATTACACAGTTATATTGTGTTAGAAAATGAAAAAAAACAGACACAAGGATAAACCAGGACTGAGAAAGACGACCAGAGGGGTGAATGGAAAACCTAATCCAATTTTCCTCCGATTTAGTCCACTATCCCGATTTCAACCACACAGCACTCACCGAGACCAAAAACACTTCGAGGAATACACACATGCTAACCAGTGGCTAGATATACTCAAGAGTATCTTAGAAACACAGCAGAAAAAGGCTGGAATCAAGAAGGAAAAGAGCCAGTGAAAAGCTCACAAAACGCAGAGTAAACTGGACTTCCTTGGGAGCAATATCAGACCCTCCGGTTTGTAATACCGGACCCACCAGTTCGAGGCCTCAGCCCAGCAAATTTCAGCACGAGCAGTTTTGGGTGAAAAAAGCAAAACCCTATCAAAATGTGTCCAAATGGATGAAATTTGAACCATAAGCTCACAACACCACGAGGAAGCTACTCACCAAAACTCAGCTCAAAATTGAAAAGTTCTCAGACAAGACATTTTGTATTGATGAACAGAACAACAAAAATTTTCCCTGAAAATACAAATTTGATCGAAATAGTTTCAGAAAAAATCGCAAACTTTGCACAGGGGTTCCCTTAGGTGTCTAGAAGCTTTCCGCTGAAGATCATGACCTAAAGACCACAGAATCAAACAGGATCTAAGAAACAAACCAATTAAAAGAGGGTTTTCTTAAACTTCCTCTCAAGGGTGGATTTTCGTGCTTCCGATGAATCTGGTCATATCACTTAGCAGATATGTTCCATGTGATTGGAAGTGGAGCTTCTACTTGTGGTTCTTATTAGGTTGTTTCTTATAGTCTATCATTGATGCTTATATGTTCATTAGGATTCTATATCGTGTTTGTTGAGCTTATTTATATCTCACTATATGTTGTTCCTCCGTGTCGCTCTTGTTTTTAGGGCAGATGCTACCAAAATTTTTGTTAGTCACTCTAGTTTCTATCTCTTATGGTGGAATCAAAGTTAGGGAAGTTTTAGGCATGTTGCACCTTTAACCAAAGGTTGGCGCTTCGCCGTCCTCTAGAAATAAGATTTGACCAACTATGTAAATCAGTTTTGTAGTAGTGTGGGCCTCGACAGCAGGTCTGATTTTCTTTGTAATTTCTAGACCCGGTTGTGCTCACCTGTGTATACAATTCTCAATTAATGGAAGGGTTGTTCACAAAAAAAATTAATGATAGGGTGACCACAATACCTCTGACAACCTGAATTTTCCATCTCTGCAAATCTTTGTTGTGGTAGTTTATTCTTTTGAAATACCTACTTCTACCACAGTTAATAAGTAAATAAAAACACCCCTAGGATTTAATTAGGACGTATATGTATTCGATTTGAATGCATTGAACTAGGCCTCCATCATAACTCAGATGCTGGATGGTCATATACATCGGTTTTTTTAGCGAAAGGGTCTGTAGCCTAGTAGTTACGAGAGCCTTAGTAGCACCTCAGGTCCTCGGTTCGACTCCTCATGGGAGCGAGTCTTCCGGGATTTAACAGTGTTATGCTTTTAGTGGTACGAGATGTTCCTGTCGACAGCGAGGCGACTGTGGTGACTTCGTTAATCTCGAGGATTTGCCGTCCCAGTCTTCGAAGATGTTCATAGTGGGTAGGGTTTGAATGCGTCCGTTCGTAGGGGTAGGGTTTGAATGTGTCCGTTCATAGGGGTGAGTGTGCGCACGTCGTGAGTGTCTGAGTTGTTAGCTTTGCTGGTCCATTGTATTTTGACTTGGTGGCATTGTACGCATGTTAAACGGTGATTATATTTATATGCTTTCCCTTGTTTATTTTCTCACTTTTCCTATATTTTAGGTGTCTTTTTTAAGATGACTTTTGTAACAGAATCGTCCAAATTATAAGAGCACAAGTACAAAAGCAATCACCGAAGTGATCAAATTCTCGCACTTGAGCCCATATAACTCCGGTAGTCCAATGAAATCACGAGGGATTTCGAACCAACCAACATACAAGCCAAGATCGTAGTGATTCAACATAACAAGTCATATGTTACAACCATTTCACAAGTAATTGAATATACATCGGAGTTCAACATAGTTATTACAACTTAAGTTCAAAAGTAGCGGAAGAAAAGTAATTTGAAACTAACATTTATCTTATTTCAAATACATGCCAGTACCAAGGTTGACTTCCAACAAAAGCATTAGAGAGAAGCTAACTCAGGAGGATCATGCCCATGATCACACTCCGCCTCTACGGCAGGAGTCAACCAACTCTTGCAGCCGTCATGATACATCACAACCTGCAACAAGTGGGGATAAACCCTGAGTACGAGAAGGTACTCAGCTAGACTTACCCGTCATAAACCAGAAATAAGGTGACACCAAGAATCATGCAAGGCTGATATAAAGTGGGCTAGCTTGACAACATTTTGCATAAAAGCTTATTATGAATAAGTAATCATTAATGCTTAAGCATCAAGTTAATTATCATTACCCTGTCATCTATATTAAAACCTATACTAGAGCACTCACTTTATTAGGAGCAAACAATATTAACCATAGTAGGTATAAATTGAGGCAACCTTTCCATCGTTATCCAATTAACCATCCGTTCAATTTAATGGAATCTACGTTGCCGCTGCTCAAGTCAAGTGCTCACTAACCGGGAGCGACGGCGATTCGAATCGAATTCCTATCCAGCTGGAGGGGTATTTCTAACACTCACCGCGCAGGCCCCTGCCAGGGTCGCACAAGCCACCTTTCGTACAATTCAGGAATCGCGGGTCCGAATGATATCGCAACCCCAAGGGCGACACTCTGCCAGGTGATAGGGACTCTAACCCCCCTTGGTCTCACGCCAATGTCCCCAAGCACATCCTTTCTCTCCTCCAAGAAGCAACCTACCATTCGATTCCCGGCCTGAACCATATTACTCGGCTTTGCGGTCAGAATGACTTATCCGGCCAACTAAATGTTAGACTGCGTTCAACATGACTCAAGGACGTACAGCGAATCGGTCCTTAAACGACTCAGACGGGGATAGATCCACACCCAAGACCTCCATGCCTTGTTGCTTCACTATCGTCACTCCGCCCAGTCTCATTTCATTTTATTAATACATGGTTCCATTCGACGATAGCAATATAGCCAACCGTGCCATATATGAATATCCCTACATCTCGCAGGTGACAGGAAATCACCTGACTTCTACCGCTTAAAGCAGGGCTAAGAATCCACTCGATCCTAGTCTAGGTAGGATTCAAGGATTCATATATCTGGACAAGGAATGATATAATGCAGCAAGGTTTTCAACCAACTCCTACCACTTAATGCAACAATACTTATAACATATATAGAATTAATTGCTTTGAAGGTAGGAGGCTTATAATGCTCCAGGGCTTGCCTGGGATCCGACTCAAGTTAGAGTATGTCAGATGAATTCACTTGGCGAGTATCCTCCCATCTAGCACTTGCCCGATCCTTCTATCTTCGGGATAGATCCACCAAACACCGTCTTCGGGTTTGGCTCCAACGCCACATCCTTCACACGTTTCTGCTAGCGTACCTATATGAGATGCAAGATGCAAGTGCATGAATACAAGGAAATGCAATAGATGATGCATCACACGTTAATCAAGGCAAGTATAAGGTTATAGTAAAGACACATAAGCACATCACATTACTTAAGTAACCTTACACAAACAAACATGCTAAAATAGCAAAGAAAGCAATACCAAGCATGACATAAGATTTACAAAGTCTCAGTTGTACTAGCTTAATCACCAAAGACATGAATCACACTTAGCAATACGCAAGCAAAGTAACCAAGCAATCATGTATTTTCAACAATTCTGGACATACACGCAGTAGCTGAGTAAATCAATCATATCTGAAGTTCTACAAACCCAAAGGACTTGCAAGAAGACATCCTAGAAAGCTTATGAAATTGTCCACCTTTCATCTATAAACATCTAAACCTGATTCTAACATTTCCCAGGTCGAAATACAGAAGGTACAGAATCTGTCCTGGAAGGACAGAGAGCAACATAAATCTGAACCCAACTGAGAACAGCAGTAGTTTCTAAACCATATGGCCAAATACCACCAAAATTTAACAGAAGCTAGATCATGAAATTCACAACAACTTTGTTATAGCACACAAGACATGAAAACATCATTTGCATAGGGTAATTAACAATATTCTCAAATCTGTTCAGAAACCTCATTTGCAAGAAATAATTATTAACTTATGTTGCAAACATATAATTGGATAAAACCAACTTTACCAACATGTCACCCAAGACTAATGAACATCAAAAAACATAGTGTCCAATGCTAGATAAATTATGTTAATACATTTATTAATTTATCTTAGATAATTAGGTGGAATTAGGAACACATATCCAAGGTGCACAATAAATTCTACCAAAATTACAGTGGCCTACATATGCTCTCAATAGTCTAGTGTCCAAATTTCAAGCCATTTGAACAAGTATATCAACCTCTATGAAAAAGACAAATGGCTATAGCAATAAATCATGTGAGAGCAAGATACACTAATAACTCACTCATACTGCACCCAAAATTCATGCAATTATTACCACACATCAAAAATCACATGAGTAGCATGACACAAAAATTTCACTTCATTTCGAGCTCTAAATTTGCAGTTATGAAAATAACAAATACCACTAGCAATGAAAACCTAGATGCAAAGATCTATTTTAAGAACTAAAACTTTAAACTAAAACATTACATATTATAGATCCACTACATAGATAATTTCACAAGGATTCCAAAAAGTCCTCATTTGCTATTTTATGATTTTTCTACTAATTACTACACACTTTCAAAGTTTGGCATAATTTTCTGGAAAAGAAAACCAGAAAAACGAAAAAGGAAAAACAACTTTGCAACGGAGTCCCTGCAGTTCTTCCAAATCAACCTGCAGTACAAAGTCACTATTCATATGAGTCAGTAGTGTGCAGATAGGCCCCTCCCTTTAGTCGAATTGCCGCGCGAGGTCCCTGACACGAATCAAACAGAGGAGGCGCTGGAGGTCGTCGGTGGCTCGCCGATGTCGGCCGGAGAAGGCTCGTCGGCGGCGGCTGATGAGCGGAGGAGCATGCTCAGACTCCGGCGCATTTGATGAGGGGCTTGGTGTGGCTAGCAGCAGTCTGTGGTGCCCCGGCCACGAGCACCAGCGGTCGGTGACGCCGGCGTTCGGCTGTAGGCTGGCTCCGACGATGATGGCGACAACGAAGCGGCTTCACGGCTTGCCTGCTGCTGTGCGCTTCCACAGGAGACCATTGCCAGGCCCGCGGTGGCCTGAGGTGCCCAGCCCACAAGCACAGGCGTCCCGACGGCAATGGCGGCGGACGCGGCAGTGGCGGTGGACGGCCACGCGTGAAGTTGGGCATGGGGAGACCGAGGAGGAGGCGGTGGTGCGACCGGCGGTGGAAGAAGGAGAAGGAGTAGGGCGCGACCATGCTGTGCCGGTGGCCAAGGAGCTCGGCGGGCTGTCCATGGCGGTCACGACCGCGTTCTGCGCGAGCGACGCCAGGGAGTGCGGTAGGAGGCGGAGGCGAGCTCAGGGACGAGGGGGAGACGACGGTGGGCAGCTCATCCACTCCCCAACGGCTCAGACATGCAGAGACGTGTGGCAAGGTGGAGGGCGCGCGGCAGCCCTGCATGGCGGCCACGCCCAGGGCATGCGGCGGCCATAGCGGCATTCTTCCAAACACGCGGCATGCAGCGAAGTGGCCAAGGTGGAACGAGATTTGGGCTGCCTTCCGGGCCGATTCTGGACTTGGGCCAAATACAAAGTTTGCAGCCCACACATTACACTACATTTTTCATTTAATGGTCATGTTCATTAGGGCAATAGATTAGGAGGTAATTAGCTCCAAAGTTTGCACTGTCAACACTTTAATAGCAATGAGCAAGCATCCAAATTGAGGGTCAACATGAAATGCAAATGGTGCCAACCTCTCGTATGTTATTTCCCATCAAGTAAGCTCCAACTTTTGTATTTGCCTCAACTTAAGTTGTTTAACGAAAACATGAGAACGCGGCATGCCAACATCGATGACTATGGATTCTAGGCTTAGAATATTGTCAAGTCTGAAAACTGTAGAATATTCAAACTTCAAGCCTTTGTTTGACAAACTTAGGGATATGTTTAGACCTAGGTCCTTATACAAAGGTTGTAGCACATAAACCAAAATACATCTTTTATTAAAGGGTCATAGACTGGTTCAACATGGTTAGGGAGATAAAGATTACCAAACATGTCAACTTATTGCTGCCACTCAAGGACTTAGACATATTTCTGATCTTCCAAAAACAGCAGCTTATTCAAACTTGTGGGCTCTATTTGACTAGGTTAGAGGCCAAACTAACTCTTGACCATTAAACAAAGTTTGTTCTACATAAGATGGACTACAACTTTTCTTTAAGGTCAAACCTCATAACTGGTACAGACATGCAACTTTTGCTGTGGTCAAAGTATCAACTCGATAAAGCCGAAACTAGGGTTTTAGGCCAATCGGGGCAATTTCTTGACATTTGCTCAACATGAACCCTTCATGACTTTTGTTGTAGAGTTCATCTAGAGTCATTTGGGCAAAGTTGCAAAGCTTGGTTGATGATCTATAGTTCCATTAACTTAATGGGGGCAAATTCCAATAGGAATGGAACTTATCATTTCATGTGACTTTTTGATTCCAAACTTCATGAAACTTTTCCAGGGATCAATATAGATAGTTATTGATGTGATACATGTGAAGATACTTTGATAATAACACCCAAACATATATCTTTTAATTGAGCCTATATGTAAGTAAGGGTGCAACATCCAAGTTTAGGTTAGGGTTTATTTCCATAGGTTTGACTTTGGCATCGTCATCTCCACTAATCTATCATGTTTGAGCTTAAACCCACTACTTAATTGGTGATAAACACCTGGGGTGTTACAACTTTAGACAACACTTTTGTACATCCAACTACTATAGGTAAATTGTTACTTTTACAATTTGTTATTTGTCTTTGTAACATAACATATCAAATCTTTATTTATCTTACTATAGAAACAATTATAATTGTTAGAGTATCTCCCGTAGTTTCTACAAAACACTAGGTAAATTAATGAGTTTTTACAAGTGACCAAGAAAAGTTGAGAGCATATTTGTAGGCTTCGTCTAACGGTTTTCAAAATCTCGCTCCTAAAAGATAGAAGGTAATTTTACAGCAGGAGTCTAGAACTATTTCTAAATCATCCACATCCGCTTTTATACTTTCCTTCTCTCTTGTACATTTGCATCAGAAACCATATCCTACTTCTTTTTATTCTCCACCCCTTCCACCTTTGATTGGCACGATGCTCCGCATGGCACTACAGCAGAGAAGGACATCACTGGCGGTTCAAAACCCCCCTTCACTGGCGGATTTTGAACCGCCATAACCAACTCGGCAGTGATGAGCTGATCACATCACTGCCGGCTATGCCAAACCGGCAGTGATACTTGAGCCATCACTGCCGGTTGTTTTAACCAACCGGTTGTGTAGATTATATTATCACTGCCGGTTATCTTTGAACCGGTAGTGATATAATATTCACAATTTGCATTTTAATAATTGTTTTATTTTCATTTTGAGGGGAGGTGGTGGGGTGGGAGGTCGGGGAGGTGGAGGTGGAGGTGGTTGCTATCGATCAATTTGATATCGATGTGAATGAAGACAATACAAACCCATCAACATTTATATTACAAAAGTTTCAAAAAAAACTCTAAGTATCGAATTAAGAGTCGCATTACAATAGCCTATCAATGTGGTCTCTTTCGTACTGCGCCTTGTACTTCTTAGTCCTCGCAATGGAGAATGATCCTGTCTTGGTCAATATCTCGTCCAATACAAACCTTGCTACCTCCTCTTGAATTCCTCTCATCTCAAAATCTAGCAACTGGTTGTGATTGTTTGCTTTGCGCTGTAATTGAAGCAAGATGATATTGAGATGCACAAACGTAAGACAAAACAATAGAAATGGGATGCCTACGTACCATGTCATCTCCAGTATTTGTTTTTGCGCCAAAGTATTTTAGCATTGCCCACATCACATAGAACCCGCATTCGTTGTTCCCCATCGGTTGATCTAGGGTCTTGAGATCCTCCATATACTTTACACTGAATGGGGCCCTCCATTGCTTTTGCATCTTGCTATCGAGATTTCTCCAATTCGGTAATGCCTTCATCCTATGTTACATTGTAAATGAAGTGTGAAGACCGAGGACATTACAATATCCTATGTGATTAGAAAGTGTTGTGATATTGGGTTCACTTACTTATTCAGCACTTTGACTAGGGGGTCGATAAGAGAAAGTGGCTTTTTCTTTGAGTCCCACACCTCGATATGTGAATCTTGAAGATGGATATCTACGAGGATGAAATGGTTGCTGCAATCACAAAGTCCATGTTATTGAATGACATATCAAGAAAAGAAACACTAAAATAAGGGTCGAGAACACATACTCGCTGTTGTAGGGTAGGAGTACGTTTGTTTTGTTGTTTCTGAACATACTTTCAAACTCAATCTTCAAACTTGTTGGTACATAGTCATCATCACCAGGGGCGGTCCATGTTGTCTCATTTACAAATATGGGATCCAAGAAGTCTATATTGCTCAATTTCTTCTTTAGGCACCATTTTGCCATACACCTGCATAATAAACATATGATATATTCAAATGCAAATCACGTAGTTTATTATAACGTTGTGAGGGTAGGGTACTTACATAGACCATATCATCAAAATCTACGTATCGAGCGAGCGCCGTTGGAAGAGCTGAAAGAGGTGTTCATAATAAATAGTATGCACCGTTTCTTCAGGATGATTAAAAACCATTCCGGGAGGGATGCAAACTTCAAAACCGATACAGTCTCCGTTGGCAGTATCCACGGAGTAATAATCATGCAACTGTCGCATGTATGTTGGCAACTCTTTATACTCTTGTTCGGTGGCGACCAAAGGTTTGCCTCTTGAATACTTGTATGCGACCGTGGCTTTTTCAAAATCTCTCGTTCCGTAATACAACTCCGTGGCCCTCTCCATGGATATGCCCATGTTGTTGGCCAGGTTCTGTATCTCTAGCAATTCTTTGGTGTGTATTTCTCTAGCTCTGATTTGATTACTCTCTTTGTTGTGTTGCCTTTCAAATTCGGTCTGTTGTCTCCACTTAGGTAGACTGGCTATTCGATTAAAGAAGGCAATGGCGGCTTTCTTGCTTGGAGGCTCCACAATCGGGTCCTTCATCTTACTCGTAATGCTAGCATCCACCTTCTTTTTACTTGTCTGGGGAGCATTACCAACCGAAACTGATGACCTCTTGTGTTGCGAGGTCGAACCTGATCACACTTTGGATTTTCGCGGAGGAGGAGGAGGTGTCTTCTCTTTTGGCTGTGGAGGAGGTGGAGGAGGTGTTTTCTCCTTTGGCGGTGGAGGAGGTAGAGGAGGTGTTTTCTCCTTTAGCGGTTGAGGAGGTAGAGGAGGTGTTTTCTCCTTTGGCGGTGGAGGAGGTGTCTTCTCTTTCGAGGCAGGAGAGGGAGAATGAGGATCTTGCAGAGGAGAGAAACCTCTTGGCGGCGGCGATGCCGATGATTCACTGCCATCCTCATCATCCGAAGATGGCTGCTCATCCAGCTTGATGAAGCGTTTGCGCCAAGCCACATGAGTGCCCAAGTTGTGAACAAGACGCGGCCTATCTTCCTCCACTGGGAAATCAATGTGTATCTTATTGTACTTCTTATCCAAGATCTTATCAATGCTGACCCTGGCATACCCAGGTGGCATTGGCTTGCCATGAATGATGCCGTCTCCTCTTGGAAATGCTTGTCCGACCGCCACCTTGTCTTTTGTCCACTGCTGACGGATGTATAACCTGACATTAATTGGTCCAGTGATGTTGTCCACCGGATGAGGAGCATTGACCTCTTCTTCGTCAAGCATAGGGGTTGAGCCGCAGCTACTGCGACCCTTGGGCACTGGGCTATTCAAAGTCAGGATAGGCTGCGGTTGTGACTAACACATGGATTGCATAGCTGACATAACTCGTGCCTCAACTTGAGCAGCTATCCGTGCTTCCATGCTATCTTCGATTTCCTTTCGAAACCTTTGGAGCTCTTCTTCTCTTTGTGTTCTAGCCCTCGCCCGGCTCCTATAGGATGAAGATTCACCTTCGAATGCTTTCACCCAAGGTACATTCCCGGCTCCTCTAGTGCGACCGGGGTGCTCCTTGTTTCCAAGTGCTTGTGTGAGCACGTCATTTTCTCTATCTGACTTGCGGTTACCTCTATTCACTTCCTCAGTTAAGGTTGAAATCCTCTGGAGGAGATCGCTGACGGGTTCACTACTGGCATTAAGGCTCCCGTCACTATTGTATCGTGCCCCCCTTGCAAGTAGGTAGTTTACTGATCTGGGCTGCCAATCGCTTGTCTGAGGCCTAACGCCGCGCTGCTCTAGTTTCTGGACTTCCATTTCCCATTTCGGAATCTTTCATACATAGCCACGCGATCCTAGGCGATGAGGATCCTTTGCCTTAAGTGAGTTTGCTCTATTTCTTTCGCTTGATGCCTTGGCCTCTTCGGATAGCTTGTAAGCCTTGAACTCCTCCCAGAAGTCTCTCTGCTTGGTGTATTGACCTCCCTCAAAATTTGGTTCTCTGTCCTCCTTGATTAACTTGTACAAGGTTCCCTTGAAAGTCTTGAACGAGCGACCCATGATTTCCTTTGCCTTCTTCTTGACTGTCGCCTCGTCATAGTCATTAGGAAAACTGAAAAACCCTTTCAACTTGTTCCAAACTAGCTCCTTCTCACTTTCTGGAACCCTCCATGGGTCATCCTCACGACCAGTCCATTTCCTGTATTTGATCGGGATAAAGTCTCTTACAAGTGCCCCGATGACACTCTTGTATGGGCCTAATGCTGTAAGAGGCTCCACCGGCTCCCCTACTTGGTCGAACTCAGAGATGTGCCAATGTTTACTTGTTTGAGGAAGCTTTGTTGCACCACGCTTAGTCTTGCTGGTACCCTCACCACTTGGCTCTTGCGGCGGAACCTGCTTCAAAATTCATAAACAAGTCCCCATCAAACTTATCTAGCGTGATTTCTTACTATCACGTTATTAGGTTTGACCTAAGTTATTACCTCGTCTCCTTGGTCTAGCTGTAGATAATGGCTAGGGCTCCAATCGTCCTGATTACCACCACCATTAGTTGGATCCTGCGACGCTCCTGTCGCAGTGCTCTCTGCTTGTGGGGTATCAGTAGCTCGGCGACGGGTGGTGAATTGGCGATGACGAGTCATGTTTCTGGACATGCAATCAAAGGCATCAACTTTCTTAGGGTAAATCTCATATATGCGTCAAAACACTCTTGACTCCAACTCTTGATCAAGTTACCGACTCGACCCCGTATAACAACCAAAGGGGCACAAGAGATGAATTCAAGAAGTTTTTCGGCAGTGAAGGGTTGTCAGAGCCTAGAACCGGCAGTGAAGGGTCATCACTGCCGGTTGTCCTAATTTCGGCAGTGATGTGGCCGGCACTGTTGACTGTTTCTGTAGTAGTGTGGGGGCTCAATTTTCCAAGTGCCAAAATATTGGAGCTAGCATTGAGAGTTGTTGGAGATGCATTTTTTCAATCTTACCAAAAATCCTATATTGGGAGAGTGTCTTGAGAACTATTGAAGGTGCTTTAATTGTCTTTGTGCCAACACGGATCATATTTTGTCGTGTTTGTAGTTTTGTCTAACGGGTTTTTTATTCTTGGAACCGAAAGTTGCAGTTATGCCTACATAAATTACAACTAACTAAAAATGTAATTTTATTAATATAAAATATATGGAATGACCGTCCCCTGAAAGGAACTAAAATTCAGACACCTGAACAATTGAGGCATCTAAATTTTAGCTAGTCCCATATTTTCTGTTGGATGCTTGCTCCATGTGGCCAAATAGAGTCCGTCCGAAACCTATGTACGTATTTACAGTTCCAAGTTACTAATGTGTTGGACACAGGCTTCAGTTGCTCTCCTAGCTCCAAGCTGCACTGTCATGGTGCACCTATGTGTCAGTCCAGTCATCATGTCATGTGGCCAAAGGGGACTGAAAAGGAGCAAACGATGGGACCGTCGTCCGCCCATGTGCTCTATTTAGCTGTTCAGGCGGATGGGAGCCAGCACAGATAACACCAAGCAGCGCAGTCAGTTCACAGAGACACACACACACACACACGACAAACCAAACCCCATTATTGCTGGCTAGCGCTACCAGATCTGCTCATCGTTCACCACGAAGCAGCTGCTTCAGCTTCACCACAAAGCCGCACGTCCATCATATCCTTTTATTTCTTTGTAGCAGAGGAGAGGAAACTACTACCTATACCTGGTGGTATACAGCTGAGATCTAGAAGCAAGGTGCGTGCACGTCTTCATTCGATCTCCACCATCTATCTATACTTGGTGGTTTTTGTATGTGGATGACGACGATGAGCTCTATCTATATCTATATTTGCATGTGTTTTTTTAGATAATGGAAAATTTCCGACTTCAGCCTTCTTCTAAGAAGAAGCATCAGTTCAAACTTATTACAGTAGCACACGCATATTAAAACTTATTATAGTTTCAAAACTAAAGTTCTAGACGATAAATGAAGGACCATCCATGCGATGTGAAGAACTCCATGGCTCTCGATTCTAGTAGCTTGCAAGCGTCAAGAATCCATTCATTGTCGTCATCCGAGCACTGCAACAGAGCCCATGTTAGCTTGCTTTGCTTGCCAGAGGGATCGTTTCACAGCTCCTCTATCTCGATGCCTGCGTAGTGTGTAGTTCCAGCTAGCCTACACAAGTTAATTTTTTTTCCTTCTTTTTTAATTTAGGGTGTGTTGGGTAGACATTCTTTGCCAGCTTCACAAAGCTGTTTTCAGCTTCTCCTACCAAATGGGTTCGGATGAAATAGCTTTTCTCTAAAAGTTGTTTTTTCAGCTACTCTCACATGCACGGTGCTTTAAGTGTAGCTAAAAAATACTAGCATCTCTCCTAGCTTTTTCTACCAAAGGTTTATAAAAATAGATTTCGCTCTACCGGTAAAACTGTTTTTAGAGACAAAGCCATCAAAAGCTGATTCACAAGTGAAGCTGAGCTGTACCAAACAGACCCTTATTGCTTTCCTCCTCCTTTGCTGTTCACACAGCCAAAGGTTTATTATTATTGCCTTGTACCGTTGTACGTACAGGCTAAATCAAGATTTGTAACTGATCGAGCATATTCCTTACTTGTGTACATGTTCATGTCTATTTGTGTATGTCATGTACTCATGTGGTTGTGGTACCTCAAAGAACAACGAGTAGGAGTAGTTAATGATTCAGTTAAATTTTTGAAGCCTTCTGTTTGGTCACTAATCTGTGGCTACACGCTTGCACCTTCAGCAATGGCGGCTGTCCTGGATGCCTTAGCACCGTACGTGAAGAAGCTGATCACGGACATGGCTGAAGAAGAGGTGTCCATGCTGCTGGGTGTCTCCGACGAGATCACCAAGCTTGGGGACAAGGTGGAGAACTTGGAGGCCTACGTGGCCGACGCTGAGAGGAGGCGTATCGACGATGTCAGGGTGCAGAGATGGGTGAGCAAGCTCAAGGGTGCCTTGTACGATGCCACCGACATCCTGGAGCTGTGCCAGCTTGACGCTGAGGAGAGGCGCGACAAGGCACGATCGGGCAGCTGCTGTGGAACCATGGAGGAGACGGCGCCAGGTTGCCTCCTGCCCCTGCTCTTCTGCCTGCGGAACCCATGCTTTGCCCACCGCATGGGTGGCCGAATCAAGCAGCTCAACGCGAACCTCGACGACATCCGCAAGGAGTTGACCGACTTTGGGTTCATAAAGCTCGATGCCTACCAGCTGTGGAGGCAGCCGAGCGAGGGCACTAGCCACAACCGCGCTACGACATCATTGCTTGACGACACGGCTGTCGTCGGTGATGCGATCGAAGCGGACACAAAGTCACTGGTGCAGGAGCTCTTGACCACTGAGCCTGGGGTCAAGGTGGTGTCCATCACGGCCGCGGGGGGAATGGGCAAGACCACCCTGGCCAAGAAGATACTCAACGATGAGGCCATAAATTCAGAGTTCGTGAGAAAGATTTGGCTGTGCGTCACCGAGCGCTACGACCCAGACAAGCTCCTGAGGAGTGCCATCACCTTGGCCGGGGGAGAAGAAGACCCCCATGGGGACAAGCAGGTCCTCACACAAAACCTCTGCACCACTCTATCATCCACAGGAAAGTTTCTGATGGTGCTGGACGATGTCTGGAGTCACGAAGCCTGGAGCCATGTCCTCCGCAGCCCAATTATAGAGGCTGGTCGTAAACAACTCGGGAGTCGAGTCATCATCACCACAAGGAACGAAGGCCTCGTTAAGGAAATGGGAGTTGCCACCTACTGCGTGCACCGTGTCAAACCACTATTCGATGAAGATGCTTGGTCTTTGCTCAAGATGCAGTTGCCAGCGCAGGTACTTAGCTTGTTTCACTCTCATTATATTATTGCCGTTCTTATTCAATCAAAGTGAAAAAATCAGGTAGTGGAGAGTATATAGGTGATCATATAAAGTTTTCATAGTAAATCTATTTGGAGACTTAAATGTCGCTATTTTGTTAAATAAAATAGGTCAAACTTGAGAAAGTTTGAATGGTCTCAAACCAAGATTTGCCTTCTTTTTGGGAGGGATGATGTATGATGGAACATGGTATTATGCTTACTTTTAACTTCAAGGTTGTACAACGTGTAATTCAGAAATAGCATCTTACTATTACTAATTAGAGGCACCAACAGAGCCTCCACGTTAATCCTCACCTGATGCGCTAGAAATAAAGATAAATGTTAGAAATTCTCACATTAATCAGAAAAATCTGGCCATCAAATCAAAAACTCGAGCCATCTATAACCACCGGATCTATTTTGTTTTCTAGAAAATTACCCATCTGCCATTATAAATAAAATATTTTTTGAGGGAAAAAATGTTTAACCGGTTGGAGAGAATATTGCTCGACAACAGTTATTTAAAAAAATATCAGATGAGTTAAATTAGTCACGTCACAAGGAACAGCATTACTAAAATATTAATAGAACAAAATATCTATATTAATGAAATATCGGTATTATTAGAACAAAATATCTGTATTATAAAAATATACTTTTACTGATATTTATAATTAGTTAGTAAAATATCAGATAAGTCTTATTGATCACATTCACTTGGCAACGTACTAATAAGATATAATATATGTACTACCGATCACGTCCCGTTAGTTAATCTATTAAAAAAATCTGATGGAAGGTTAATATGTTAATACAAAAAATCAGAGGCAATCTTTAGATGTTATCAAACAAGATACATGTGTGCTGCACGATTTCTTTATATATTTATCAATAAAATAAATAGGAATCAATTTTCCTCAACCACGTACAAACTGAAATTAACACTTTGAATTTAAATCTAATTATAATTATGCACATCTGCCATTTATGAATTATAGTTCAAAATAACCCCTAATGTTATATCCAAATTATCTATATTTATCATTATGAAAGATAATGTGAATTATCCTTTGAGTTTGTGTCCAATTTACCCACAATGTTCGATTATCTAAATAAAAAATAAATATATCTCTAAATGTACGTGTAAATACAATAAACAAATTAATAACAATTGTTATTTAAAATAAGTTTATCATGCGTCGACTAAAATTTTGTGTTATATCAATACTGGTAATCTATTCTGTCAAAAAAGATACTGGTAATCTATTTTATAAAATAAAAAATAACTCTATTTGTTCGAGAGAAGGAGAGAGAGAGCAAAAGCTCAGAAAACATCTCAAACCTAATACTAATGACATGATTATGAAAGAAGCAGCACCACATCTGACCCGAATGGAAATATAATAATGTTACCACCTCCTTTTCAATAGCGCAATAATTACATATCAAATAATTTCAAAGATGCAAAGGCAATGTGTTAAGGAATTCAGAGCAATGACTTAGTTACCTCACCGACATCCATTCATGAAGCAAAAAGATGAGAAACCAACAAAAGACAAGCCAAACATCAATTGTATGGACTTACACATTAATCTCAAAAATTTCATCCAACAAAAATCAATGAAAAACTCCTATTTATGAAAACAACTTAAGGTACGTCATATAAATATCCAATACTCAATCATGTTATTAGTTTTTTCTATTTGTAGGTGAACTAACCATTTAATGTTGTTATCATATCCACACAGTTCAATTCCTACATAGAGAAGTCCATCACGCCCATATACTGCATAAAGTCAGCCATAATGGGGCACAAAACAAATGTTACATCTTTTGTTTTTTGAACGAAATGTTACATCTTTAGTTGTTCCATGACAATCTCTCTCGATCATTGCCAATGCTAATTCTATACACGTTTATAACTCTAGATTCAAATAAAAGTTAATTATATGAAGTAATTTTTATTAGTTAATACATATTAAATAAGAATCTATATTGCTTAAGTGTCTCAACGTTAGCCCATGCGGGAGCATGGGTTGATGGACTAGTATATTATAATTTACATCTTGATTTGAGAGATATTTTGGTTTATTTATTATGAAAATTGAGGTAGAAACAAATATAATGGTGTTAATTTATATTATCTTTCATAAAAGCATATATGGGTAGGTTTAGATTTAAACTTAGGGGTCACTTTAGATTATATTTCATAATTAATGATAGAGGTGGAGAATTCATAAGATCATTAGGGCATAATTTAAATTACCAACATTTGCCATTATTAAACTTAATTCAAAATAAACCCCTAACTTTGCATCTAAATTACCCATATTTGACATTATGAAAGATAATTTAAATTATGCCCTAATGATCTTATAAATTCTCCACCTCTGTCATTAATTAGGAAATATCATGTAAAGTAACCCCTAAGTTTTAATTTAAACCTACATATATGCTTTTATGGAAGATAATATAAAGTAACACCATTATATTTGTTTCTAACTCAATTTTCATAATAAATAAACACCAAAATATCTTTCAAATCAAGATGTAAATAATAATATATGCTATTTCTGAATTACACATTGTACAACCTTGAAGTTAAAAGTAAGCATAATACCATGTTCCATCATACTTCATCCCTCCCAAATAGAAGGCAAATCTTGGTTTGAGACCATTCAAACTTTCTCAAGTTTGACCTATTTTATTTAACAAAATATCGACATTTAATTCTCCAAATAGATTTACATTGAAAACATACTTCATAATAAGTGTAATGATTATTTTTATTTTTATAATGGACCCAACCAGACTAGCAGATCGAGTCCACCAAACCATCTGGGTCCCAAAATCAAATCTTGGTTTGAGACCATTCAAACTTTCTCAAGTTTGACCTATTTTATATATTTAACAAAATATTGACATTTAAGTCTCCAAATAGATTTACTATAAAAACATACTTAATAATAATAATAATAATAATAATAATAATAATAATAATAATAATAATAATAATAATAATAATAATAATAATAATAATAATAAAATCTAATGATTCTTTTTATTTTTATAATGGACCCAACCAGCCTAGCAGATCGAGTCCACCAAACCATCTGGGTCCCAAAATCACCGCCCCCCGCGCGCACGTCAGACCTCATGTATCTCAACTGAAACCTAGCTTTTCTATTTTTTTTTGAGGGGGAAACCTAGCTTTTCTGCATCTGCATCTCACCGAAAATGGGCTAATATAGCCATGACAGGCTACAGAGGTGTCGGGCCCAAGACAGGCCAATGGGCTTGCATATCCGTATCCGTAGCAACTTTTACGTTTTCGTCATCGCTTCATGTAAAAGGGTTAATTCGTAGGTGCTACGTTTGAAACGATAAGGATTATAAGCTGACTCTCACCCTCCTAAACTTCCAATGTGGTACTAATTAAGTCCACCAACACATGTTCCCCTTGTGCCATATAGGTCAACTTCACAACTACTATAGGCTACCTATGGGCTAGGGTGTTACATCAGATGTTCAGAACAACCCCTTGGTACATCACTCCACAGGCACATGTAGCAGGGGTTGAGATTGTGATACCATCTAACACCCCGCATCCAAAACTGCTCATATGGCCTAGCTCCGCACGTGGAACGAGTCTACACGTAGCACCTCTGTTACATTTTCGTTCTCGCTTCGTGTAAAAAGGTTAATGATGAGTACACACCTGCGATGTCCAAATAAATTGCCCAACTTTTCACATTACACACAAATTAAAATAAAGCTTTCCCTTATTTTATCAACTCGGAACAATAGCAGCAAATATTCTGAGATGTCAGATGATAAACAGTACTACGCAACGAAACAATATTAATTAAAGTCTCCACTGACAGAAGCAGATCTCCAACAAATACAAAGCACTGCAATCCCTGTAGGAACACAAAATAAAGTGCAGCTAGTTACGGTCTTGTCAAATTGCCAATCACCGCTGCCGCTTAGGAACAGCCAAACACATGCCGATAACTACAGCAGCAATAATAAATTCACAGCTAGAGAAAATGATCCAGCAGCCAAACAATACCAGATTAACAATATCACACGCACATATATCAGGCTCCCAATTGGCATATGAATCAAATTGGCAGTAGCAACAATAGATGGATCGGCTTATAATAGAGGCAATTCAAACCTTGGATAAATCTTCCACCCACTAGTTGAAAACCCACGATCAGAAGAGGTGAATTCTGATGGAATTCGCCACGAGCACAAGCCTGAAGACTTAATCTCACAATGTTCACTACCTCAACGGATCGGCTGCTGGATGGATGGGGAGAGGAAATCGACCTTCCCTTCGGAGGAGTCCTCGACGAAATTGAAACACACAATAAAATCGTAATCTTCCTTGCATGTCGACCCTGACCTTTTATCAATGTGCACGCAGGCACCCTGGACTCCACGAGGCCAGAACCAGGTTCGGCTCAAACAAGTGCACGCAGGCACCATGACCATCTAATTGAACCCAAAAATAATAAACTAATACAGCCAAAATACTAATAACCATACTTAAATTCTATTCTAATTCTAATTAAACAAATAAAGTGCACGTACGTACTTAGGTTGGCCTTCCATTTATATCCACATGCATGGTGCCTATATAGTTGTATTTGCTTGATTTATTTTCTTGATTCTTTTCTTCTTTAACAAAATTATTTCCTCCTTGAAAAATAACCTTGGTCTCCAAGGTTGAAACATTGGCTAGCATGTTTTGTTCCATCTTGCTTTTCTTTGCATCTTTGCAACAAATAAGTAAATAAAAATGAACCAAATTAAATAATTTGAGAAGCTATGGGCTCATCAGTTAACCCGGAGGTGCTACATTTGAAACGACAAGGAGTACAAGCTGGTCCTTACCCTCCTAAACTTCCAAGATGGTACTAAATCCACTACAAATCTATACATGTGTCACTTGGGCCACATGTGCTACTTCACTATTACTACAGGCTACTCACAGGCTAGGATGTTACAAGTACATTATCGTGTACTAAGGGCAGCTCCAATGGTGTTGAAAGAGCTAGCTCATAGAATATTTCATTCAATAAGGGGGAAGAATGAAAAGCTAGCTCTTCAAGAAGACCTATGCTTGCTCACTTTCCTATTATTAATTCATTTGTTTATGCGTACACATTATTCTATACAAAGATGTTAGGTTACACTATTTTTATCCCTTTTCATGTTCATATGAGCTAGCAAGATGACTCTATTGTTGAGGGTGCACTAATTATAAGTAGTATTTTGTTGTTGCCAGGATGTCGGCAGTGACAGTGCTCTAGATCTGCTAAAACATGTCGGGATTCGGATTATTAAAAAGTGTGATGGTTTACCGCTTGCTATTAAAGCCATAGGAGGGATCCTAAGATCAAAGAGAGCAACTGAGCTTGAGTGGAATGGTGTTTTGCACGACCCCGCATGGAAAACAGATAAAACACATGATGATCTAAACTCTGCACTACGCTTAAGTTATGAGGATCTGTCTCCCTCGCTGAAGCAGTGCTTCCTGTACTACGCACTTATTCCAAAAAGATTCCGGATGCATCGGGATGATGTTATTGGGATGTGGATGAGCCAAGGATTTCTTGCATCTAGCAATGAGGGGAGGTGGAACGAACTAGAAGACATAGGAATCTGCTACTATAGGGATCTAATCACAAGGAATCTTATAGAACAAGGTGGATCGATGCATGATGTTATCCGCTCTTTTGCTTGTTACATGGCAAAGGAAGAAGCATTGGTTATTGAGCCTGATCAAGTAAGCTGCCTAGTTTCGTCACCTAAGATTCGCCGCCTATCCATAGAGCCAGCTGTCTCGGGCCTAGAGCCAGTGGTATTGCCAGATTGGAGCAGGATTTCTGAAAAACAGGAGTTCCTAACAAGTTTGATAATCTGCAGTAGGATGAAATTTGATCCTAGTACTAGTGATTTTGTTTTGAACAGGCATGTTTCCCTACGAGCATTGTTTCTGTTTGCTGCAGAGTCGGATAGGTTTGCAAGGTCCCTAGGAATCCTGAAGCACCTCAGATTTCTTCTCTTGTGGAGAACAGATATATCTCAGCTACCTGATGACATAGGCAAGATGAGGTTCCTAGAACATATTCATATGCAGGAGTGTGGTAGCTTTGTTGGCAAGATCCCTAGCAGCATGCTAAAGCTAGAGCGGCTAAGGTACCTCAGTATTGTAGATGGCACAAAACTTACTGTACCTAAGGGTCTTGGTGGGCTCACAAATCTTAGGACACTCCAGACAGTATCACTGCAGATAGATGGGATGTGGTGCAGCCTAGAAGAGCTGGAACCTCTCTCTAGGCTTCGTAAACTAGAGTTAGAGAACCTGGAAGCAGTGCCATCTGGCTCGGTGGCTGCAAAGGCCAAGATCCGTGACAAGGAGCAGCTTCGAGACCTGTTTTATGCGTGCTACAAGTTTTTTGAAGTTCCTAGCATTGCCATTGATGAGGTAGCTGTGGAGGACTGCCAACGGGTGGAGGAGGTATTCGATCAGCTCTGTCCACCACCACAACTTGAGAAACTGCATATTCGTAACTACATCGGGCGTCAGCCGCCAAGCTGGATGTGTATGAAGAACACCGGTGTTGAGGTTTACTTCAACAGCTTGACTAGACTGGAAATGTTGAGGCTTCCTCTCTGCACCCAACTTCCCGACAGCCTATGTCGACTCCCCAGCTTGGTGGACCTGGAGATCAAGATAGCTCCGGCCATCAGGAGTGTTGGGCCTGAGTTCCAGGTGCAGGCCCCCGGCCCCGATAGTGCTTCTATCCTGGCAAGATCTAGAACGTTTTCTTTCCCAAAGCTGGAGTTCCTATGGTTCAAGGGCCTGCCTGAGTGGGAGGAGTGGGAATGGGAGGATGATAAAGAAGCTACCAATGCCGAGGACGCCATTGCCATGCCCTCTCTGCAGAGACTTTTTATTGAGAACTGCAAGTTGGGTCACCTGCCAACAGGGCTCGCCAGCAGCAGGAGGATTGCTCTCAAGGAGGTGTTCCTTACTGATGCCGCGAGGATAACTGCCCTGGACAACTTCCCTTCCGTGGTGAAGCTCGACGTGCGCCGCTGCGCGTGTCTCAAGATCATCCGTGGCGTCCCCAGTATGCGTAGCGTTTACATTGAGGCTTGCCCAGCTCTGGAGGTGCTCGAAGGCAGCCAGGCGCTGCACACAGTGGAGTTGGCCGACTCATCCATGGAGACATTGCCAGAGTACCTGAGAGGTCTGAAACCAAAGATCCTGCGGTTGAATGCCTGCCACCAGAAGCTCCGCGACCTAATATCTTTGTCTAGCAGCTCCGATAAGTCCTCTGCTCACTACAAGTCTGAGATGGACAAGGTGAAGCATTGCGGGAAACTGGTGGTGCTGTAGATGAATAATGTTAGAGATATGCATGTGTGTATGTGTTTTTTATATTCCCTTTGTATATAAGAGTCTCTTTGCATATTGTACATATACATATGGGTTCCATTCCCCTCTCTCAGTAGACAACACTTGATCTATCGTAACATGCTATTAGAGCTAGTCTCAAAAAAAAAATGCTATCAGAGCCAGAGGTCTCGAATTCGAGTCCTAGGCTTCATTTCTGCCTCCTTGCCTTTTATTTCCAGGTTTCTGCCTCCGTCTCTGGCTGCACCTGCTCTGCCTGCTACCAGGGCCTTGTTTAGATCCCAAATATTTCCCCAAATTTCACTATGTAAAAAGAAGATTCTCCATCACATCAAAATGCCGGCACATGCATGGAGTACTAAATGTAGATGAAATCAAAAACTAATTGCACAGTTTGGTTGTACTTTGCGAGACGAACGTTTTGAGCCTAATTAGTCAATGTTTGGACAATTTTTACCAAATAAAAACAAAATTTGGCTTGCCATGATTTGGTAAGCCATGATTTTGGCTACTATTTGATTTGCCACTGCCAACCATACATTTGGCTTGCCAAACCTATAGCAAAATTTTTGCCTAATTTTTACTTACCAAATTTTTGGCGTGATAAATTTTGGTCGCAAACTAAGGAAAACCATATATACGTGCGCAAGCAAGGTTACAACTAGTGCTGCAGTGTCACCTCTCCAGCCGCTTACATCAACACTCTGCTAATTTTCACACCAATGTTTAAGGATAAAATGGAATACATAATGGCACCCAGAGATGAATCACACATAAGCTGACAAATTAAAGGATAGTATCATCACGAGTGTTTATTACATCATGAATATTATCACATAGTCTTTACATAAATGAAGCAAAAAAAATAATAAAAAGATAGCTCTCTCGTAGTAGCTCCATGCATAGGCACGGTAACTGGTTGACCACAAGTCTAATAGTCTTCAGGGAAGTAGAAGTAGAAGTCATTACTCGAACCATCTATTACACATCCGGGATTTTTATCCAAGTAAAGAGAATAAATAAGCGTAAGTACATCTCGTACTTAACAAGTGTAACGTGAGGTTCATGAGGCTCAAAAGTATGACACGGGTTTAACTGCATGTAGCTTTTAGTTAGCACAGTTTTAGCATATATGTAGCATCAAGTTGTCTCAATTTACACAATAAATATATGATCAATGTAAAATGAATAATAAATAGCAAAACATATTAATCAATAGTGATCAATTATTCCATAAGAGTCCAAGGCCACTCGTGACCGTAAGCACGACTGTTATAACAGTTTTTAACACTCTCAGAGATTGTACACTTTAACTGTGAGTCGTGATTCCCATATGCCTGGGGCCCGTCGACCCCTAACACTTCCAAGGTGAGTAGGCAGGGTACACTATGAAGTTTTTTCAAGGTTTGTCTAACAAGTTAGGGCCATTAGATTCACTCGGCAAGCAGATATAGAGCCCCCCTTCTAAATGGCACCATGACACACAGCCTATACACATAAGGACAGATGCCACACTACACCCATCGTGTCAAGCCATTATTACGCCATGAAGGTTACCACTAACAAGCTACAAAAAGGTCCTCTTACATGACGCCATTATTACGCCATGTAGCTCTCACAATTGTGTTGTAAGTCCCGGATATTCGCTTACAAATGAGTCCTTATGGAGAGAAACTAGGGCACTATAAGATAGCCCATTGCTCTAGCCCTCTTTAAGTATGTTGCTAGAAAGTTATATTTTAATGTTTATTGCATATTCCATTAGTCAAATTATAAGATCATAGTTTACGTTGAGCACTAGCAATAGCTACCCGATGCAATTATCATAAGTACCAAGGTAAAGGATCAATTCTAAGTCATCCTTAACAAGGAAACACATGCATAATGAATTTAAGTGTTTAATGTGAATAGGACAACAAGTATGATCCCATATGCTTGCCTTTATCAAAGGGTCCCTGCTGATCCTGCTTGAAGTAATACTCCTGGTCACCAACGAATTGCTCACCGTCTATACTTAATCATCACATCAACAACAATCATCCAGAGACAATCATGCAAAGCAAACAAATCTATAATTAGAACAGTATACCAGCAGTAAAGAAACAAGATGAAGAGTTTATAAAACGAATCTATGTCTTTCTATGATGACACAAACGCGAAGATCACAAAAAACAGAGGTATAACGGAGAAGTTTTGAATTAAACAAGATTTCCTTTAATAAAATAATATATTAAATCTAACCTCAACATTTAGAAGTTGAAAACATGATTAACAGTAACACTAACATGTAGATTACGTGATTACAGATCTAACGCAACTTGAACGGATCAAAACGGAGTTAAAAATGAAGTTTTTATAATCAAAACAAATCAATAGCATAACTGTAAATAGATGGAACTTCATTTTCGAATTAAAATAAATAAAATTTGGGTTTTAATCTAAACCGGGACTGCGGTCATAATTATGAAAGAACCGAGGGGCTCTTTAGCAAAACTGTAAGGCAAAGGGTTATTGGCTCAACTAGTTTGTTAGATTTAAATTCAATGGCCCGGATTAGAAGATGGAACGGCGGCGGCTGCCGACGGTGACACAGACGGCGGCGCCATGGCCGAAAATAGCCTGACCTCGCCAGAGTTCGTCGATACAGCGATTCCGGACATGATTCACAGAAGGGAAAGCACGGGGAGGGAGAGCGGAGCACGGCGAGCTCACCTCGCGTGAAAACGAAGCCGAGGATGGACCGAAGGCGGCGCGCGGCTCGGGATTGTGGCGGCTAGGGTTTCGTCGTGAGTGCGGGTGCTTCGGGATGAGAGCGGTTGTTGCGAGGGAGCAAGATGGAGGAGGAGGGGCTCGGCTTATATAGCCCGGAGGCGCGCCAAAGAATGGAAAGTGAAGATCGAGGAGAGGGATTCAACGGCAGGGAATTTTGGAAAGGTGACATCAGCGGCATGATGATGAAGATGATGGCACAATCGCTGACATGTGGGGCCAAGTTGTCGGCGAGAGAGAAGTGCGGGACTGGATAGTCAACCAGAGAGGGTACGGAGCGGCACGCGTGGGCTAGCTGGGCCTGGGCCGGCTTGCTTGCGCTGCGTGCAGGAGAAAGGGAAAGGGAACTGGGCTGCTTCGGTGGGCCAGCGGATGATGGATCTGGGCCAACAAATGAGGGGAGGGAGCAACAGGCTGGGCCAACAGGCGGAAAGGCAGGAAAGGGAGAGAGAGAGCAGAAATTCCTTTTCTTTTTCCTTTCTAAGTTTCCAAAGGCATTGTCAAATGGATTTTGAATTCCTTTTCACTTTTTGGTAAAAAACACACAACACAAAAACTCCAATGCAGCAGCATGTATACACAAGCATGTAGCTAGACCTTATAATGAATTTTAATTTAACAAAAATTATTATTTCTCTAGGTTTATATGCACACATAAATACATAAATAAATCAAATTCACCTATTTCAAAATGATGCAAATTTTAGGGTGTTACACTAATTCACCATATACTCCTCCATCTCAAATTATAAGTCATTTCAAGAATCTTGGAGAGTCAAAATATCTTGAATTTGATCAAATTTATATGATAAGATAATAACATTTATGATACCAACTAAGTATCATTAGGTTCTTCATTAATTATATTTTACAAGTATATTTATTTGATCTCATAAATCTTTGTGATTCTTTCTATAATTTTGGTTAAACTTGAGATGCTTTGACTCTCTAAGATTGTTAGAATGACTTATAATTTGGGATGGAGGGAGTACGTAGTAATATTTTCTGACACCCCGCTGTGTACTGTGCGGCCAGCAAAAATTGAAATTTTTGCTTCCTCATCTGCAATTCAAAAATTGGCGTCGGCCAGCCCAAATGCCAGCTGACATCTGTCGAGGCCAGCACGCTTTATTTTCCAGCACCTCGACCACCGGCTTCATGGCTTCTCATAATTTGGCCTTTGGTGGTCGATCGTATGTTTGCATGTGTTGACTATATAAATAAAGTTCGTTACATAAGCCGTACAGCGCACGTAGGTTGAAATGGAATGTCACTGTCTACATAGCACAGGCGGCTCTGATTCCTTTGAGCTGCTATTTCTGTTATGCTCTGTTACGTTTCCCTTCAGCTGCGTATGTATATTGGTGCAGGCTACAAAGCAGATGATTAACACCCAGTGCTTGCTGGGCTCAGAAAAGCAGAGGGCAACCTTGATGTGCCTGTTTGTGTTCCATGTCTGCCTGCCGCCTATACTATAATTATAATGAACGTGTTGTGATGAACGAAACGTTCTGCAATATATATATATATATATATATATATATATATATATATATATATATATATATATATATATATATATATATTGCAGAACGTTTCGTTCATCACAACACGTTCATTATAATTAGATCCATGACCGCACCCAAATTAGCTCCCCAAATATACGAGCACAAGAATAAATATGAAACACGCTATTGCCAAAGTCTGAACAAACTGACTATATCCAGCACTCTGCTTCACCATGTTATAATTCCAAGCGTCCATCAGACCAAGGCAAACTATCTGTTGAAAATAGTCCTCCATGTTTCACTAGAAATGAAATCTAGCCAAAGCAAGACCAAGCAGATGGTAGGAAGTAGCCCAAGCGATAGGGTGCCTCGGCAATGCAGCTGCTCTGCTCGGTTTCTGCACAACATAATAGTATATGCGAACAGAGCAAAGAGTAAGTGGGGCCAAGTTTTTTCACTCTCTCCGTCACATCAATTTTTGGATGCATACATGGAGCATTAAATGTTGATAAAAAAATAACTAATTGCACAGTTTAGTAGTAAATCACGAGACGAATCTTTTAAGCCTAATTAGTTCACGATTGGATAACAATTACCAAATATAAACGAAAGTGCTGCAATAGCTAGAGTTGAAAAAATTTGCAATCTAGAGAAGGCCTGGATCAGGTCAGCATACAATATATGTTGGTGCTGTATGTCTGCTTGCTGTTTGTTACTGTACCACAAAACATTTCTTCACCACTCATTCGGTTCATTGACTTGTGCAAATATTGGTCCATTGCTTCAAAACAAGAAACAATATATGCAGTGTACAAATATACAAGAGTGCAGGCACATTTTCCAGCACCTTCGCCGCCGGTTCACCTTTCCCTGTTTAGCAGTATGTCCACACTCTGCATGTGAACAGAATATGTGTATTGCTAGTGTGTAAAAGAGACGAGCTTCTACCAATCAGATCTCACTGCCACTGGCCACTGCAAGCTAACGTCATCATGTGGCTCTGCCATATGAATCCTAGATCGCTGCATACGCCGGCTGGTTACACGGTCAATGCATAATGACACCTGAAAATACGTACTAAGCGGTACGAAAACTGTTTGGATCTAGTGACCAAAGTTTAGAAGGTGTCACATGAGAGTGTCGCATGGGGTGTTCGGATCCTAAAAAGAAAACAAATTACAGAATCCTTCAGCCTAATTAATCCGTCATTAGCATATGTTTACTGTAGCATCACATTGTCAAATCATGGACTAATTAGACTTAAAAAATTCGTCTCACAAAATAGTCTTAGTCGGTGCATTTAGTTTCGTAAATAGTCTATATTTAATACTCTATGCACATTTGGAAACATTCAATGAGACAGTTACTAAAGTTTAGGTGCACCTGCACTGTCTCGTGAGATAGAAGTAAGGTTGCCTTGTTGAATATATATCTACGAGATTTCCTCCCTTTCAAAGCAGAGGATGTGTATATGCATATGTAAGCGGAGGATTAACATACAGTTCTTTTAGAGATCGGAAAAGCAGAGGACAACCTTGATGCGCCTGATCCTGTTCCATGGCTGCTTGGTGCGTCTACTGTCATAGAACGTTTCGTTCATCACCTTGATTAATTTACAAATATAGGAGCAAAAGAATATGAAATCAAAAGTGCCCAAGTTTGAACACAAGGACTATATTCAGCACTCTGCTTCAGCATATAATTCGAAGCGCCGTCCAGCCCAAGGCAATCTGTACAGAGTCCTGTGTACCTCACTAGAAATGGTTTTTGGCCAAACCAAGAGCAAGCACGTGGTACACAACTGAAATCTGCGTGCTGGAGATGATGAGCTCCCACCGATTCGATTCCATTCCCACTCCCATAGCAAAGATGCCATGTCGACAGCTGCATAAATAAACTTTACTTCAGACTAGGTACTAACCGACCCTTACGCAAGCTAAGGGACTATGACTGCACATGCAGGTATAACTCTTCATCTTCTGCGAAAGTAGTCAATAGTGCGTGACTTGATATGGCTGATCTTGTTGTACTCAGATGAGCTACTCCTTATTAACAAGGACTCGTACAACTTCTTGCTGCATGTCGACTTGAGATACCTTGGGGTTACTGCTGCCACATATTTCACAAGTATCTCCATGGTGTCGTCCCTCCGTCTCCATGCTGTCATGTGACGGGACTCTTTATACTAAATAATTAAACTATTTGTGATGTTGGCAAATGGCTATAAAAGTAGATAATAATTTTCTAAAAAAAGATGAAATTCGATCGGAGGAGGACAGCCTGGCACCAGTCACCGTGACAGCGTCACGAGGGCCCGTTTAGTTTCTAAAATTTTGCAAAATTTTTCAAGATTTCCCGTCATATCTAATCTTTGGATGCATGTATGAAACATTAAATATAGATAACAAATAAAACTAATTACACAGTTTAGACGAAATTCACGAGATGAATCTTTTAAGCCTAATTAGACCATGATTGGACACTAATTGCCAAATAATAACGAAAGTGTTACAGTACCATTTTCCAAAAAATTTCGTGAACTAAACAAGGCCTCACCAACACCGCATCGGCATCAGCTGTCAGGGTGTCAGGGCGGCGGCTTGTTGGCTGATTTCTTCCGGTCTCCAAATCTCCCTCCGACTGACGATTGAGATCAAGATTATATATAGAACTAGAAACCTAGGGCGCGGTGTTGCCGCACCTACCGTGAGCTCGTTATTCTATAGTGTTATATATTCTATATTATAGTAAAACAGATATGACATATGTTACAGTTGAATATAATGCAGACTATATGAATGCTTTCATATAATTTTTGATGCAAATATATTATCCTATTTCTTATATTTTATTCTATTAGCAGAAGAAGATTGTTGGCATAGCTTACACTATGTAGTGTGACGAAGTATACAAGAAGGTGAAATAAGTAACCTATGTCTATGACAATTCCGCAAATTCGCATTGCACGGTCGCTAAAAAAAATTATACTAGGTTGTCGCTACCTAGTTCACTTTGTAGTATTATTTGGCATTACGATGTATATTTGTGTTTATTACATTTTTTTCCAATCTATAATTTGAGTATACACAAAATGAAGGATATATCAGTTAAATGTGTGTAACCTCAAAACCCAGCAGCAGTGTTATTGATTTTTTCGATCATTGTAGTGAAAATTTTAAAACAGAGCAGGATCATAATCATATTAATTGTAGGTCCGCATCGTACTATGTTATAATTGAAGAAGAGATAGCTGCTGATACATCTAAAATTTCCTCCTAGCTGCATATATATGTTGAAGTTCGCTGAAAAAGAGACAAATTCTTAGTATATACAGATTAGGCTGCAAATGGAATTGTTCAAAAGGTGGGCTATTTGCATTTGTGAAAATCACCGAAAATTAGGAAAAAGGAATTGAATATGTAGGGTTTTATTTTGGAAGATTTTTTGTGCAAGAATTACGAGATTCAGAGTTAGGATGGATGAGATATAAACTTCTTAATTTTTTCAGCAAAACGCGAATGAGAGGAATTTAGAAACTATTTTGGATTTTTGGAGGATGAAGAAGGGGTGAAAAATATTTGGGTAGGCTCAAGAGTGGTTTTAGTTTATTTAGGAATTTTCTAGAAAACTTATGAAAAGGAAAAGAGCTTACTTTAATCTTCTGAGTACATTTCTCGTGTACGCGTAGCAATTCTCCTTCCGGCTGACGGTATGTAAACAGTGTTTAGACAATGACTTAGTGTGGCTTGAGCTGTCGGATCGAGATCCAACGGCCAAGGATTTGCAGACATGGCCTGCTCCATCGGTTAGAGCTTGCACCCGCGGATATGAAAAGCAAAATAACGAATGCGAGTACGTACTGGCCTGTTGTGCGTGGGCCACGTCCTGGGCCTTCCTACTTCCGAGATGGCTCAAAAAAGAGGCACTTTTTCCTTTTTTTTATATAAATACAGATGTGTAATACGTATATTATACTAGTAACTAGCCGGTCAAACAGGGTACCGCCACTGCGCCTGGGTCGCGCCGAGCCCACCGCGGCCAACCCGCATGCACATTGACGAAGAGTACTTATTTATTGTTAAAAAATTGCAGCGCCTAATTAACTTCATTTGAGGAAACTCAGTGTGGATATGATGTGGTTTGTCAAAGCTTTCTAGTGAAAACTTGTTTGTGATTCATATGATGTGTCCCCTATTTTTTCTAGAGAAAAAAACACTTGGGGCTAGAGGAAGAATGCAAATTACCAGAAAGCATGAGTATTTTTTTTTTTTTTTTGCTTATGTAGAGCCAAGAAGTGTAGACTGCTGAGTCTTCATGGATTTGTATGTGAATCTCGGGTGCATTTAATATTGCGTTTCCCAATATGCCTTATCTTGTTCGACTCGGAGCTGCCTAGTGATACGGATTCGCATGGCTGCTTGATGCAATCCAGCTGGAGATACCTTGGATTCATTGCTGTCAGATACTCCCAAAGTGCTGTCAAGTGCAGGGACACCTTGAAGCAGGGGCAGAGGGCTCGGTAGGGCAAGCGACTCCGCTGCGGATATCACCGATTCTCTGTAACCATGGTTGCAAGGTCTCGAAGGTCATACTGTAGTGCTGTCCGCAGTGCGCTTGTGGCATTGTTAGCAAGGTCTCAAAGGTCATACTGAGTCTCCACTGGAAGTCTGAATACGTTCGCAGGAAGAAGAAGATAGAAGTCTGAACCATTATTAGCTTTTGGGTTATGCCTTGCTTTATGGGCTTGTCCGCAGTGCGCTTGTGGCATTGTGGGCTGCAGCCTGTCCAAGCTTTTGCAGTTTTGCCTGTTCGTTTTTGAGCGACCAGCGCAAACGATGCGGCCGTCTGGCACCTAAACTGCTCCAAATTCCTATCCTGCTATCGTGAAGGAGAGTTCGTGACTTTGCCGACTTTGTTCGTTTTTGGGTTGCGAGTCTGCGACAGGCCAACAGCGAGCCGGCGAGCGGAGATCACACCACACACGACGATCTGCAGTTGAAGAGGATCATCATGGTAAGTCCTCTAACTCCAAAATCTGACACTTATAATAGTCTAGTGAAACATTTTAAGAGACTATTTCACATCATCGCCCTACCTTAAATTTTTTTCGTCCTCCGCCACTGCCTTGAAGCACCTGCAGATTTGGACAGCAGATCGGAGGATGCTAATCTTGTGCTTGGGGGCAGAGTGGGACACGTCAGGCTCGACAACTAATGGGAAGTTATGCACATAAATCAGCTTGGTAAGCTCCTCGTACAAGTTGACGCTTGCTTCTCAGAGCATGCATGCCACACGGAGAACCCAAGCGATAGAGGTGTTGTGGAGCAACCAACGGACGACAGGGTGGATGTGCTGTGCTTGGCCTCTGGTTGGTTTCTGCTCTGTTATACTTGGTCCTTCCTCTCTTGACTGGCATATGGTATATAGTTTTAGGATGAACCGCTGTCCCGTGCTTCCGAAATAGTATGAATGAACTATTATATTCCAGTCACAGCTCACAATGAAGGAGAGAACTCCATATAATCGCGGTGATATCGTGGAGGCTGAGTAAGATCAATAAACAATAATGATTGAGATGCCTTATTTCGTGATCATCAATCAGGTCAGCATACAATGTTCGTGCTGCATGTCTGTGTTCATCACCACACATTCGGTTCATTACAAGATCCTCAACTTCAGGCCCATTACTTGTGCAAATATATATAGGTCCATTACTTCAAAAAAAAATATATGGAGTGTACATATATACATGGTCAAGACTACAAGAGTGCAGGAGACGCCGCCGGTAACCATGATTCGGCAGTATGTCCACTGTCTGGATGTGAACAGAGTATGTGTACTGCGAAAAGCTTCTACTAAGCAGATCTCGCTCCCACTTGCCACAGCAAGCTAGCATCATGTGGCTCTGCCGTAAGGATCCTGGATCCCAGCATACATTAGTCTAAAGGGTCAGTGCATAATGACATTTGAAACTATGTACTAAGTGAGAGAAAATTTGTAGTTACAAATATAGGAGATGATAATAAACATACTTATGCCAGAATTGAAGAGGGAAAAGGTGAACACAAGCATTGTGTTTTACTTTTGTTCTCAGACAATTGATTGTTAACAATTGTAGATGTCCTCTCGTTGGACGGGCAGGCTGTAGCAACACTTTATTTAATCACCATATATTTTGATGGCACGCTGTGTTATATGTGGTCCAATGAAAGCTTTTCCTGCAATGAATCAGAGTACAAGCAATAATTAATAAATATGAAAAACCCTCTTCCGGCCCAGTGAAAGAATGCAATTTACCTGAACACACGAGCCATTTTCGAAGCAGCCATACAGTTACCAGTATTCGATGCAGACAATGTTGTGCTTTGCAATGTGACTGATCTTGTCCCATTCGGAGGTACCTGGAGATGAGGAGGATTCATATAGCCTCTTGTTGCAATAAAACTCGAGATACCTTGGGTTTACAGCTTGCAGGTATTCTGGAAGCGTGTCCATGGTGGCGTCGTCCAGTACAAGGCTGTCGAGTGCTGCGACACCTTCTAGAACCTCCAGCTTTGTGCAGCGAACGATCCTAATCTTCTGTAACATGGGGAGGTAGCTGATCCTCTTGAGCTCAGGGCAGTCAAACACGTCAAGTTCCACAACTGAAGTGAAGTTCTCCACATGTGTCAGGTTGATGAGCTTCTACAGGTTTAGTTCTCTAAGATTATGCCTCTTGCTGCTGGCAAGGCCCGGTGGAAGACAGCTCAGCTTGCAGTTATCGATTTTGAGTCTCTCCAGACAAGGCATGGCTATGGCAGTTTCCACATCCATATGCTCCTCACAGTCATTCCATTCCCACTCTTCCCACTCACGTAGCCCAACCAATTGCAGATCTCTTAGTTTAGGAAACGGTGCAGATGTACTAGCAGCGGAAGCTCCAGCTACCACGGAGGATGACACTTGGAATCGGGGCCCAATACGCTTGATGGCTGGCGCATCTTCGATGGTCAGCCCTTCCAAACTTGGGAGACAGCACAGACCATCAGGGAGCTGGGTGCAGCAAGGCAGGTTCTCCAACCCCAAATACCTTAGGTTCTTAAAGTCCGCCGACGCTGGAGCACACATCCAGTCTGGTAGCTGGCGACCAACGTATCCCCCTTCCAAAGTAAGATTCTCTAGGCAGGTTGGAGGGCAGAGCTTTTCCAAGACTTCCTCGGTCACACTCTGTTGTTGCTGCTGCTTTGCCTCATCAACGCCTGTCCCCAGAGTATGTCCACTTGCACTATACTTCAACGCTAGATACCCAAGGTGGCGTTTGCTGCTAATTATGGCCTTTTCAGCCATCCAGCTGTCCTGCACCTTCTCTAGGCCACATAGTGTAAGCTTTCTAAGCTGAGAAAGAGGCGCCAGCTCTTGCAAATTGCACCAGCTACTGCCACTAGCATCCATGCCCATCTGTACTGGGAACCCATAAAGTAACCTTAGATTTGTTAACTCACCAAAACCCTTGGGCACTGCACTGACATTTGAACCACTGGTGTCAAGAGATCTTAGATGCACAAGTTTAATGATTTTGCTAGGAAGGTGGCCCAATTTCTTACAGCCAAGTAGATTAATGTAAAGTAGAAACTTCATCTTGTGTATGTCAGCTGGTAGTCTAGATATATTAGTATCCTCTAAGTGAAGGTATCTTAAGTGCTTCAGCTTTGATAGAGAGGGAACCAAGGTATCAGAGTCAGCAGAGCATATGCACAGTACCCGCAGACAAGAGAAACTATCTAGCAAATCACCAGGAAGATGAAAGTTTACTCAAGGATTTATAATTAATGTCCTAAATGATTCTTGCCTTTGCAGAATGCCCCATTCCACTACTGATACGGCCTGTCCAACAGAGAGGCGACGAACATGAATCCCACCACCAAAAACACCACCAGTAGCAGCCTGTTCTCTGCCAATCACCACAAGTGATTCTTCTCTTGCCACATATTCTGCAAAGGTGCGGACCACATCATGCATGGTGCACCTGTATCCAGTGAGAGAAAATCGTTCTGTAGGTTGTATAAGGTTCCTCTTTATTAACTCTCGGTAGTACTCAATTGCCATCTCTTCGAGCCCATACTCATGTGAAATAGTACTACTACCGTCCAAAGGTTGGATAAATCCTTCACTAATTCACATTTGAATTACTGCTTCTTGAATGATTTCTTCACCTTTAGGGAATAGTGAGAAGTACAGAAAGCATTGCTTTATCTGGGGAGACAAGTCCTCGTAGCTCAAGTATAGTCGGTTGTCTAGTTCTGGAGGCAGTCCGGTCAGTGACCAAGCTGGCTTGTTCAAAACAGCTTTCCACTCATGCTCACTTGGGTATCTCGTGCTCAAGAGACCTCCAATCACTTTAATTGCAAGTGGTAAGCCATCACAATTTTCAAGAATTTCCATCCCAACAGTTTTCAGTTGGTCAATTCCGACTACCTGCCAATAAATCAATTTAAGGCTCCTTATTATTTCTGACAATGATCAGATTGCTTATGTACCTTTTTGAAGCAAAAAGCTTCTTCCGTAAAACAAGGAAGCCTAGGTTGCCCAACGTATTAAGAGTGCACCATATTCTATTCGAAAATAAACACATGACTCTGCTGGGAATGGGCCGATTTTTAATGGAATCTCTATGAATGGCTGCAAATTTTTTCTAGTGGCTGCTGCAACCAGACTTTAACTGGTCTCTTTGCGTTTTAAAGGCAAGTGTTTCAACGAGATAAATTTGTTGTGTGGAAGCTAGGTGGTATTAGCCATACGACGACTAGGATAGTCAAAAGTCGAAATAGCTAGGGGTAGATACTACCATTAGAATTATCTACTGGAGCACACTTGATATGTATTAAAATATTCATTTATATGCAAACTTATGGTTTTCGTTTTTGTTTCTTTAAAAATAGTAGGCCGACTAATTTAGATGTAAATTTTGGACAAATTTCGATTATTTTTTTGTAATGGTATAGGTGGTTAATTTAGATGTACATTTAGAGGTTAATTATCTAATAATTACATTGGTGAGTAGTTTCCATGTAGATTTAAGAAGCTACTATTTACTTTTTTTATGCATTACCTCCATTACAAAATATAAGATTTTTTTGTTTTTCTAGATACATGACTGACGAGAGTTTAATAAAAGGGTACGTTAAGACCCCAGATAAAGGACAACACACCTCGACTGACTCTCTGAACTAGCAGGGGGCTCAGGGGCTATACCCACCGGGTGTGCTCGCACATACCTTTTGGCAGAAATGGGATGGCATGGCGGCCCGCAGATGGACGTCCCCTGAGGGAGTCTCCAATATCCTAAGGGCGAGACTAGGATGGCAAAGTCGCCATCGCTTGGAGCTTAGGGGCTCAGCCGAGATGCAGCGATCCCCAGCCTAAGGGGAGCCCCGGCCAAGCCACTGCCCCCACGGCCGTCACAACCTTAGCTCGGGGCCAATGATTGTCCCGAGCCAAGCCTGAAGCCAACTCTGAAATCTGTTAGTGCTCAGAGCCTGACAGACGTAGAATAACAACACTGTCGTCTCGGCCTCAGCAGCGAGGCGTTGTCGACCACTCCCTCGGTAGGGTCACGCCAGGGCGCATGACACGTCAGGACAAGGAACTCCCGAAGCCTATGGAGTGGGGGGTTCTGGGCACACTTGGCAGCCCCTCAGGGGCAAAAGAAGGAGCTTGGCATGTCAAAGAAGCCAGGAAAAGGCTTACCCAAGTAAGGCACCGCTGTGGTAGATGGCACCTAGGGGTCAGTACCAGGCTGTAGCAAAGGTGTCACGGAGTGGTTGCAGTTTTGTCGGCCCCTAGCTACAAGACAAAGAAGGACCAGTAGTGCCACAGAGAGAAAAATACCAAAGCCCAAGGCAAGAATCCCTAGGCTAAGAACGCTTTTTAGCCCATGCGCTCCTTGGTATGTAAGGTGAGGCATGGGCTCCCATAGAAGGGGAGAGGGACGATAGGACCGAGACCCGTTGATCGAACGATCTCACCAAGAACTCTAGATCAGCATAGCGCAACGCCCCAACCACTCCCTCTCTCTCTATTCCTCCATTGTAAGAACTCTCATTTGATCATTCCTAACACAAAGAACACCAAACTGCTTGACATAGGACTTAGAGGCAAGCTAGGATAAATCGACCGTGTCCATGAGTGTTTTGAGTGCATAAGCCACTAGAGGTCCACACATCGACCCCCGACGAACAACATGAAGATTACCATCATTACAAACCTATGACAGCTGATGCGCCAGGTAGGGGAGCACATCGTGTGTGATGGCCGCGCTACGGTGGCCCAAGCCATCAATGCCACCGCCAAGCCAGCGGCGTCACCCTTGAAGGCGACATACGCTTCTCCACAAGATCATCTCCACCAGCAATGCCTTTTCCTCAAGCTATGCTCTCAGCTTCGGAAGTCTGGTCGGAGGACAGCGTGTCCCCAGCGTTGTACCCTCCGGCAGGCCTCCTATGCGCATTCCTGGAGGTGATGTCCTATCAGGTCTGCCTCGATTTGGGCCCAAACACCACCATGTCGGAGCGTCGCTAGATGTTCTACATGCTAGCGAATGTCCGTCATCAGAGCGTCACCAAAAGGGCTCCAGCCGGCCCCCACCACTGGTGCACCCTCCTGGACCTGCTATGTGTGATCTGGGACGCTGCAATGGTGTTCTAAGGTGAACTGGAGCAGCCTGCAAGTCAAGATGTGCCTTGCAGCTCCCTCCTCTCGGGTGCTATCGAAGCCACCTCCTAGTGCAAAACCGGCGGCAGCAATGATACCCCACGAAGGGGAAAGTGCCACAGGATATTTGGTGTGAGCAGGCTTATGAGTGCTGGCGGTGGTGGAAGCTCACCGAACAGGAGGTGAATGCAGTCAACACTGTAGCATGCTCACGCTTGGTGGTTGGAGGTGCCGATCAACTTTGGCCGGGATGACTACGCTGACCATGTGCTTAGCTCGGGTCATTTCCCGCTCATTGTTAGTCTGATTGTCAGCCATACCCACCTCTCGAGAGTGCCCATGGATCGTGGCAGTAGGCTGAATATCCTCTACACCAACACCCTGGACCGAATTAGGATCCCGAGAAGCCGTTTCCGCCCAAGCAGGCTGCACCCCTTGGTAGCATGCAGCTATCCATCACATTTCAGGAGCTGACCAACTTCTGTAAGTACTACTCACCTTCGAGGTGGTAGCCTTCCCGAGCACTTACCATGCATTGCTCGAGCAACCACGCTACACGAAGTTCATGGACGCCCTACACTATTTCTAAATAAAACTCAAGATGTCCAGCCCTCAAAGGGTCATAACCGTGGATTCTAATGCCCAGGAACCCTACTTGTGTGAATAGGAGCTGGACATGATCGCTCGGCATCTGAGACGGCTTGGACACAGGCGCGAGTGTGGTAGTGAGGGCGCACACCTGCACCATCATGAGTGTAGGATATTTATCCTCCTCCGCATAGGCAAGGTTCACCTATTCCCGCTAGGGCTTGCGGTAATACTTTGCCTAGTGCCCTGTTCTACCACAGTTACATTAGTGGTCCTTGTAATCGTAACCACGGCCCGCCTCCTTAGCCTCTGGTGTAGCGCCCTTCTTCTTGTGCCCACTGGGAGGTCACCGCTTGCCATTGCCGCCAGAGCGAGAAGCTCGAGAGCTCTCTCCCTGTCCTACTTCTACTTTGATCCAACAAGCCACTGCTCCTCAGAGTAGTAGAGATTGCCGTCGGATGAGATGGGCTGAACCAACATGGTGGGCTGCTCGACATGGTCATCTACGCCCTTCAGTCGGCCTGCCACACCTCCTCGATTGTGAGGTCTGCGATGTCCATCACTGCCTCAATTGGCAGAATGATTTGATGATACTGCTTCAGGACAATTTGCATCAACTTCTGCACCGCGATCTGCTCACTGATGTTCCCTTCATGGAGGTTAAGGGTGCTCATTGACCTGGTGAGGTATAGCACAAGGTCATCGATATGCTCACTGTCACGAGGAGCAAGGAACTCATGCTCCAGGCACAACCTTTGCACCATTGCCTTGTTTGCGTGCTCAAAGCCGACATGGAATGCCTTGATGGCATCCCACACCTCCTTTGTCATCTTCTTCACCACAAGTATGCGGATCATCTATGGGGGGAATAGCGAACATGATGGCCTCTGTAGCCAACCTGTCATCCCAGCTATCATCATCTCTATACTCTACCGCATTCCAATATCAGCGCGCCTTCATGTTCACCTTCATGAGGATACTCCAGTCCTCATAGTTTGTGTGCGTGAGTAGCAGATAGGTGCTATTTTCACCATTGTATGCACCATGATCTCTATTAGACTGGATCGACCTCTGCGCACTGTAGTAAAGGGGAATGACGACCATTGTGCCTCAACTCAGCACCCTAGGGAGGAGTAGACACCATGTCTCTCTACTACTAGGCTCTAATACCAATTGTTAGGATAGATAGTAGTATCTGGAGCTATTAAGCTGCTGCTGCTGCACTACTCTTTGAGAGAGAATGCTGGCTGAACTGGGCTAGGGTTGGCAATAGTATATGCAGCCGTTAAGCTGCTGCTGCAAGCACTACACTTCGATAGAGACAGTGGAGGCTGATTGTGGGCTTCTCTGAGCTGCAGCTTGCTGGTATCTTTACGTCTTATTTGTATATGAAATGAGAGTACATAATAATACAATCCTAATGGATTTAATTTCCTAGAAATCACCTAGTGAGTTTTCTAGAAACTAAGAGGAAGACAAGAGTGGGCTAACTTGACTTCATGCCTTGACTCACTCTATAGACGTTGACTCCTTGACTAGACTCACTAACAAAAGGTTAACAACTGCAAGGATTATAGTAATAGCAGGGATTATACTAACATATAGTGCCTTTTTAAGAACTTATAGGATTTACCTCTTTGTCCAACAGGTTTTATGAGCAATATTATATAGACAATAAAAGAAGTACCTAATTATTAGTATTCGTTACATCCAAAAAGAGGGCAGCTATTTTCTAAGTTAAACTATCATAGATTTGAAAAAAATATAGAGAATTATTAATATCTATAAACTGAAATTTGTATTCTATAAATACATTTCCTTGTAAATAAAATCTAATCATACTAAATTGAAATCATAAATATTGATACTTATAGTACAAACCAAATGTGATCAAATTTTATATAGTAAGTCTTTATAGAGCTAGATGTGCACTCAATGTTTGGATGAGGTAATAATAGCTAACCTAATCCTAGCGCTTTTGTTATTTCATTTGATTATATCTTCTAGATCATAGTTTTGCCGGTCTCATTCTGCTACTCTCGTAATATGGTCTTCCTAGCAAGAATGCTTAGACTGTGCGGAACTACTGGAGCTGGCGGCTTTGCCGAGGGCTCCAGGCTCTCGGCAAAGCCTCCCAGACCCTCGGCAAAGGCTTTGCCGAGAGCAGCTCTCGGCAAAGCTGCCTCGGCAAAAACCCGATCGGAAAGCCTTCTTTGCCGAGAGCCGTTTATCGGGCTCTCGGGAAAGGCTTTGCCGAGAGCCAACGCGGCCCTCGGCAAAGAAAAGGCGCCGTTAACGGGCCCGCTTTCTTTGCCGAGAGCCCATTTAGCTGGCTCTCGGCAAACATTTTCCTTTTTTTTAAAAAAATTATTTGCCGAGAGCCTGGCCAGACTGGCTCTCGGCAAAGAATTTTCTTTTTTTTTAAAAAAAACTCTTTGCCGAGGGCCATTTGACTGGCTCTCGGCAAATAATTTTCTTTTTAAAAAAAAACTCTTTGCTGAGGGCCAGTTTGACCAGGCTCTCGGCAAAGCCTGTCCTTTGCCGAGCGCAATGGTCATTGCCCTCGGCAAAGCTGGGAAATGGGTATTTTTGCAGTCATCTTTCCCAGCTTTGCCGAGGGCAATGACCATTGCACTCGGCAAAGGTAGCCTTTGCCGAGAGCAACCCTCGGCAAAGTGAGAAATTTTGGTTTTTTCTTTTGATTTTCCACTTCATTACACATATAAATCGCATTCATCACGTATAAACACATTCATCACATATAAATCACATTTATCACATATGAATCACATTCATCACGTATAAACACATATATCACATGTACATATCACATTCATCACATATATGTCACGTTCACATACACCACGCATATAGCACATTCATCACAATATTTGAACTAAACGAAAGTTAACCATTACAAGTCATCATCGAAACATAATAAGTTTTCATTCTAAAGTTCACAATCTACTAGAGACGACACTTTAAACGGTCATGGCCAACCTTGCCCTGGCCACCCCGGCGTGTTCCATCCAGGCGCTTGCGGGTTGTTTGAACCCGCCGACGGAGGCTGCAAAAATTAGATGTCTATGTCAGACAAGCAAATGCAGAAACAAAACACTGAGGAATCGATACTCACAGGAGTAGCATCCGCGTTCTGAGACGACGGTGGAGGAGCCATGAGCGCCGCGGGCACCTGCATGCCCTGGGAGGCCATGAACGTGATGAGATCTTGCATCTGCTTAGCTTGGGCCTCCAACAGGGCCTCCATCTGGGACCGCATCTGGGACTCGGCGAGCTTGCGTTCCTCCCTTTCTCTTTCCAGGCGGGCCTGCGATAATACAAAGGGAATGTAAGAACAATGCAAACATTTAAAAATCAATGTACGACGAGTAAAACAAAAATAACCTCGAGCTCGGCGACCCGCGACTGCGAAGGCGACGGGCGTGGGCGTATGGGGACGCTCCCGCTCGTGGTCTGTGCTCGGAGCTGGGACAGAGTGGGAGTGGAGGACGAGTCAATGACGCCGTCGACAAGCCAATACCGTCCGTGCTTCTTCCCTCCTCCGACCCTCATCACGAGGCTTCCGTCCAGGTCCTCGCTGGCCGGATCAAAGTCGGTCCCATGGACCGCCCTTGCCGCCTCTGTGTAGTCAGTGAGGCGGGTGTGGACGCTGGAGTTGGAGTATGCCTCGGGGGGGTCGTCGGGGTTGTAGGAGGTCTCCGGTGCGGTGGCCTTGCCCTTGTGGGACATGGCGTATGCCATGAACGTGCTGCAAGGCTGGCCACCGTGTGACACCGTCTGCGAGGAAGACAACAAGATGATTAGTAATTAGGCAACATTTTAGCGTTACAATACATAAAGTGTTTCACGTACAAAAGCTTGTGCGTACTCGGCTAGGTTGCGGTTGCCCTAGTGGTGTGGTACACCTGGCATCTGCAGACGCGCCTACCGGGCCTCGGCGTGCTGGGCGGTCCACTCTTCAGAGAGCCACCGGTCCACGATCATCTCCCAGCACTCGGGAAACGACTGGCACCATTGGGGGACCATCTGCACATCATCAAGTATTTCACATATAAGCGTCAGATGAAATGAGCATAGCTTAATCTCAGAAGGAATCACTTACCTGAATGTACTGCGCCCGGCTCAGTGTCATGCCTCTCGCCTCGACCTTCGAGACCCTCCGTCCTTCGACCGTGGCGTTGTAGTTGACGATGGCCTGAAGTCTCGCCTCATAGATGATGTCGGTGACAAGCTTCCTGCAGGACCTTGTACTCACCACCTCCGCCTCGGCCTCCTTCCCCTGCTCACACCTATAAAAGTCCTGCATACAGATGTAATACAAACTCTAAGAAATTCAAGAAAAGTACGATGAATGCGATGTTGTGTGACGAAGACTTACCCACAGCTCCGCTCTGTCCCTCGCCGCCTTGTTCGGGTAGTTCGGGTCTGGGGCGACGGTGTAGTGGTCAAATGTGTACGCCGGCTCTCTCTTCCCGGCATACTGTACTATGCCGGGGTAGTGCTCGCGGCACAGGAGACCCAGGATGCCATTGGGTTTGCGGCCGCGACCCTCCACAAACTCCCTCCGCGACTGGCACAAGTGATACAGAAAGATTATTAGTTTCTATTTCAATTTTAAGCATATCATATGAACGAGTAGTTAAAACATGTACCTTTGTCCAACGGGGCGGATCACTGGGCGTTGGTGAAGTGGTATCGGTCGGGCCGGGAGGCTGGCGGGACCTCGCAAGTAGGGTGTGGACGCCCCTGAGGCAGCCGAACCCTCGTTTGCCTCGGCCGACGGCTCATCCTCCTGCTCGGGGTCCGCTTGAGCCTCGGCCTCGGGCGTGGTCGGCACCTTGTCCTCCGGTGGAGTCGGCTCCCTCCGGCGGCGACCCCTCCTTTGCCGAGATGGCCCGTCGTCCTACGAGGCCCGGTACAGGGAGCTCATCGACCTCTGATGTCTGCCTGGCATCTTGGCTCGACCTCCTGCATTTAAACAGAACAAACAATATTGTGTTAGAAATAACATAATGAAATATATGCAAAATAAATAAAACCCTAGATCCTAAGAAAAAACATAACAGGAGTAGAATATAACATAATATTACGTGAATTAGAAATAATCTGCATCATCGGGATTAGCCGGAGCATAAGTGTCATCATCGCTGTCAACCATGTCTAAGTACTCCTCAGTATCCGAAGACGGGAGGTTGTCTTCATTTGCTTCGCCTAAAAGGAATCGTTCTAGCATTTGTATGTCCTTCTCATTTACCACCTCATCCCCAGCGTCCTCGTCATCATTCTCTACTTCCATTTCCATCGCTTCGGTTAAGTATATCGTGAACGTCCCTTGTAGCCTAGCTTCTTGAAAGAACTCCCCATCATACGTGTTTGTGTTGAAGTTATAATCCTCATCGTTGGGGAGAGGTAGTTTAGCATGTGGCGATATCTTGTGCACAATATACCAACCCAAGATATGCTCTTTGCTTTTGCACGCATATGGTGTGTAATAAACCTGCGTGGCCTGTTGAGCCACAATATACACATCAGCTCCTGGATAGACAGAATCCTGTCGAATTTCAACTAGCCCAAGATTTGGTGTGAGCCTCGTTACTCTAGGGTCGAACCAATGGCATTTGAACATTACTGGATTCAGAGGCTTGTCACCGTGAAATGAAAGTTCATATATTTCTTCAATTCTTCCATAGTAGTCACGATTGTCATTGCCTGGAGTACAAACTCCGCTGTTTGTGGTTTTCCGATTGGGCCGACTCTGCTCGTATATCGCTGTGTGGAAGCGATATCCATTCACGTCGTAACCGTTAAATGACTTGACCCTACGGTCAAAGCCGTTTGCAACCTGTCTCAGCTCTTGACTCATAGACGCATCGGTCTGAGCCTGCAAGGTGAAGCAAGGTATAACATTATTAAGTCCGAACGTAGGAGCCAGTTGGAATATCGGACTAAGTATGACCTCGGTTGGACAGGACCTTCTGTCGGAACCAAGAAATGAAATCGGGCCTCCCTTGCCCCGCCCCGTTTGCAATTAGGGTTCGGCTATCAGATCAGAAGGAGGCCTTGGCCCATTCCAGAATTGATGAAGAAATTCCCTGTACGGAAGAAAAACAAGGGTGTTTGATGCAGAATAGTGTCGGCGAATTGAATGAACATAGTTGAGAACTTACCCCATGTACGACTGCACCTCATCAAGGTTGGTAAGCACGTATAGCATGATCTTTCGCCACTCTTCATAGTTCAACTGCTTAACTATGGATCCACTTGTCGCGCCTTGTTGGCCTCGGAAAAGACTAAGACTCGATTCATTTTCTCCAGCATTGTAATGAGGGGGTGCATTATGCACGCTAGGAAGGTTCTCGGAGTAGTATTGTTCAGTGAAGTTTGACACCTCCTCTAGAATGAATGCCTCTGCAATGGAAGCCTCAATTTTGGCTTTGTTTCTACATTTCTTGCGAAGAGTCTTCAGATTTCTCTCGACTGGATAGCACCAACGGCAATGCACAGGCCCTCCCATTCGAACCTCATTAGGGAGGTGTACGATCAAATGCAACATCGGAGTGAAGAAGCCTGGTGGAAAGATCTTCTCCAGCTTACAGATCAACACAGGTGCAGCTTTCTCCAAGTCAACAATGATGGACCGAGATATCTCCTTAGCACAAAGTTGGCAGAACAAATAGCTCAACTCTGCCAGGACAACCCACATAGGCTCAGGAACATAGCCTCGAACCATCGCCAGAAGAAGGCGCTAGATCCATACATGGAAGTCGTGACTCTTCATTCCTAGGACTCGCAGACTAGATAAGTTGACTCCTCTCCTCAGATTCGCTGCGTATCCATCAGGGAACGTCAATGTCTGGATCCATTGAAGTATTTCTTTCCTTTGTGGCCTGCTCAAGACGAAATCGGCCTTGGGCCGTATCCATCTCCTGCCGGGTTGAGGAGACCGCATCTCTTGCTTTGGTCTATCGCACAAGAGTGCCAGGTCTAATCTAGCCTTAGGGTTGTCCTTGGACTTTTCAGTGTCCATGAGTGTTCCCCAAAGTGCCTCGGCGATGTTCTTTTCAGTGTGCATTACATCAATATTATGTGGCAGAAGAAGGTCATCGTAATAGGGGAGCCTTTCCAAGCCTGACTTATGCGTCCACATATGTTCCTTACCATACCCCGCAAAACGACCGTCTCTTTCATTGAACTTGAGAGCATCTATTTGAGCATGAACCTCGGCACCGGTCAGCATCCGGGGTGGAGGATCTGTCACCATGACCCCTTTAGTGAAGTTCTTGGTGTCTTGACTGAAAGGATGGTCAAGAGGCAGGAATTGTCGATGTTGGTCGAACGCCGAATACTTGCCACCCTTCTTCAACAAGATAAATCTCATAGCTGTCTTGCAAACCGGGCATGAGAACTTGCCGTGGACACACCAGGCACAGAATATCCCATATGCCAGGTAGTCATGCAGTGAGTACTGGTACCAGATATGCATTGTGAAGTTTGACCTTGAAGCTCGGTCGTATGTCAATACCCCTTCGTTCCAAGCAGTTTCCAATTCATCAATCAGAGGCTCCATGTACACACCCATGTTATTCCCCGGGTGTCCAGGAATTATCAACGACAAGAAGACAGTATGACGTTGAAATAGGATGCCGGGGGGAAGATTGAGGGTGATAACGAAGACGGGCCAACAGGTGTAGGGGGCAGCCATGAGTCCATAGGGGTTGAAACCGTCTGTAGCAAACACAACACAAACATTACGAGCCTCTCTACTTTTGTCATGATGAATGTGATCAAAGTGGACCCATGCTTCACCATCGGCGGGATGTACCATCTTCTCAGGATTGTATCGTGTACCCTGTTTGTGCCATTTCATCTGTTTCGCGGATTCCTCGGTCATGTAGAGACGTTGGATCCTCGGTGTGAACGGTAGGTACCGCAGGACTTTCATGGGGATAGAAAGTTGTCTCTTCAGGCCTTCACCATCGTCTACCTCCATGTATCTTGACGCTTTACACTTCGGACAGTAACCTGCATCCTTGAGATCTTTTCTGAAGAGGACGCACCCATTTGGACATGCATGTATCTGCTCATACGGCATCTTCAGTGCACGAAGCAGTTTCTGTGACTCCTACAGGCTCTTTGGCAATATGTGGCCGTCCGGAAGCATGCTACCAAATGGGGCCAACATACCATCGAACGCTTCTCGACTCAGGTTGTACTGGGACTTGAACCCCATCACACGGCCAATGGCATCCAGTTGAGAAACCGTTGTCCGATCATGAAGGGGTTTCTGTGCTGAAGACATCATGTCGTAGAACGCCTTTGCGGTCTTCTCCATCTCCTCCTCCGTACGTCCTACAGCGTACTGTGCTTGTTGGAAGTCATCTAACAGGTCTGCTACCCCAGCATCAGCATCAAAGTCCTGCAGACGTGGTCGCACCGCCTCCTCTCTCAAATGATGTACTTCACCATGGTAGATCCACCGAGTGTAGTCCGGCGTGAATCCATGGTTCAGAAGATGTTTACCCATGTTCTCCTTGTCTTGCCTTCGCCGGTTCCCACATCTGCTGCACGGGCACAATACTTTCATCTCTCCTCGCCAAGCCGGGCCAAATGCATGGTTCAAGAAAGCATCTGTCTTGTGCAACCATTCATCACTGAAATCACTCTTGCTTCTGCGGCCCGAGTACATCCACTGACGGTCATTCATCCTACTGTCATCCATCCGATTACTTACATCTACATCCAAGTACTTCCATCCTATTGTCATCTAATAGGCGAGGATAGGTCCTAATCCCACCCGCGGATGCGTAGACGAGGCTAGTTCCCATTTTCTGCCCCAACCCAAGATAGAATTTCGGCAGCGCCTCCCCGCTGTTCTCCCAATACACGTCCCTGTAGGGAGAGTGTGTATCCAGAGAACAACAGCGAGGTGATGCCGAAACTCCGTCTCGAATCAGGGCAGACCATGGGAACTAGTCTCATCTACGCATCCGCGGGCTGTCCAAGTAACGTGGACAATCCGAAACAGATACAGTTATCGACATACAGAGATCTGCATACATTCAACCGTATCTCTTTCGGACGGGAGACGCCTAATTGGGTTCATGACCTACGACCCTTATCCGGGAGAAGAGGTTATTTATACCTAGGGTGGCGGCGGAGTCAGGCTAGCGGCGCAGTGACGAGTCGGTGCTGTGGCAAGGCGAAGCGGTGCAGGCAGACCTGCAGTAGACGATCCTGCGAATACATGGAAAAGACTCTTAAAATAATGGCACGCATGGGACCGCCGCACCATAAACCTAGCATCTCACATCGATTGACACTAATCCCAAGCATCCTGATCAGTGGATTGTCCGACCAAATGCCGAATTAGGCAGCACTAACCCTTCCATCACGACTAATGAAAAAACAAAATCTTGATCGCAACGATTGGCAAATGTGTGATCTGAGGCCATTAACCTAGGCCAGACGCGCGTGAGCGATCCAAGAAAGGAAGGGGCAATTAATTAAGTGCAATGGCAACGGGAACCGGAACAGGGGCTGGGCAACAACCTGTGACTATTTCAGTTAGCTCAAAATTCTTCTTCCAAGTCTCGTTCCTTTCAATTACTTCAAGGTTAACCATTCAGCACACAGGACATAAGAGAAGGCCTGGTAATAAATAGACAGACACAATTAAGCTGCCTACAGGACCTGCCCTTGGTTATTACAGAATAGCAGTTAACAGGATGCCTCTACATTAAGCTGACATATCAAGACACAGTAATAATCCTAAAGAGTTCAGTTCTACTATTCCGAGAGTCTGCTACGGTCTCCAAAACATAACTTTGACCTCTTGTTTTTATAAAAAATATTTATGAAAAATGATATATGTATACTTTTATGAAAGTATTTTTCAAGACAAATCTATTCATATAATTTTAACATTTGCAAACTCAACAGCTTAAAAGTTATTGATGATTTATATTCCCAATGTTTGACCCAAACCTTATCCAAAACGACTTCTAAATCCGATATGGAGGGAGTACATTAATACACAAGCCAGCAATAGTTAAATGACGATGCTCTCAATCTTCAGATTCGTTGCGTCATGTTGTTCCCTAGAGATGAACGAACAAGGCCGGGCCAGCTAGGTGAGGTGTGTTTGATATGGTGGAGTTGAGGTTGGAAATGCCTAGGTGCGTTGGCGGGAGAGCATAGGTCGCACAATCGCGCTTGTGAACGAAAGGAGAATACAGCCATCCATTTCTACGTGCATGTTACACTTACACGAGGAACATGGATAGAGCACTCACTTCGGGTGTGAGCATTTCCAAGAGTTCCCTAAATATTCCTCCTAAAAAGTCCATGTTTCCCAACTCCTAAAAAGGTTTTAGGAGAAAAAAAAGGCCATCTCTAATAGTTCCTAATATTTGACTTCTAAAAAATCAAATGTTGGTCCCATTTGTGTATATACGAACACATATGCAATGCAGGCAATCAGCGTTCATGTCATCTACCAGCAGCAGCAGGTAGCAAACAGTAGCTGAATTTTGACAGGACTGCTGATTGCAAAGCCATCAACACAGAACACAGATAAAAATGTTTGCTGATTGCAGACAAGCCAAGCAGGCTCAGTGCCATGCAGCCGGCCAAGCAAGATCTAATTTTTCACAATCTAATTCTAGCCTAGATTTTTCCCAAGAGAAGCAGCCTATCAACCAATACATAACTCAACAAAACTGTAGCCAACTCAATTGTTAACAATGCCATTGTTGCAACAAAAATCTTGGCTGACTATATTTAGTGTAATTGTGTTTATGTTCAGCAATCTCAACCAGTGGACCAAATTATGCAATCAGCTCAGACACAATCCTAGCTAGCTAATTATTCATGATGGCAGTTTGTCAATTCAACTGCAGTGTAGAACTGTTAATACCATATGTCCATACATCAAGGAAAAACGATCCATGAAAGTGAGAAATATCATAAACACATATCTGCAGTTTTAGTGTTTTAAAAAGCTTCAGGTGCTAGGCACGAAGCAGGGTGGCGTCTAGACCCTAGTCATGGTTAAGCAGATGCTTGGATAGACTACACGACAATTAGGTGCAAGCAGGATGGTACCCGTGGACGGCGGCACTCCGTGGACGGCGGGGCTCCGGGCGAGGAAGCGGCCGGGCGGCCGGGCGAGGACGCGGCCGGGCGGCGCTTCGTGGACGGCGGCGCTCCAGTCTGCCACGTGGCCGGGCGGCGCTCCGTGGACGGCGGCGCTCCGGTCTGCCACGTGGCCGGGCGGCGCTCCGTGGACGGCGGCGCTCCGGGCGAGGACGGACGCGGCCGGGTGAGGACGCGACCGGGCGAGGCTCCGTGGACGGCGGCGCTCCGTGGACGGCGGCGCTCCGGTCTGCCACGCGGCCGGGCGGCGCTCCGTGGACGGCTGCGCTCCGGGCAAGGACGCGGCCGGGCGAGGACGCGGCCGGGCGGTGGCGGCGGCGGCGCGGGGGCGGGGGCACGGCCTGGCGGGGGCGAGGGCGCGGGTGAGGGGCGGGTGCGGGGGCGAGAGGCGCGGCTGACTAGGGTGAGGGGCGCGCGGGTGGTGGTTTTGAGTTAGATATCCTCTTTGTCGAGAGCCAGATCAGGCGGCTCTCGGCAAAGAGGTTTTCTTTTTTCTTTTTAATTTCTTTGCCGAGAGCCTTGGCTAGGGCTCTCGGCAAAGAGCCTCTTTGCCGAGAGCTCCCAAACCCAGGCTCTCGGCAAAGAAAATAAAAAAAATAAAAACACTTTGCCGAGAGCCACCTGACCTAGCTCTCGGCAAAATATATATAATTTTTTAAAATTTCGTCCGGCGTTCTTTGCCGAGAGCTAGGTCAGGTGGCTCCCGACAAAGAAAATAAAAAAAATAAAAACTCTTTGCCGAGAGCCACCTGACCTAGCTCTCGGCAAAATATATATAATTTTTTAAAATTTCGTCTGGCGTTCTTTGCCGAGAGCCCCCAAGCCTAGGCTCTCGGCAAAGAGCCTCTTTGCCGAGAGCTTTAGGACGCTCTCGGTAAAATATATATATATATATATTAGATTTTTACTCCCAATTTTTTCCTGCAGCCTTGATATAGTACTAGGTGGTCATGTTTGAAATTTGGTGTATTTTCCATTCTTCCTGCTATATTTCACGCATTTTCTTTATTTTCTTGATTTTTCCCGCAAGACGCACATTTGAAGTGCAGGTGCATGAAATAATGAATCTCAGCGATTTAAAAAATGATATTCATTCTTCCGAGAGTATTTCAACACCATATCTAGGGACAGACACGGAAACTCGACCATCTCGTGCACGAGACATAGCGACCAAGTTGTGTAGGATTTGATTTAAAAATATATAAAATGCGAACGGAGTCGGAAAATCATGAAAATAGACGGAAGGCCTTGACACGATACGTAGAGTTTATAGAAATAATTTGGGAATGTTTGGAGCAAGTTGTGACACACGATGGTTGAAACCCTGAGATCTCTGCATGCAATATCTTGTTATCACATGTGGAGATCTAAGGGTTTCAACCATCTTGCCGCACAACTTGCTTCAAACATTTTCAAAATTTTTTTATAGCTTCTACATGCGATGTCAAGGCCTGCCGTCCATTTTCATGATTTTCCGACTCCGTTCACATTTTATATATTTTTAAATCAAATCTCACGCAACTTGGTCGCCATGTCGCGTGCACGAGATGGTCGAGTTTCCGCATTTGTCCCTAGATACGGCGTCGAAATACCCTCAGAAGAATGAATATAATTTTTTCAATCGCTGAGATTCATTATTTCATGCACCTGCAGTACAAATGCGCGTCTTGCGGAAAAAATCAAGAAAATGAAAAAAATACATAAAATTTAGCAAGAGGGATGGAAAATACACCAAATTTCAAATCTTGGCTTCTAGTACTGTAGCAAGGCTGCACAAAAAATTTGGGACCAAAAATCTAAAAAAAAATTTGCCGAGAGCCTTGGCTGAGGCTCTCGGCAAAGAAAATATTTTGCCGAGAGCCTAACAGCAGGCTCTCGGCAAAGATGACGGCGTAAGGGTGCCGTTTGTGGGGTCGAGGCTTTGCCGAGATTTTTTGTTTACCGAGAGTCGAGCTCTCGACAAAGTTTGGCTTTGCCGAGAGCCAATCTTTGCCGAGAGTCGAGCTCTCGGCAAAGCTTGTATTTGCCGAGAGCCAATGTTTGCCGAGCGCAGGCTCTCGGCAAAGGATTCTTTGCCGAGAGCCCGATATTTGGCGCTCGGCAAAGCATATGACACTCGGCAAAGATACTGTTTCCGGTAGAATGATTTGGCTCTCCTCGATTGTGAGGTCTGCGATGTCCATCACTGCCTCAATTGGCAGAATGATTTGATGATACTGCTTCAGGACAATTTGCATCAACTTCTGCACTGCGATCTGCTCACTGATGTTCCCTTCATGGAGGTTAAGGGTGCTCATTGACCTGGTGAGGTATAGCACAAGGTCATCGATATGCTCACTGTCACGAGGAGCAAGGAACTCATGCTCCAGGCACAACCTTTGCACCATTGCCTTGTTTGCGTGCTCAAAGCCGACATGGAATGCCTTGATGGCATCCCACACCTCCTTTGTCATCTTCTTCACCGCAAGTATGCGGATCATCTATGGGGGGAATAGCGAACATGATGGCCTCTGTAGCCAACCTGTCATCCCAGCTATCATCATCTCTATACTCTACCGCATTCCAATATCAGCGCGCCTCCATGTTCACCTTCATGAGGATACTCCAGTCCTCATAGTTTGTGTGCGTGAGTAGCAGATAGGTGCTATTTTCACCATTGTATGCACCATGATCTCTATTAGACTGGATCGACCTCTGCGCACTGTAGTAAAGGGGAATGACGACCATTGTGCCTCAACTCAGCACCCTAGGGAGGAGTAGACACCATGTCTCTCTACTACTAGGCTCTAATACCAATTGTTAGGATAGATAGTAGTATCTGGAGCTATTAAGCTGCTGCTGCTGCACTACTCTTTGAGAGAGAATGCTGGCTGAACTGGGCTAGGGTTGGCAATAGTATATGCAGCCGTTAAGCTGCTGCTGCATGCACTACACTTCGATAGAGACAGTGGAGGCTGATTGTGGGCTTCTCTGAGCTGCAGCTTGCTGGTATCTTTACGTCTTATTTGTATATGAAATGAGAGTACATAATAATACAATCCTAATGGATTTAATTTCCTAGAAATCACCTAGTGAGTTTTCTAGAAACTAAGAGGAAGACAAGAGTGGGCTAACTTGACTTCATGCCTTGACTCACTCTATAGACGTTGACTCCTTGACTAGACTCACTAACAAAAGGTTAACAACTGCAAGGATTATAGTAATAGCAGGGATTATACTAACATATAGTGCCTTTTTAAGAACTTATAGGATTTACCTCTTTGTCCAACAGGTTTTATGAGCAATATTATATAGACAATAAAAGAAGTACCTAATTATTAGTATTCGTTACATCCAAAAAGAGGGCAGCTATTTTCTAAGTTAAACTATCATAGATTTGAAAAAAATATAGAGAATTATTAATATCTATAAACTGAAATTTGTATTCTATAAATACATTTCCTTGTAAATAAAATCTAATCATACTAAATTGAAATCATAAATATTGATACTTATAGTACAAACCAAATGTGATCAAATTTTATATAGTAAGTCTTTATAGAGCTAGATGTGCACTCAATGTTTGGATGAGGTAATAATAGCTAACCTAATCCTAGCGCTTTTGTTATTTCATTTGATTATATCTTCTAGATCATAGTTTTGCCGGTCTCATTCTGCTACTCTCGTAATATGGTCTTCCTAGCAAGAATGCTTAGACTGTGCGGAACTTCATAGGCTTTCTATTAAATCAAGTCTCCTAGTTGTATAAAGTATAGATACATGACTAACCTGGTCAGGTTGTAGCTGCTTCTTGAGCAAGGACCAAGCATCATCATTCTCTAGAGGCTTGACACGGTGTTGGTGTAGGGGGGCTTGCATTTGTTGGGGTAGGTGTGCAGATCTTGTAGTGACAAGGACCCGGCTTCCAGGTAGTTTCTTGCTAGCATTTATGACTGCGACACGAAGCACATTGTTCCATGCATCATGACTCCACACATCATCCATCACAAGTAGAAACCTGCCAGTGGATAGGGTGTTGATGAGGATGTCTGTGAGAGTGCTCTTGTCTTACCTCCCACCATGGTCTCCGCCAGCATTTTCGATTGTTGTCCTCAGTAGCTCAACCACATTGAATTGTTGGGTGATGCTTAGCCATATCTTTGTTTTGAAGTGCTCTTGGATGGTTGTATCATTGAAGATCTTCTGGGCAAGGGTGGTTTTACCCATGCCGCCTGCACCAATGATAGACACAACTTTGATGCTATGATCATTATCATCATTTGTGGTTAGCACCTGAACAAGTTCTCTTGTATCCCTCTCTATCTGTTCTCCAACTATAGCTGACTCGTCGACCTGTGAACTTGTCTTAGAGCTGGATAACTCAGCAGCAGTTAGCATTCTTGGCTCCGGGTTGGAACCGAGGCCAATATTGAACTTGAACTTGTACTTGTCCGCCTCCTTGTGGATGGCTTCCAGCCGCTGGTTCAACTCCTTGATGCTGCTTCCTATCTTGTGTGCAAACAAGGGATTTCGCAGGCAGAAGAGCAATGGCTGTAAGCAACCTGAAGCCTTCTCCTCCATGCTACCACATTTAGATTCCTTGCGCTTGTTAGCTTCAAGTTGACATAGGTCAAGTATGTCAGTGGCATCATACATGGCGTCCTTGAGCTTCCTCACCCATCTTTGCACAATCTGTTCAGTGATGCGCCTCCTCTCAGCATCAGCAAGGAAGCGGTTGATGCTCTCCATGTTATCTTTGAGCTTCTCAATCTCGCCGGACACACCCAGCAACATGTCCACCTCTTCTCTCGCCATGTCCGCTATCAGCTGTGTCACGTAGGGTGCCATATAGCATCCAGGATGGCGGCCATGGGCCCAGAGGACGTCCTACATAGAAACAAGTAATTCGCCACACATTATTAGTCTCATCTGAATAGCTGCAGGCTCATGTAGTCTTTCGTTTGTTACATTACTTGTAATCAGCAGCCAAAGTAAAAAAGGGCCAGCATGCATGCACCAAATCACCTTAAGCTAACTCATATTCAAACTGGATGCAAGGCTTATTTTGAGTATAATTAATGATTAAGATGTGACTCGATCTTAGTAAGTACATTTTTCATTAAGAGGAAAGAAGAGTTACAACATATGGTCATAGTAAGCCAATGCTTCCCAAAACCAACATGATCCCTGCAAAACGAGTCTCACACAGACCAAACATAATTCACAAGCTACCAAACCAACCAGAGTGGAACCAAAAGCTGCTTGTCCAGAAGGAGCTGTTTTTGTGTAGTGCATTTTTCATAGCACCATGGACTCTGCTTTTGGCTTTCAGTTTTCTGCTTTTTCAAATGGGTGCAAATAGAAAAATGTTTCACGGCTGTTTTAAGGTAGAAAGATAGATGGGATACGTTTCGTACTTGTTTTAACCTAATAGTTTATAGCTTTTTCACAACACACATAGCTCACAACGGCTCTCACAGTAGCTTTTCCTGATCTAATAGCTGAACCAAACAGACCATAGACTTACAATTCAAACAGGAAAGAAGAAACGATGCAAGCAAAGCAAGAGACATTAGAGAAATATGTGAATGAAATTATAAAAGTAGTAGTATTACTGTAGTGTATATAGTTGCAGGAGAGAGAGAGGATGGAGTCACCTCAATTTGCCAGTGGTGGTGCTTGAGTCTTGGCCGGCTAACTGTGCTCTTGAGAATGTGATTAGTGGTGACACAGGCAAGGTGACAAGTATGGCCCTTATGAATAATATATATAGGTAGGTGGACCTGGAAAGAAAAAGGGAAAAAAGGAGACGATGATACAATGCTTTGTAGGTACATGCACGCCAAGGATCAAGAGAGTGCCAAACTTGGCAAGGAAGCAGAGATTGATGGAACCGGAATACTCCTTTAGTGACTTGTTCTGTCTCACTCACAATTCCTTGCTTGTGGAATCAGTAATCGATGTACTCCATGGCTTCTGAAGTATCTCAGTTTTACGCATTGCCGTATATACCATGACGGCAGCCGGCAGCTGGATCGATTTCCAAATTGAATAGAAAGGAATTAGGCGTCATACGCCGCAAGCTATGCTTTGCTTGATGACCAGAGTAATAAATAAACTGCAAGGTTTAATTATTTAATTATTTACATCTGTTGCATTGCATGTGAGTTGGTTTGTTCGACAGACAGAGATCACGGAAAGAATTTGGCTTTGTCTGTGCTGCTTCATCTTTGTCAATCGCACTGATCTGCCACGCTCTGTCGCTGCTCGAGGCTGGATGCCCACATCACACATTATATTGCTTGGGGCTTGGATGACACACAATGAAATAAAGATTTGCCATGCAGTGGATGCATACATGTCTCATTCACTACGGGAGAACTGAAATTTCCCGAGTGTCTGTGGCTTCTCCGAGTGCCAAAAAACGTGCACTCGGGGAACTGGCTCTTCCCCGAGTGTTGCACTCGGGGAAGAAATGCACTCGGAGAAGAGAGGCTTCCCCGAGTGCCCCAGATTTATATGCACTCGGGGAAGAACGGCACTCGGTGAAGGTCTTCTTCCCCGAGTGTTGCACTCGGGGAAGAGAGGCACTCGGGGAAGAAAATTGTACATGACGGTCCGCTTTCGCACGCCGTTATGTTTTTTCTTTTTTTTTAAAGCTTCCCCGAGTGTCAGAATCTGGCACTCGGGGAAGAGACCTCTTCCCCGAGTGCCAGATTCTGACACTCGGGGAAGAGGTCTCTTCCCCGAGTGCCTCCTCCCGGCACTCGGGGAAGAATTTTTATTTTTTTTGTTTTTTTGCCCCAGTTTTTTTGTGATGCCTTCCCACATCATTTCAAACTCCTTGTTCAAATTTGGGACAATTTTGACTTTGTTTGGTATATTTCGTTAGTTTTTTTCGTTTCTTTGAATTTTTTGCACACTTCCGATTTAAACTGCAGGTACATGAAATAATGGAATATGATGATTCAAAAAATCATATTTATGTTATTTGGTGTATGTTGAGTCCGTTTCCAGGAAGCCACATGAAATGTCAACTATCTTGTCGCCGTACCATCGCGAACAACTTGCGAAAAAAGTGTATTTAAATTATATAAAATACAAACGAAGTCCGAAAATCACGAAACTTGACTGGGCGTAGTGTTATAGCATGTACAGGCTATGATAAAAAATTGAGAAGGTTTCGAGCAATTAGCGACGTCGGATGCCTAAAACCCAGACATCTCCGGACATCTTCACATGTGATCACATGAGGAGGTCAAATGAGGCACTAAATGACCCCAGATGAAAAACTTTAAAATACAAAGATGTTAGAACTCATCAAGGTCTACATTTGATACATAGACCATTTTTGCATTTAAGAAAGTGTTAGTAAACACTAGTCACAAAATCTTAAATCTCACATAGACTTTAAGAAACTATGTGCGAGACATGTGGATTTACAACTACACTTTCCTAACACTTTGTCAAATGCAAAAATGGCCTGTGTATCAAATGTAGATCTTGATGAGTAGACCGATCTTGGTATTCATGACTTTTCGAGTTGAGACCATATGGGGTTTCGAAAACTGGCATGTAGCTGTGAAAAATTCAAAATTCAAAATTTCAGTGGTTCAAACTTTGTCAAATGAAAAGTTGACCAGTACACCAAATGTAGATCTCGATGAGTTTGACATACTTTGTATTCATGACTTTTGTATTTGAGACCATCTAGGGTTCAGTTAAAGTGTCGTTTTTTAAAAGTCCAAGATTTGACTTGGTCAAATGAGGCACTAAATGACCCCAGATAAAAAACTTCTAAATACAAAGGTGTTAGAACTCATCAAGGTCTACATTTTCTACATAGTTCATGTTTCCATTTGAGAAAGTTTTAGTAAACTCTAGTCATATGTTTAAAAAATCCAAGACGTGACTTGGTCAAACTTGGTCACACGAGGCACTAAATGACCTCAAATGGAAAACTTTTGAATACCAGGATTGAATAATTCATCAAGATCTATATTTTATATATAGGTCATTTTTGTATTTGAGAAAGTGTTCACTATACCATAACCCTTAAATAGCATCTAACTGCAGTTGCTAAAAGTTGATAGTTGAGACACTTGAGAGGAGCCGGAAGAAGGGGGCGTTGGTGTATCCGACGACGTGGCCGTGGATCTGCAGAAGGAGGTGAAGGCCGAAGGGCTTGGGCCGCGAAGGCCTTTCAGCCGGCCCAAACTGGAATCTTTCTTCTCTCAAGTCTCAAGTGTATATAATGCGTGCTCTAGGGTTCGTCACTCGTCACTCGTCAGTACGCCCACAACTTTCCTCCCAACGCCGCTGCCAATCTCCTCCCGTCCTCCCTCCCCGTCATCCTCGATCTCCCTGCTCATCCTCCCTCACCGGGCGTTCCCTCCCTGCCCGGCCTCCCTCTCTGCTGTGGGACGGATGCCCCAGCTCGCGGCCTCCCAGCTCACGGCCTCCCTTTCAGCTGGGTGCGATGCAAGCAGCGGCGGGGGCCCAGCTCACGGCCGCCGAGGTGCGAGGCCCGGGATGCGCGGATCCACTGGCGGATGGCGTCTGAGCTTGGCCGGCCGGCCCGGTCGAAGAAGAAGGCTCGGAGGCGCAGCGTTCTCGCGGGGCTCTACTCCTCCAGAAAACTGGTACCTCTTCTCCTCATCGTAATAGAGTTTCTGATCCATGGTGGAGAAGCTCAGATCCGTCGCCCTCAGTTGGGATTTGTTCTAGCAGGGGCGGAGCGAGCACGAGGAGATCCACGTCTCCTCCGGCGGCGTCCAGGCCTACATCGACTACCGCGACGGCGACTACAAGAGCAGGCGCCCCTATGTGCCCGCCACCGTCGAGTGCTAATCCGTCTCCATTCCATTTTCCCGTAAGCACCCACTCTCCACTCCATTCGTTGGATTAAAAAATGAATTTTGGTCAGGACTTGTCATCAGATGAACGACGTAGTATATGTGACTGCATGCTTGCATGAATGTTCTTGAATCCACTATCCACTGGAGTATCTTTCTGGTCCGTCTAATGATAACACGTTGTCATAGTGATTTGCTTCATGAGATTCACGTGATGGTGCTTAGGACCTTTTTTTTGGTTGGTTCATTTATAGGGAATCCAGAACCCTGCTGCATTTTGTTAAAAAAAAGGACTCCTGCTGCATGCAGTACTTATTTTTGGTCTAAACAACCTGAATGTCTTTGAGCTGTAACTGCAAACTCGTAAAGTTTTGTTACTGTTAGAGGCATGCTGGCTTTGTCCATGACTCTGGGTGTTCATTGTTCTGTACGCATGTCTGAAATGGGTTTGTATTTTGCATTACTTTACTATGTGACTTCTGTTGTTCTAGCGAATAAATACAATTGTAGGAGCTCTGAATAAATGCTATGCCTGTGACAGATCAAATGGAAGTGACCTATGTATTTACATTTGTGCTGTGTTTTGCCTGTAGGGTGACAAATCGAATGGAATTATAGTGCAGTTTGGAGGTTGGACAATCGGGGTGTTCCGCAGCAAGAAAGCCAGGTTGTTTTAGACGAATCTGTTGGACAGGAGCTTTCGTATACATTTGCATTACAGATAAGAGACAACAAAAATGAGCCATCTGAGGCATCTATTGGTTCTATGCAGTAAATCTGGGCAAATAAGAGCAGCAGCAAAAAGTTCTGCAAATGGGCCTGAATTTATCCAAGCGGCTATCTGTTGATAAAAAAGTAAGTTAACTTGATAGCCAAACACTTCTTTAATTTATCTAGCTATGTATTTTCATTCTGGTCGACCTAAGTTATTAACCAGCATGGTCCAATGAATCCATTGCAAATCAAAACAATAAGCACGGCCCAGGTGGTCCAAATTCTGCTGTTTAGTCCATATGATAAGCTACCTATGCTGAAACTTGTTCAGCAGGTGCCTGGTAATATGAATCTGATGCGCATGATTTGGGCTGGTTTTTAGTTCTACTTAGAACCTTTGAAATTGCATTTGTTCAAGTGAAGCTGGGCCATCTTGCTTTGCATAGTCATAAGCATTTCAGTGAAACCTAAGAGGAGTGTTTGCTTGTAAAATCTAATTGTATAATGTGCCATAGTTCCTAGGAAAAAAGAATAATATGGGGATGTTAACAAATTTCTTAGATTAGATGGTCATTTTGCCCACTGACACTTTTCATTTCCATCAGGGAAGCAGATCAGCAGGACCTGACATCAATATCTCCTCTGTCAACCCATCCTTGGCTGTGGCAGTGGTACCATGGAATCTTGTACCAACGCCAGAAGGTGAGAGATTTCTCCAAACAATAAATGTTAACTTCTTCAGTAACCATTAATCACCTGTGTCCCAGCCCACTTAGCCTGCAGAACTGAAACTGCAGTCATGGTTGTCTAATTAGTTGAAACATACATATTGGTGATGCAATGAAACATACATATTAGCTTGCACAACGCGCATGGTGGGCTGCTGCTGCCGCTGCTCCCACTTCCGCTTCCGCTGCCGGCCATGTTCTGGCTCCTCAGTCACAGGGGTTTAGAGCAAGCAGTTAAGAGATCAGATTGTTTACATTAACTAGCAGAGTATCGTGTCAGGACAAACATGATAGAATATAGATTTGTGATTAGTAGTAGTACTCTATCGTCATACATGATAGTATTGAGGAGATAGTCTATCATCTAAATGTAGTTTTATGGTATCATCTAAATGTAGTTTTATGGTTTATCTTTTCTAGATGTATTGTAATGACCTTCCTTAGCTTCCAGCTGGATCACAAGCACAGCAAGCATGTTATTGCTGTGTAGTGCTGTACCAGTACAATGTGTATGGTTTCTATGGTTTTTCTTTGTCTGCATTTAGCAGCCACGACCGTCGCAGCAGCAGGTACAGCTGAGAAAGTCTTTATCTCCTTATAATAATTAACTAGAAACAAGGGAAACATAGTCTACGCGCGTTCATGGTTCAAGGACTATTCTCTACGTCTCCCAATCAGTACAGTTGTGGCATGGAAATTCTACCTCTCACACTATTATGTTACATATATTAGTTCAGTTAAGTCATCATGATTGTTGTCTGCTCATGTATTAGTTCAGACATATATTAATGAAGGTAGTTTCTTCGGCATGCTTTTCAGTGGTTCTTTGAGTTCCTTTCCAACCTTGTTCTCTCCAATCCATAGAAAACTAGATCTTGAATGTAGTAGCTAGTGACATCTTGTTTCTTTTTATCTTGAATGTCAAATGTTGACTCAAATGCCTGTTGGTGATTTTTGTAAGTCAAATTGGCTGTTGTTTAGGAAAATTGACTGTTGGTAAAATGTAATGCCGTTGTGCTCTATTTGAGACATGTTGCGCTATTATAGAACCAAAGTAATACCTGTTGGTGATTTATGTAAGTCAGATTGGATTATGGCTTGTTTCTTATGACTATGTAATGGACTTGTGAAATTTTTGAATTTGGCTTGTAATAATGTTTTAAATCGTGCTTGTGCGTTTGTGGATGAATATATGTATATATGTGGTCATTAGATTTGAATTTGAATTCGAATCATATATTACATGTTGTGGTTAGATTTTTTAAAAAATAAAAAAACAGGCTTCCCCGAGTGCCTGAGCTGCGGCACTTGGGAAAGAGGTTTTTTTTTGAAAAAGATAAATTTCTTCCCCGAGTGCCTGGGCTGCGACACTCGGGGATGAGGGTTTTTTTTTAAAAAAAAGAGACAAAAATCTTCCCCGAGTGTTGCACTCGGGGAAGAAAAACACTCGGGGAAGAAAATAAAAAAAGAAAAGAAAACGGCGTTAGTCGGCCGACGGCGTCAAATCTTCCCCGAGTGCCAACACGGCACTCGGCGAAGCCTTCCCCGAGTGCATGATTTTCGGCACTCGGGGAAGCCGCCTTTCCCGTTAGAGGATTAGCCGGAGGCTCTTCTCCGAGTGTTGCACTCGGGGAAGGCTTCCCCGAGTGCAATTGGGCCTTCCCCGAGTGCAACTGGCACTCGGGGAAGCCACTGGCTGCTGTAGTGATTATGTGTTCTTGTAGCCTGTCAGGTTCAAAGCAAACCACACAAAGCAGAGAATAAAGGTGTTTGCAGGGATCGGGAAAGCACAGGAAGGACAACCTTGCTTTCCCTGTTTGTGTTCCATGCATGTCTGCTTGCGGTTGGGTTTATTGCACAACATTTCCTCCATTAAAAAAAATAATCCAAGTTCCCATCTCTACTAGTGCTAGAAATATAGGAGCAAAATAATATGAATATACACTGGTGCCGAAGTTTGAACACAAGGGTTGGGCTACATTCAAAACTCTGCTTCACCATATACAATTTCAGGCCCAAGAAAATCTGTTTTACAGAGTCCTGTGTGTCTCTCACTAGAAATGAAATTTGGTCAAAGCAAGAGCAAGCAGATCCTACGAAATAGCCCAAGCGACAGGGTACTGTTACCAACTCTGCTACTACTGTACCTGAACCGGCAATAGGAGATGAATGAAGAGAGGAAGCTGCGACAGGAAGGCCAAGCCCAGAGCGGTCAGGAAGAGAAGGCCGAACACGTTCGTGACTGGCCCATCCTGGATTCATTAGCAAGGAGAGAGTAGTACGTAACGGCAGTGCTAACGTCCGGACGCCCATGTCTACACTCCGTTTCGCACACCCACGCGGGCCCGCGCCGCTAGACGTCACCTGCATTGCCTGACCCCATGTGGGTTTCATGGTTTCCATGGGTTCACTCGTTGCGATCCAATTGCAGATGTGCCACATGTTGTGTAACAGAACCGACCAAATAACACGAGATCAAGCATAAAAGCAATCACCGCAACGATCAAACCGTTATACTTCAGCCCAAATAATTCCGGTAGTCCGTCGAAACCACGAAGGATCTCGAACCATCAACAACGTACAGCCAAGATCGTACATGGTTCAACGATCACACATCACATGTTACATAAAGTCGCACATAGTTCGAATACATCGGAGTTCAACATAGAGTTATTATAATACCAAGTTCTGAAATAAAGTAGCGGAAGCAAATAGTTTGAAACATCACACACACTTTGAATTCAAGTACAGTGCCAACTCATGATCATAACCAATAAAAGCATAATAGATAAGTAGTAAGGAATGACCACGCCCATGGTCTCACTCTTCATCCACAGCAGGATAGAAGTAGTTCTTGCAATAGCCCACATACACCTGGCCATCTGCAACAAGAGGGAATAAACCCTGAGTACGAGAAGGTACTCAGCTAGACTTACCCGTCAAAAACCAAAACAATGACTCTCAAGGATTATGAAAGACTTTATAGTGGAGCTTAGTTGACCAACTTTTTGTATAAAAGCTTAAGCATAGATCTTACATATTTAACCTTTAGCATCAAGTTTACTTATTCAATGAAGCATGACTAGATTAGCACCTATGCTAGAGCAATCACTTGTATAAGCTTTACACAATCAATAGTAACCATATCATATTTGCCTTTCAATATCATAACCATTACCAACTTCCATAGTAACATTACTACAGTGTGACGCGTGAAGTCCAGTTTCTCACTATCCAGGAGAGATGGTGATTTGAATCGATTCCTAACCAGCTGGTGTAAATATTCCTCATACAAACCACACTCACTGGTCAAATAAGCTTTAGGTCACCATTGAAACTATTCGAGAATCGTGGGTCTGATCTAAACCGCATACTCAGAGACCAACCGGTTGCCAGGATGCATCAGGCCGTTGCCTGCCCTTGGTCATACTGTGCCCCTGCACACCATCCTTCCTCTAGTATGCGCAACATTATAACTGACTCCCGGCTCGAATAGATACAAGGCTTCACGGTCAAAAGCAACTTATCCGGCCAGCTAAGTATGAGGCATGCGTTCAATCTCGACTGTCGGCCCACAAAGTGAACAGTCCTTAAGAGTGACACAGACGGGATCACACGACATATCCCGCCCGGTCTACAAGTTTCCAACAACTCATGGTTATTTTCCACGATAGCAAATATAGCCAACCGTGATTAAGTATCCACCTATAGCTCACAGGTGACAAGAAATCACCCGAGTTCTACCGGTCTAAGCATGGCTAAGCAATATTTCGATCCTGGACCTAACAAGGATATATTGTGTCATGGTGGACAAGGAAAAAGAATAAAATGCAGCAACGTTTTCATCCAACTCCTATCACTTAATGCAACAATATGTAGAGAACATAATATACTCCAGTGCATTTGTAAAGTAGGAGACTTATAATGCTCCGGGGCTTGCCTTTCAGGAAAGTACTGGGCCGATGCTCGGGGCACTCCGGGAACTCGGCTATGGGTCCTTCTTCCAGCTCCTCCGGCTGCACTTCTGGAGGCACTCCCCCTTCCTTGGTCTCGAACTCCAACAGCGTTACTCCCTCTGACGATCCTGTATGCAAATGAATAAATACTAGGGATGCACAGGATAGGAACAATATTAAAGCATGATGAAATGATTATGATAACCATGATGATGCAACATTCATTAGGACTTAGTTAAATTACTTTCATTGACCAAGTACGAGCAGATCTCCTCTCTAGTAAAGTAGACATACACTTACCCCTTTTCAACAATCTAAGATACAAAAGTTCATCACTTGTAAGGGGCCTAGCACCTGCATCTAGCAATGCATTCTAATTAGCCTAAACAGATCATCACACAACACAAGCATCACACAAGGTCTACTGGAAAACAAGAATTCACAGCCATGCAAAACAGCAGTCACTTGCAAAAATCATAACTGCAGTTCTATAATTCCAAAAGACATGAATTTGGACTTTCTAGAAAGCTTAACAAATTATCTCCAACATCCTTATACATGACTCTGGCTGATTCAAACCGGAGCTATCTCAAACAAAGCCAACTACACAGACTGCTCTGGAATTGCAGAGAGCAAACATGTCAAACTACCAACTTCCAAAAGCTATAACTCTCAAACCACAAGACCAATTACCATGAAATTTTAACATAAACTAGATAAGAAAGTTATCTACAACTTTGCTAATATGAAGATTCACAGAAAAAATAATCTACATCACTTAATTATGAATATTTCAACACTGATCCTGAATCAATAATTCCAAAAAAATAATATGTAAATTATATTTAAAAAGGCATTCTGTGCAAAACCAAAGTTATCAAAAGTTAACATGTATCAAAAGAACATTAGAAAACATGGTGGCCAAATCTAAATAAATTATTTACATGCCTTTCTTAATTTATTTAGATAATTAGGTGGGAATATGAACATGCATCAAGAGTGCACAGAAAAATCTACAAAAATTACAGTAGCTACTAAATGCATCCAATAGTATACTGTATAAATTTCATGACAATTGAACAAGCACAGTAGTCTCCACATAAAATACAATGTGCATATACAATAAACATGGGTGAGCAAGTTTAATCAATAACTGTAGCATACATCAAGCATTGACGCTGAAATTTTTATCACAGGCCATACATGATATCAACAGCATACCACCAAAATTTCAGAGCATTTGGAGCAAAGAAACTTTAGTAATAAATTTATCCCTATTTTCTATAGATAATTAAAAACAGAAAAAACTTTCTGTAAACACCTAACATATTTTCACTCCAATGCATAGGTCTAGTTTCAAGGATTCCAAAAAGTCCTCATTTTCCTTTTTCTGATTTTTCTACATTTTTCTATGATATTTCCAAAGTTCATTCAATCAAAACAAGAAAAGAAAAATAGAAAATAACAGCACAGTCACTGCCGTGCGGGACCCAGCTGCTAGCGACACAGAACAGGGGATGGCGCGTTGACCGGCGTTAACTTGCCGACGGTGAGATCGCCGGCGGTATCTTATACCTTGACGTGACCTACTCGACGACACTAACACATCGGTGGTGGTAGCGCACGCGGAGACCCACCAGAGCGGAGTCGCCGGCGGCAATGGCGGACGGTGGAGGATGACCGGCAGTACGCCGCTCGATTCCGGCCAGCAATCGTCAAATTGACGTGAGCAACAGCTGCACGACACCAAGACGAAGCGAAAACGTCTATCTATTGCGGCGCGGGGTCACCGGAGACGCATGCCTGCGTGTGGATCACGATGGTGGCCATGGCGCGGCGGTGCGCCAGCCTGCACAGACTACGGCGGTGACGTGTTTTCTCACCTAAACGAGCACGGGAAGGAGGCGCTAATGGGTGGAGACGATGGAGCATAGCAATGCGGAGGGATTCGCGTGAGCGGTTTCGAGAATGCGGCGACGGCAGCGGCGCTGCTTGGTCATGACGGCTCGGCGGCCATGGCGACCGGTGTCAAGAAAGCAAGAAGGGGATGAAGGCGAGCACGAGTGAAATGAATGGAGGGCGAGCGGCTCGGCTGCAGCAGAAGAAGGCGGCCACCTTGCGCGCGTGTGGGGGCGACGACCGGGCATGGAGGCCACGCGGCGCGCAACGCCTGCGAGGTCGGCCACGATCACGCCCGAGCGATTCGAATTTCAGTTCGAACAGCTTGGCCTGTCCAATTCCACCTCAAAATTTGACTGAACAGCTATCTTCACAGTGATATTACTCCTAATCCATTGTGAACTAGCGAAATCTATAGGTGACAAAAATTGAGAGCTACACGAGTACAACATTTCTCTTGTAGAACACTTGAGCTGAGTCGGCCTAGAACATGAGATACAAGCAATCAAACAGGCCTACATCGAAACTGAAATCAGGTTCAGACTTCGAAAAATTTCTAAGTGCTGAAACTAATTCAGGGTACTGTGCCGTGCTCGAATTTTGAACATATTTTGCTCAAAACTAGACTTAGGTCCTGTAACAACTTTTGTTCCCCAAGTCGAACTCTACAACTGTTGTTAAAGTGCCAAGCACCGATTTGTACTCTAAGCAGATCATGCAGTTCAAGCAACACAGAACTTGTTAAACAAGTCAACACTTTAGCTAGACACTTAAGCACAAGGAATTTGCATAAACTTTCAAAACATGTTAATCTAGTTTAAGCATTCTAAGCATGACTAAGGTGTTTTCATGACAATAGGAACACATTTGGTTCAAGGTACATATAAACCTAGCCATGGCACAAGAAACATAGAATCAACATGTATGAAACATCATGTTTCATGAGATTGTTTCATTAGTTAAAAGTGCATGTTTCACTTGTTGTATTAACATGTTTTATGGAAAATGCTCATGCTCATGAATAAGTAAGAATGCACATGCTCATGCAAATGTGTGAAGTAACACTAGAGTGTTACATGTTGCGGCGGAGGGCGGACACCGGCAAGTAAACCGCTTCATGACGGAGGATGCCGACGACACCGCGAAGCCGTCCCGGTACGTCAAGTACGTGAAGGAGTTCCCCTACGACATCGCCGTGCTCCAGGTGAGCTCCATCATCTCCACGCTCGCCACTGCCAGCGAGAAGATGGACTACAGCGATGTCAAGAACAGAGGTGAGACGGTCACGCTGCAGACCAGGGTCATCACGGCCAGCGTCATTGCCACCGTTGACGACATGGAGCCGTTGGCCGTGGACAAGTTCCTGCAGCCCAAGGAGCTTTTCATGGTCGTCAAGGCGCCCGCGTCCACGCCAGAGCCAAGTAACGCAAAAGAAGGCGCTCCATCGCCAAGTAAACCGCCGCATGACGGAGGACTACCTCGACACCTCGAAGCCGGGGAATCGTCGTCAGCACCGCTGTGACTGGCCTTCTTCTTCTTGGACGGCGATGTTGACGACATCATGATGTCGAACCCAGTTGCATATGGGCGCATGTGGCGGCGGAAGATGGTGGCCGACTGCTTGACGTCTTTCCACAACAGCATCACTGCCGCGCCCACCCCTACCACCATCAGGATGAAGTTCATGAGCGCCATCGCACGCACCTGCGCCACTCGTCGCCGTAACACTGCCGGTGGCAGTCAAACAAGACGATGGCCTCTCAAAAAAGTTTATCATGGGCTGGTTCCTGGATTGGGCCGACGCCACGGGCGCGTGCAGACTCCATGCACCGCTCCAAAGCTCGCCCTGGCCGAGCTACGCCAACCCAATGGCTTTCGTCCGCGGCACTCGCCCTGGCCGAGCTACGCCATGCCTACGGGTTTCGTCCGCGACCCGAGCCCGGCCAGGTCACGGATCCAAGGCTGGAGGCACTGGAAGGCGTGGAGCGGACCTGCCCAGCCAGCTGCTTTGGGAGCGGCAGCAGCATAGCCAACGGTCGCCGGCTACCATGGGAGGACGGCGGGGTACCACCTGCCATGGCCGTCCGAGGATGGGGTAGCAGATCCAGACAGGTAGACGCCGGATCCGGTCTGAAACGTTGTGGATCGGGCACATCACCGGCCATCCCGGTCACTATGGGAGTGAAGTGAAGGTTGAGGAAGAGGAGAGACCGGGAGGAAGATGTTGCCAAAGCAGCCTTTTTGAGCGCGTCCACGGGCCGCCGCTTGGAAGTATTAAGCATACATATACATTGATAGGCAGGTCGTGTATTCCATTCCATTCAATTCCTTATGGATCTCGTCACAAACCAACTTGGCACCATGCATATGCATACATACATAGCGTTAGGACAAAATTGAATCACAGCCATCGTATGGTGTTTCAGCTTCGACGTCGAGGAAGGTCGAGTAAGAATGAGTTGCCTTGCATATATTGGTGCAGGGCAAGTGACAAAGCAGAGGATATGGTGTTACCACCGTGTTCGTGCGATTATGCGGTTTTCCTCTGCTTTTTCCAATCAAGGTTCTACTTCTACTACAAAAGAAGATTGTGGCCACGATGATTGGAAAAGCATACGACAAAAGATTTATATGGTAGTGTTGCGGCCCGACATCATGGATCGGGGATCAGCATACAATGTTCGTGCTGCATGTCTGCTAGCTGTTTGTTACTGTACCACAACAGATTTCTTCACCACACCTTCGGTTCATTGACTTGTGCAAATATTCGTCCAGTACTTCAAAACAGAAAACAATATGTAGTCCATAAATATACATGGCCACGAATACAAGAGTGCAGGCACATTTTCCTGCACATTCGCCGCAGGGTTCACCTTTCCCTGTGTTGGCGGTATGTCCACACTCTGCATGTGAACAGAATATGTGTATTTCTATTGTGTAAAAGAGACGAGCTTCTACCAATCAGATCTCACTACTACTGGCCACTGCAAGCTAACATTATCATTCGGCTCTGCGATAAGAATCCTGGATCGCCGCATACATTGCTTACACGGTCAATGCATAATGACACCTGAAAATACGTACTTAGTGGCACGTAAGTACTAATACTACGACTGTGCATGTAGGTGCACTGCCTTGTGAGAGAAAAAGAGTAGTTGCCTTGTTGAATATATATCTACGAGATTTATTTCTGATATGGCTGTCCATCAATTAATCTTTCATCTTCAGCACAAATAGTGCGTGACTTGCTCCGTTTGGCATGGCTCCACTTCATCAATGAAGCTGTTTTTTTTTTTGCTTCAGCTCCATGAACAGCTCTATCGATGGAGCTGGAGCCGTTTTAGTAAATCGTTTGGCAAAACAGCTCTACGTATAGAGTTCCTTCAAATATGCTATCATAGAACGCCATATAGGATGAGGTGAACCGGGATAAGCCGATATTTTTGGCTCCTTCCTACCCCAAAGCCATATAGCAGAAATCGTTTTTAGAAGCTTTATCGGTGAAGCCATTTCATTTTATCCCGTTTGGCAGAAAAATGCTCGAAATGGCTCTGAAGCTGCTGGAGAAGCCCTGCCAAACGGGGACCTAGATATGGTTGATCTTGCTATACAGGTGGGGCTGCCTGTTAACAAGGACTCGTACAAGCTCTTGGTGCTTGTCATGTCAACTTGAGACACCTTGGGCTTACTCCCTGCCATATAGTTGGGAAGTATCTCCATGGTGTCGTCCTTCATGTCCTGGCAACCTCACTGCTATTAACACTTGCAGATCGATTTGCAGGTGCTGGGTTGTGATATGCTCCGTTACTTTTTCCTTGCTTACAAAGAAGGCTAATAGCATCTCTAGCAGCCTCCCAATAAGATGGTATTGGAATAGCCCAATATCAATTTCTAGATTTATTGGGGGAGTTGCTATAGCAGTACCCTAATATATCTTCCCGAATAACCATATGAAAGGTGGGTCTTACAGGAATGTAAAAGAAAATATGGCTGAAAAGTGATAATTGGGATGATCCCTATGATATTGGGTGAGTTCTATCTTCCCCTTTCTTTGAGGGAAGATGAGGGAAATATTGGTGGCTATAAAAAAAAAGAAAGAGGTATTAGGGAACTGCTGGAGCAAGAAAAAAACATAGTTGTCCCTGATATGACAGTTTTATAAAGATAGAGAAAGGTATTGGGGAACTACTGGAGATGCTCTAATAAGCAGGGGATATGGTGCTTGCAAGGGTCGGAAAAGCAAAAGGACAGACCCTGGACGGAGGAGAACACCATCATCGCCCAAGAATAGCAGAGTTTCCGCAGGTGTTGGCTTTCTGCTATGCTCTGTTATGTTTTCCTTCCTTTCAAAGCAGAGGATGTGTATATGCATATATATGCTGCAGGCTACAAAGCAGAAGATTAACATACAGTGTTTCCAGAGTTCGGAAAAGCAGAGGACAACCTTTTTTTCGCGAGCGTGTCATGTTGACACGTGTTTTATTAAGCAGAAGTGGAGTGTCAAAGGTTACAACGTTTCTCGGCAATCCTAGGATTATTTAGGAAAGGTGGAACCCGACAAGGGCCGAAGAACTGTAGCAAGCTAATTTACATGACAGAGGACAACCTTGATGCGCCTGATCCTGTTCCACGTCTGCTTGGGGCGTCTACTATTACAGAGTGTTTCGTTCATCACCACACGTTTGTTCATTATAACAAATCCAAGACGGAACCTTGATTAATTTACAATATAGGAGCAAAAGAATATGAAAACACTAGTATCCAAGTTTGAACACAAGGTCTATATTCAGCACTCTGCTTCAGCATATAATTCCAAGCATCGTCCAGCCCAAGGCAATCTGTTGTACAGAGTCCTGTGTGTCTCTCACTAGAGATGTTTGGCCAAAGCATGAGCAAGCAGATGGTACACAGCTGAAATCTGCGTGCTGGAGAAGACGGGCTCCCGCGGATCTGACTCCATTTCCACTACCACAGCAAAGATGGCTTATGGATACCTGCATAAATGAAGTTTACATCAGAATACGTACTAAGCATTCGTTACGTGAGGGACACGCGAGAGAAAAGTAACTACCTGGTTAAATATACACTTGCTTTATTTCTAATCTGGACATGCATCAGTTAATCTTCATCTTCAGTAAAGTAGTCGATAGTGGGTGACTCGATATGGCTGATCTTGTCGTACTCGGAAGAGCAGCCTGTTAACAAGGACTCATACAACTTCTCGCTGCAAGTCAACTTAAGATACCTTGGGTTCACTGTTGTCAGATATTCCGGAAGTGTTTCCATGGTGGCGTCCTCCATCACCATGCTGTCAAGTAATGGGACTCCTTCCAGCAACTCCACAAGTGGGCAACGGACTATCCTGATCTTCTGCAACAAGAAGAGGAATCTGATAGTCGTAAGCTTAGGGCAGTCGAATACAGCGGAAGGGAAGTTCTCCACGGGTGTCAGGTTGCTCAGCTTGTACAGGCACAGTTCTCTTAGAGCATGCCTCTTGCTACTAGCGGGCCCTGGTGGAAGACAGCTCAGCTTGCAGTTACGAATTATGAGCTCCTTGAGAGCAGGCATGGCCATTGCTTCTACAGACTCATCGTCGCCCTGCCCCTCCCACTCCCACTCTTCCCATGCACTCAAGCCCTTTAGATGCAGAATTGTAAGATTTGGGGCCTGTTTAGTATCCGGAAATGTTAATGTAGCAATTTCGTTATTATTTAGCAAATATTATCTAATTATGAACTAACTAGGCTTAAAAGATTCGTCTCGTGAATTTCATCTAAATTGTGTAATTAATGTTATTTTTTATCTATATTTAATGCTTCATGCATGTGTCCAAAGATTCGATGTTACGGAGAATCTGAAAAATTTTGTAAATTTTTTTGCAAACTAAACAAGGCCTTGGGAAACCTACTACAAAGGAGGAGCATGCCTGGAATTTTGGGACAATGCTCTTGATGGCAGGTGCGTCTACAATGACAAATCATCTGGGAAGGCACCATCTGGGAATTTATGCAGCTCTTCAGATGTTGTGGGTGTGTTCGCTTCCTATGTAAACCTAAAATATTTCCTCTTTCACCTATCACATCAAATCTTTGAACGTATGCACGTAACATTAAATGTAGGTAAAAAAGATAATTAATTACATAGTTTGTCTGTAAATGTCGAGACGAATCTTTTGAGCCTAATTAGTCCGTGATTGAATAAATTTTGCCAAACAACAACGAAAGTTACTACAGTAACTTTTTGCCCACTTTTTACCAACTGAACACACCCTCAGAAAAGCAGAGGACAACCTTGATGCGCCTGATCGTGTTCCACGTCTGCTTGGCGCGTCTACTATTTCAGAGCGTTTCGTTCATCACCACACGTTTGTTTCATTATAACAAATCCAATACGGAACATTGATTAATTTACAGATATAGGAGCATAAGAATATGAAAACACTCTGCCTCGCCATATATAATTCCAAGCGTCGTCCTGCCCAGGGCAATCTGTACAGAGTCCTGCGTGTCTCTCCCGACAAGCCCTATTCGTTTGGCTGAAAAGTCATTGCAGAAAGTATTGTTCACTGATTTGTTATTAGAGAAAAACACTGTTTGTTGGCTAAAAAGTACGCCTTATAAGACAAGTGAATAGGGCAATTAAAATTTGGCCAAAGCAAGAGCAAGCAGATGGTACAAAACTGAAGTCTGCATGCTAGAGATGATAAGCTCCCACTGATCCGATTCCATTCCCACACCGACAGAAAAGATGGCATATTGATACCTGCATAAATGAAGTTTACTTCAGAATACGAAGTAAGCGACCCTTACGCAAGGGACTATTGACTGCACATGTAGGTGCAATGTCTTGCGACAGAAAAGTAACTATCTGGCTAAATATATTTATACTTGCTTTATTTCTGATCTGGCGGTGCACCAATTAATCTTCATCTTCAGCGATGTAGTCTATAGTGTGTGACTTGATATGCCTGATCTTGTCATACTCAGAGGAGCTGCTGCCTGTTAACAAAGGCCTTATTTAGTTTCCAAAAAAATTTTGGTTCTACAGTAACATCGAGCGTTTGGACATATGTATGGAGTACTAAATGTAGAAAAAAAACAAATTGCACAGTTTGGTGGGAAATCGGGAGACGAATCTTTTAAGCCTAATTAGTCCATGTATAGCCTTAAGTGATACAATAACCCACATGTGCTAGTGATGGCTTAATTAGGCTTGATAAATTCGTCTCGTAGTTTCCAGGCGAGTTATATAATTAGTTTTTTTATTAATATCCGAAAACCTCTTCTGACATCCTACGAAATATCTGATGTGACACCTAAAAATTTTTCTTTCCCAACTAAACACAGCCAAAGACTCTTACAACTACTTGTTGCAAGTCAACTTGAGGTACCTTGGGGTCACTGTTGTCAGATATTCCCAAAGTATCTCCATGGTGTAGTCCTTCATCTACATGTTGTCAAGAGAAGAGACTCCTAGCACCTCCACATTTGGGCAGTATGAGATCTTGATTATCTGCAACTTAGAGAGATTGCTGATCCCTTTCAGATTGGGGCAGTCGAATACTTTAAGTTCCACAACTGAAGGGAAGTTCTCTATATATGTCAGGTTGCTAAGCTTGTACAGGTATAGTTCTCTTAGACTACTCGCAGTGGATACTCTAAAACGATACTCTAAAGCTTTAGAGTATGAGTATAGAGTAAAAACTGCTGCACTGGGTACTCTAAAACGATACTCTATCCTTTTCTCACTCTATATTTAGAGTAGTACAGTGCTTACTCTATACTCTATAGTGGCGGGCCCCACTAACTAAACAAAGGGGAAAAATGCTATAACTCACAAGCCAAAAATCCAAATTAAATTTCGATTGCACCATTAAATTTGTCTCAATAAATCCTTTAAAACTAGATCATACATGGATATATTTAGATAAAGTGACAAGTGAGTCCCACAGTGGATAGAGTGGATAAAGGATGATATAGAGGATAGATGGGTGCGGGAGAATTGAGTATAGAGGAGAGAATCTTGCTGCCTAGGACATATAGAGGATGAATATAGAGGTCCATGAGTGCGGGTAGTCTTAGAGCATGCCTCCTGCTACTGGGGAGCCCTGGTGGTAGACAGCTCAGCTTGCAGTTTCCAATTGTGATAGATATGAGAGCAGGCATCTCCATTTCCATAGACTTTGCAGCCACATCGTCATCCTGTTCCTCCCAGTCCCATTGCTCGGGGTGTTTAGTTTTCACCTAAAAATTTTTCACCTTATCACATTGAATATTTGGACACATGCATGAAATACTAGACGAAAAAAACTAATTGCACAGTTTTGTTGGAAACCACTAGACAAATCTTTTAAGCCTAATTAGTTCATGATTAGCCTTAAATGCTACAGTAACACACATGTGCTAATAACGGCTTAATTAGGCTTAATAAATTCATCTCGCAGTTTCCAGGTGAGTTATGTAATTAGTTTTTTTTATTAGTATCCAAAAACCTCTTCCGACATCCTATAAAACATCCGATGCATCAAAAACTTTTCACCCACCACCTAAATACCCCCTCACAAAAGCCAGCCAGACGAAGAGTTTTCATATTAGAAAAAGCTAGTATAGATCGAGCAAGCAGTGACAATACCTCCGCCCACTGGCAGGGAGGAGGGTGACTGGAACTCAGGCCCAACACTCTCGAAGGCAGGTGCGTCATTAATGGCTAGAGACTCCAAAGTACTCCCTCCATCCCAAATTATAAGACGTTTGACTTTTTTGACACCAAGTTTGACCACTCGTCTTATTCAAAAAATTATGCAAAATATCAATTCTTTTATCGTGGCTTGGTATATTAATAAAAGTTCTTCAAGAATGACTTAAATTTGACTATGTTTGTACAAATTTTTTGAATAAGACGAGTGGTCAAACTTGATGTTAAAAAAGTCAAACGTCTTATAATTTGGGATGGAGGGAGTAGGAAGCTGCGACAACCCGTTGCGTAGTTGGCTGCAACAACCAAGGTTGCTCCATCAGAAAGTAGAGACGACGAGCAAGGCCTTGTTTAGTTCTTCCTCCAAAACCTTATATCTTATCACATCGAATGTGTGACACGTGCACGGAGTATTAAATGTAGACTAAAAAAATAACTAATTGCACAGATTACGTGTATTTTGCGAGATGAATTTTTTGAGCCTAATTAGTTCATGATTAGACAATGTTGTGCTATAGTAAATATATGCTAATGATGGATTAATTAGTCTTAATAAATTCGTCTCACAGTTTTTATGCGAGTTCTGTAATTAGTTTTTTATTAGTATCCAAGCACCTCTTCTGACATCCCATAAAACATCCAATATGACCCGCCAAAACTTTACGCCCTGGAACTAACAGGGCCTAAATATTGATGTACGTTGTACATGCGAGAAGGCACAGGATATGGTGGTGCTGCTGCTGAGATAGAAAAAGCAGAGGACAACCCCATAATAATCGTTGACATGATATGGTGTTTCAATATCGACATCAAGAATGATTTACGTGATTTCATGAACGTCGATCAGGATCAGGATCAGCCTACCATGTATGCTCGCTTTCTGTTATTGTTGTACTACAAAAGGTTTCATCACCACATGTTCGGTTCATTATAAAATCTAAGACGTCAGGTCCATTACTTGAATAAATATACATGGACCCATTACTTCAAAAAAAATAATTATGCAGTGAAGAAACACATGCCCAAGACTACAAGAGCATCGCCAGGCTTTCCAGCACCTTGGTCTCTAGTTAACATGATTTGGCAGTACGTCGTGCTTAGGCCTTTATGGACAGCCTGCGTGTCACCAGGAATGGTAGCCAGAGTAAAAGCAATGGAGCAAACAGAGTATGTGTGTTGTGTGCTAGATAGAGGTGAGCTTCATCTGCCAAAGCAATGGGGCACCATGCGGCTCTGCCATAAGCAAGGATCCCTGCATGCGACAACTAATTATTACACTATCAATGCATACATAAAGATACTTGAAAATACTAGAGTGCAAAGTAAGGGGTACTACGTAAAGCAGTACGACTGCACATGTAGGTGCACTGCCTTGTGAGCCAAAAGTAATACTAATTAGCCCAATATCAAACGTCATTTATTTCTGATAATATGGCCCTGCGACGCGAGAGCGAGTTTCTAATCCTGCAAAATAATTTTGTCGCCGAATGATCACTTGCATTGTTTACTCCGTTACATCCTGATGCTGCTGCTGTTGAGAGGGGGAGCATTCCTGAGCGCATCGTACAACATCGTTCCACAACCAACGGCCTGTTTAGTTGGCCAAAGGGACAAAAAAAAAAAAAGTTTACGCAGTATCCGTCACATCGAATCTTTAAACGCATGCATGAAACATTAAATGTAGGTAAAAAAAATAATTAATTGCACAATTTATCTGTAAATGTCGAAATGAATATTTTAAGCCAAGTTAGCCCATAATTGAATAAATTTTGCCAAATAACAACGAAAAGTGTTATAAGAATTTACCCAAAATTTTTCACTATCTAAACAGGCCCAAAAGGAGTATCTACGGTCAAGCAAGGGTTGACCAAGTGGAGCAACTTGCCTCTGTCACTGTCTACCTAGGAGGGCTTGATTCCTTTGAGCAAACAGTTTCTGTGAGCTGCTGTCTACCTAGGATCGGAGGACAACCAGCTGCGCAAGACGGAGGGAATGTGAGTGATCGACCAATGCTCAAGGAAGGCAGCTTTGAAGACAGCAGGGTAGTGGGCCACGATATATATCCGAAGGAGCCGAGGCCCATAAGGCATCGCCCACCTGCGTTCGGTATATTCCACTCAAAAAAAAAAAAAACTGCGTGTGGTATATGAGGCAGAGCGCTTTTGTGTTAGGCATCAAGTATGAACTGGAACAAACAACTCCTTCCTCGATGTACACATTCATCGGAAAAAGCAAAAGGACAAACTCTAGAGAGAGGAGAACACCATCGTCTCCCAAAAGTAGCATAGTTGCCGGTGTTGAGTTTCTCTGATGTACTCTGTTACGTCTTCCTTCCTTTCAAAGCAGAGGATGCGTATATGCATATGTATATGTATATGTATATAATAATATTGGTGCAGGCTACAAAGCAGAGGATTAACATAAACTTCTTGCAGGGAACGGAAAAGCAGAGGACAACCTTGATTATAGTACTTCATTCACAGGACAAATATGAAGTCTTTCTTTAATAATAGTCCTTACGTAGATGATTTTTTCATCAATTCAATCAGCAGTTCATAAAAATACAAAAGTCTCCTCTTTTGACCAGCTTTTCCAACGGTCAGACTACCCGCAGTGGGTACTCTAAAACGATACTCTAAAGCTTTAGAGTATGAATATAAAGTAAAAACTGCTGTACTGGATACTCTAAAACGATACTCTATCCTTTCTCTCACTCTATATTTTCTCTCACTCTATATTTAGAGTAGTACAGTGCTTACTCTATACTCTATAGTGGCGGGTCCCACTAGCTAAACAAAGGGAAAAATGCTATAACTCATAAACCAAAAATCCAAATTAAATTTCGATTGCACCATTAAATTCGTCTCAATAAATCCTTCAAAACTAGATCACACATGAATATATTTAGATAAAGTGACAAGTGGGTCCCACAGTGGATAGAGTAGATAGAGGATGATATAGATGATGGATGTGTGCGGAAGAATTGAGTATAGAAGAGAGAATCTTACTGACTAGAACATATAGATATAGAGAATGAATGAGTGCGAGTAGTCTCAGTCGCAACCTCCTTCCTCTCCCCTGTTCTCGCTCCTCCAAGCCGCTCCTCACCAAAACGCTACCCGCCGCAGTCGCCGCCGCTCCGTATCGCCGTCATCCCGTCAGGTAGCAAGCAGGGATGGCCTGCCGGGCGGGGCCGCGCCATCCGGATCGACCTCGGCACCACCTACTCGTGCGTCGGCGTCTGGCAGCATGACCGCGTCGAGAGCGTCGCCAGCGACCAGGGCAACCGCACCACCCCGTCCTACGTCGCCTTCATCGACTCCGAGCGCCTCATGGAATCCCTGCTCCGCTGCTTGTTGGGTTAGATTAGATCTGGCTATTTTGGCTCCTGTTCTAGCACAGCCTGTATTGATTTTTGCCATACGCCAGTGCAAAGTTCTTGATTTCTCAAGGGATCCTTGAGCGTGTAGTTTATCACTTCGAGTACCTTGGATGGATCTGTTGCTGGCTGCTGGTTATTTCACTCAGAGCTACTGGATCTGTGCGCCTGCTTAGTTCAGTTGACCGCTGTTGGGATGGTTGATCCATGTTCACTCTTGTTTACTCTTATGTGTCTACTAAACAGAAAGGAAATAATTGTTTTTATACTTAGATTCAGACACCATTTGCCTCCACGTGCTCTGTTAGGCTATTGTGTGTAACCTAGAAAAAAACACCTTTTCTAAGGGGGCAAATGAGGATACTATATCCATAACACGCATCTGCATATCTGTTCATGATCAGACTACATCATGCACTACCATCTGACCTCCCTCAAAAAAAAAAAATCTCCTTTTTGTATCTTTTCTTTTGAAGGAGCCGAAGCAATCCAACAGTTAGCTGAATTTCAACAGTTTGCCCCTTTTGAGAGTTTATTTCCTTCCAGTGTATTGTACAACCTGTGATGTAAATGTACCCATTTGCTGAAAAGTCAGTGATTATTCAAAACACAATCACCATCTTTTGGCTGAGGTTGCATGCTTTTACTTAATGCATTGTTTTAATACCTGAAGAATCATTAGGGATTCTTCCAATGCCATTTAGTTTCTGACACATGGCCTTTTTTATGCTATATGGGGCTTGAAATATGGCAAATAGCTAGGAGGAACGGATCTTGCGACACCGGTTGCTCTTTAATTAGCCTCCAGTTACCAGTAGTATATAGCAGTTTACATGGAAACATTCTCCTTTTAGTGTTGTGTAAACCTATACTTGTGCTGTTTTTTCTTGGTTGATCTAACCATTGGCCTGCTGTATGCTCATTGAGGTGTGTATCGTTCTAGCTATTGCCTTCAGTTGTGAGCTTAACATTATAATTAGTTCATGAATGAGAAGTTTTTTTTCCTGAACACTGTTAGAATACCGTATTATGGGCTGCTTTGCAGGGTCATTAGTCTACCTAATGGGCTGTCTTGCCTATGGGTTTAGGCTGGGTGCGCCAGGAGGCTGCCCTGGTTTAGGCTGGGTGCGCCAAGAGGCTGCCCTTTTGGGTTATATGGTAGTTGATCTTGATTTAGGCAAGGATCTCCGTCCATTGGGTGTTTCTATAAACCCTAGACAATCCTTGCCTATATATTGTACTTCCCTGTACTCTTATGAATCAATCTACTAATTTTCCCGAGCCTATCTTCTCTCATGGTATCACGAGTCTGGTTTCTCACCTGATTTCACCTCCGCTGCCCTAGCGCGCCCGCCCTCTCGGCTGCGCTCCTCCCATCCACCTGCGCCGGCACCCTCTGCCGTGCTACGATGGCTGGGTCAACCCCCTCCTCCCCCACATCGGCCGCGGCCACAGCAGCAGCAGCAGCCGCCGCCAAGGCCAAGGTCCTTGCCGCCCCTGGCCCAGGCGACACCGCGGCCTCCAGCCTCTCCTCCGACGCCCAAGCTCAGGCCCAGGCCGCCGCAGCCGCCAAGGCCGCCGATGCGGATGCCGCAGTGCGCTTACGCGCGGCCAATCGGAAGGCTGCGCGCGTGGCTGCCCTCGCGCGCGTCGCTGAGGCCCAGAAGGAAGCCGAAGCCGCCGCCCAAGAACGTGATGCCGCGGCCTCCCGCGCTTGCGACGCCCTTGCACGCGCTGAGCAGGAGCGCGCGGCTGCAGAGGCTTCTGCGAATGCGGACGATGAGGACGACCTCTCCGACCACGCCTCCGACCATCACGACGCCGATGATCTGCACCGCCATCTGCTCCTTCATGAGGCTGCTGCTATCGCAAACCTCCACTCCCAGGCGGTCGCGGTCCAGAACATCCGCAACCTCGTCACGGTGGTCCTCGACCTCAACGCCGGGAACTTCAATCGGTGGCGTGATCAGTTCCTCCTCATTGTTGGGAAGTATTCCCTTCAGCACCATGTCTTGCAGGACCTTCCGGCGCCTGGCTTCCCTGACTGGCAGCGCATGGATTGCGTCGTCAAGTCATGGATCCTATGCACCATCTCCGACGACCTTGCTGCGACGATCTCAGCGCGCAACTCCACTGCTCGTGCCACCTGGCGCGCGGTGGAGTCCCAGTTCTTCAACAACCGCGAGACACGTGCCCTCCTCCTCGACGCCAAGCTCCGCAACTTCGTTCAAGGCGATTTGAACGTCACCGACTACTGCAAGGAGCTGAAGCGCATGGCGGACACGCTGGGTGACCTGGGTGAAGTCGTCACTGACCGCACCCTCGTCCTCAACCTCATTCGCGGTCTGAATGAGCGCTTCAAGACCGTCGGCATGCATCTCCGGCGGAGTCGTCCCTTCCCCACGTTCCTGGACGCGAAGGCTGATCTTCTCCTAGAGGAACTGACGATGGATCACACCACGTCCCCGTCGACAGCCCTCACCGCCTCCACGACTCCACCGACCTCAGCACGTCTCCCTGCTGCCCAGCAGCCTGCTGCCTCTCCCCTGTTCTCATAACTCATAAACCAAAAATCCAAATTAAATTCGATTGCACCATTAAATTCGTCTCAATAAATCTTTCAAAACTAGATCACACATGAATATATTTAGATAAAGTGACAAGTGGGTCCCATAGTGGATAGAGTAGATAGAGAATAATATAGATGATGGATGTGTGTGGGAGAATTGAGTATATAAGAGAGAATCTTGCTGACTAGGACATATAGAGGATGATATAGAGAATGAATGAGTGCGAGTAGTCTCAGTCGCAACCTCCTTCCTCTCCCCTGTTCTCGCTCCTCCAAGCCGCTCCTAACCAAAACGCTACCCGCCGCAGTCGCCGCCGCTCCGTATCGCCGTCATCCCGTCAGGTAGCAAGCAGGGATGGCCTGCCGGGCGGGGCCGCGCCATCCGGATCGACCTCGGCACCACCTACTGGTGCGTCGGCGTCTGGCAGCATGACCGCGTCGAGAGCGTCGCCAGCGACCAGGGCAACCGCACCACCCCGTCCTACGTCGCCTTCATCGACTCCGAGCGCCTCATGGAATCCCTGCTCCGCTGCTTGTTGGGTTAGATTAGATCTGGCGATTTTGGCTCCTGTTCTAGCACAGCCTGTATTGATTTTTGCCATACGCCAGTGCAAAGTTCTTGATTTCTCAAGGGATCCTTGAGCGTGTAGTTTATCACTTCGAGTACCTTGGATGGATCTGTTGCTGGCTGCTGGTTATTTCACTCAGAGCTACTGGATCTGTGCGCCTGCTTAGTTCAGTTGACCGCTGTTGGGATGGTTGATCCATGTTCACTCTTGTTTACTCTTATGTGTCTACTAAACAGAAAGGAAATAATTGTTTTTATACTTAGATTCAGACACCATTTGCCTCCACGTGCTCTGTTAGGCTATTGTGTGTAACCTAGAAAAAAACACCTTTTCTAAGGGGGCAAACGAGGATACTATATCCATAACACGCATCTGCATATCTGTTCATGATCAGACTACATCATGCACTACCATCTGACCTCCCTCAAAAAAAAAAAAATCTCCTTTTTGTATCTTTTCTTTTGAAGGAGCCGAAGCAATCCAACAGTTAGCTGAATTTCAACAGTTTGCCCCTTTTGAGAGTTTATTTCCTTCCAGTGTATTGTACAACCTGTGATGTAAATGTACCCATTTGCTAAAAAGTCAGTGATTATTCAAAACACAATCACCATCTTTTGGCTGAGGTTGCATGCTTTTACTTAATGCATTGTTTTAATACCTGAAGAATCATTAGGGATTCTTCCAATGCCATTTAGTTTCTGACACATGGCCTTTTTTATGCTATATGCGGCTTGAAATATGGCAAATAGCTAGGAGGAACGGATCTTGCGACACCGTTTGCTCCTTAATTAGCCTCCAGTTACTAGTATATAGCAGTTTACATGGCAACATTCTCATTTTAGTGTTGTGTAAACCTATACTTTCGCTGTATTTTCTTGGTTCTAGACTATAATAAACATATATCAGCGATCTGCAGTTGATCTAACCATTGGCCTGCTGTATGCTCATTGAGGTGTGTGTCGTTCTAGCTATTGCCTTCAGTTGTGAGCTTAACATTGTCATTAGTTCATGAATGAGAAGTTTGTAGTCCACATGATTTAAATCAATCTTACCCCCTTGCATTTGTAGCATAGCTATCCACTTCTGAATGTATTATACTAGCCCTTGCATTACCATTACATGATGTTTTTCTTCCCTGTAGGAAGTCTATGCTGATTTGTATTGGTGATTTTCTTTATTTATTAGATTAGAAACATATCATTTATGTTTAAAAAAATTATACCGCAATTACTGACACATAATATCCTTTCTGCAGATGCCAAGCGTCTCATTGGTAGGAGATTTACAGATGCTTCTGTACAGAGTGACATAAGCTCTGTCCGTTCATGGTTATTTCAGGGCCTGGTGACAAACCCATGATTGTTGTTCAGTACAAGGGTGAGGAGAAGCAGTTTTGCTGTTGAAGAGATCTCATCTATTGTTCTCATCAAGATGGGGGGGATTGCTAAAGCTTACATTGGGTAACACTATCAAGAACGCAGTTGTCACTGGTCCAGGCCTACTACAATGACTCCTAGAGGCAGGCCACCAAGGATGCTGGGGTAATTGTTGTTCTAATTGTTATCTGGATTATCAATGAGCCTGTTAGGGAATGAATTTCTATTGATTTGGGCTAACCCTAGAAGGGTAGCTATATAGGTAACCATACATGGGCCACATGAGTCTAGCCTCATGGGCCTAATACACTCATATTCCAACACCCTCCCGCAGTCTGAACTACCGGCGCAGCGGAGTTCCAGGCTAAACAAGAAAGAAGAAAGACTACATACACACGACCCCCCCACAGACGCAGCTAACCACTGGTGATGTTGAGGCTGGAGCGAAACACGGTGAATGTCGAGGACGGGAGACCTTTGGTGAAGATGTCCGCGAACTGGGAGGTGGTCGGAACATGAAGTACCCGCACCTCGCCCATAGCCACCCGATCACGGACAAAGTGTAGGTCGATCTCCACATGCTTCGTCCGCTGGTGTTGGATGGGGTTGGTGGAGAGGTAGACCGCACTAACATTGTCGCAGTAGATCAGTGTGCTCCGGGAGGGCGGAGTGTGCAGCTCGGCAAGAAGCTGCCGGAGCCAGGAGACCTCAGCCACACCGTTAGCGACAGCGCGATACTCCGCCTCGGCACTGGACCGGGAGACCACAGGCTGGCGCTTAGACGACCAGGACACCAGGTTGCCGCCCAAGAAGACATCGTAGCCGGAGGTGAAGCGCCGAGTGTCCGGACACCCCGCCCAGTCAGTGTTAGTGTATACTACCGCTGGTGAAGCAGTAACCCGGCAGGACGAGGCTCAACAGTGACCCCGAGGAAGTGGTGGAGCACACCCAAATCCTTCATAGCAAACTCCTGCTGAAGAGCGGCAATGAACCGGCGGAGAAGTGGCTCACTGGAGGCTGTGAGGACAATGTCATCAGCATAGAGCAGCAAGTACGCAGTGTCAGCTCCATGGTGATAGATAAACAAAGATGTATCAGACTTGGCCTCCACAAACCCCAGAGTCAGCAGGAAAGCAACGAACCGATGGTTTCACGCCCGGGGTGCCTGCTTGAGGCCGTAGAGAGACCTGTTGAGCCGGCAGACCATGTCAGGACGGGAGGAATCAACGAACCCCATCAGCTGACTGCAGTACACTGTCTCGGTGAGAAGGCCGTGTAGAAAGGCATTCTTGACGTCCAGCTGATGGACGGGCCATGACCGAGCAAGCGCCAGCGAGAGAACGGTGCGGACGGTGGCCGGCTTGACCACCGGGCTGAAGGTCTCATCATAGTCGACCCTAGGGCGCTGAGTGAATCCCCGGAGAACCCAGCGAGCCTTGTAGCGCTCGAGGGTGCCATCAGCCCGACGCTTGTAGGTCCAGATCCACTTGCCGGTGACGACGTTGGAGCCCGGCGGCCGGGGCACCAACTCCCACGTCTGGTTGGCGAGGAGCGCGGCGTACTCCTCTTCCATCGCGCGGCGCCAGTGAGGATCCAACAAGGCGTCACGGACGGAAGAGGGTACTGGGGCGACCGGCGCGTCGCCGGTCGATGCTGCAAGGACCCGGGGTGGTAGTGTGCCAGCCGCGTGCCGTGTCACCATCGGATTAACATGCCGCGGGTGTCGGTGAAGAAGCGGTGGGTGGTAGCACAATCTCAACTCGCACAGGTCATTGACATTCTTGAGCAGCAGCAGTTGCAGGACGGCAGGGACCGACGGCAGAGCCCTCTGATCAAGCCAGATGGAAACTTGGATACTTCATGCTGTACAGCAGCACTGAAAACAGCCGACTCAGATCCTGAACCATGGGCAAAATTCATGTGGAACAACAAGGCACCGCCTAGGGTCAAATTCTTTGCCTGGCTGCTATCACAAGGAAGAATACAGTGCAAGACCAATCTAGCAAGGAAGAGGATTGTGGAAAGCCCGATCTGTGATATCTGCCATGCGGCGGATGAAACGGCAGATCATGTCATCTTTGGTTGCCCTGCAGCAAAACAGTTTTGGGAGGCCATTCAGATACCAACAGATGACAATTGGTCTGTGATTCAACTCCAGCAGATCACACCGCCAACACATATACCTGCCAAACACTTTCAAACTTTTCTGCTGACATTTGGAAGCGCAGGAACAATACTGTCTTCAGGAATAACAGAACCACGATACAAGGAACTCTTACAGCATGCAAATCTGAAGCACAGCTGTGGAAGGTTAGATTGCCAAAGAAGGATAGAGACATAGCGGACGCCTGGTGTTCTATTATAGTTAACGCAATGTAAAATTCTTTTCGAACTTTGACACAATGTACTCCAAACATTAGGCTTTGAGAGCCAACTTATCAATATAATTCAGGTGGGGGACTCCCCCCCCCCCCCCCCCTGTCGACTTATCAAAAAAAAAGTCTTTGCAGGAGGGCAGCAGCAGATTACTTCTTACGCATCTAGTATTTTCTGGTGGTGGCAACTAGCAATAACACTGGCAATTAGTTTTTGCAGTTTGTAAATTGGTGAAATTTAGTTCAGTGTTAGAGTTATTATTAACGAGTTTCAGAATTGTTCTCTTCTGGAGGCACGCTGAGATTTTGACAGGAAGAAGATTGAGGATACAGTTGATGGCGCCATCCAGTGGCTTGATGGCAACCAGCTTGCCATATCATTGAGCACAGTAGGGGTGCAATCCCATCCTGTTTTGATAAAAAAAAACAGCTTGCTGAGGCTAACGAGTTTGAGGACAAGAGATGAACGACCTCAAGGGCATCTGGAACCATATCATTGCCAAGATGTACCAGGGTGCTGGTGTTGACATGGGTTGTGGCTTGGACGAGGATGCACCATCTTGGAGATAGTGGCGCTGGCCCCAAGACTGAGGAGGTTGACTAATTGTGAGGAACAATTGTTGGTGTTTTCAGGTAGCCTGCATTATGTCTTATGTTATGCTAGTGGTTCAAAGTCTCTTGTTATGCTAGTCATTAATTCTTGGATTGTAGTGCTACCCTTAAGATAGCTCTGTCTTTGATAACTTCTCTGCATGCTTATTTCATCTTATTACATTCTTATTCGTTCCTGTGTGATTTCCCTGGTTTTGAATGGCTTGGTCGGTTTGTGTTGCCTGCTATTTCACTGAGTAATTTCTAATAACCAGGTTAATGCCCTTCTTCTGTCTCTTTTGTCATTGTTCTCCATGACAATGTTAAACTCCTGCCTCTGTGTTCTTATTAGCACAATTGTCCAGCAGGGAAATGCATTCTCTAGAAAGATGGTGCAATTCCTGTATTTTCTTCTGAAGCCGAAAATCTACGTCTACTAGTTCATTGAACACTCGTGATTGTGAGCTTCACAATATGTGATCACATATCTTCTTCTACAGTTACTCTATTGCCCCATTGCGTGCTGATTTTTTAAATACTGTCTGCATCATTATGATGGACGTACTTTTGAGATAATTATTTGTCAGAGCTTTGCTTCTTTCATCCATGCACACAATTCTGTGCTTATTATGCCTGGTATGACCAGAGTGCACTGCTTGTGTTCCTTTCCCTGATTGTAGTCAAGTTTCATGGTTTGACCCTGTCATTCGTAAGGTTTCATCAGCACTGTTATCTGGTGTAAAGTTCATGAGGTATGGTGTAATCTTCTATGCATTTCTTGCAACAGCTATGGTAATTGACTAATGGTAATAGTTCAGAGCGATTCCATCTTGGTGAACCTTTTTGCTGTTGTTGATGTTGAATTTTACTATTTTATTCATATACTGCATTGAAAGTATTGATAACTCCAAAACAATTCTCCAGCCAGGATCATGCCAGATCAACATATATTGCTTAACAACTAACACATAAGGTACCGAGTCTTAGATTTACAACTAAATTATCGTGAAGAAATCAAACTATGTGCAACTCAGCCAAATTAGTTTACAAATATAGGAGACAATAAACATATATATGCGAGATTCCAAGAGGGAAAATGTGTTCAAAAATACATTTTTTTCTAGGACAACTGATTGTTGACAATTGTGGATGTCCTCAACACTTGGTTTAATCGCCATATCGAATGACGCCTGGCTGTGCGTGTCTGTGGTGGAATGAAAGCTTTTCCTCCTGCCATTCACACAAGTATTTGATCGCATCAGTGATTGATGTATGGTGGTCAGACTACCGTGGTGTACAAGCAAAAGCAATAGCTACTAATCTGAGAACTCAATTTCAGCCCATTGGAAAGAATGCAAATTATTACCAGCACGACATGAGCAATCATCGGTACAGCTTGCGCAGTCCTCAGTCTTCACCTATATATCTCAACCTTTGATGCAGACAATGTTGTGTTTCTAATGTTTGGATGTCTTCTCATCAGGCTGTATCAACACTCAGTTTAATCGCCGGAATGATGCCTGGCTGTGCATGTCTCTGGTGGAATGAAAGCTTCTCCTCCTGCTATTGACACAAGTGTTTGATCGTATCAGTGATTAATGCATGGAGATTAGGCTACTCTATAATGTAACGAACTGGAGTACAAGCAACAGCTACTAATCTGAAAACCCACTTCGAGCCCCGTGATAAGAATGCAAAATTATTACCTGTATGCATGAGCTACCTTCGATGCAGCTTGTATTGCGCAGTCCTCAGTCTTCGCCTCAGTCAATGTTAATCTGAACTTGCATATCCCAATCTCTGATGCAGGTTTTCTAATGTGGCTGATATTGTTCCATTGGGAGCTGCGTTGTGATATGCAGGATTCGTGTAGCTTCTTGTTGCAATCCAACTCGAGATACCTTGGTTTACATCTTGCAGGTATTCTGGAAGCGTGTCCATGGTGACGTCCTCCAGTACAAGGCTATCAAGTGCTGGGACACCTTCTAGAACCTCCAGCTTTGGGCAGTGAATGATCCTAATCTTCTGCAACATGGGGAGGCCGCTAATCTTCTTCAGCTCAGGGCAGTCAAACACGTCAAGTTTCACAACTGAAGAGAAGCTCTCTACATGTGTTAAGTTGGTGACCTCGTATAGGTTTAGTTGCCTAAGAGTATGCCTCTTGCTGCTGGCAAGGCCCGGTGGAGGACAGCTCAACTTGCAGTTCTTGATTTGGAGTACCTCAAGACAAGGCATGACTATGGTAGTTTCCACATCTCTATGCTCCTCACAGTCATTCCATTCCCACTCCTCCCACTCACGTAGCCAACCAGAAAAAGCTCTCTCAGTTTTGGAAATGGTGCTGATATAGCAGCAGAAGCTCCAGCAGCCAAGGAGGATGACACCTGGAATTGGGGGTCAACATGCTTGGCCAGCAATTCCAAATTTGGGAGGCAGCACAGACCATCAGGGAGGTGGATGCAGCAAGGCAGGTTCTCCAACCATAAATATCTCAGGCTCTTAAAGTCTACTGATGCTGGAGCACACATCCAGTTCGGTAGCTTTTTTTTTTAGATAAAGTCCAGTTCGGTAGCGGCGTCCAACATATCCTTTCAAAGTAAAATTCTCTATGCAGGTTGGAGGGCAGAGCTTTTTCAAGACCTCCTCAATTACACTCTGTTGCTTGTTGTGCTGCCCAGCCTCCCGATCACCTGTCCATATAGTATGTCCACTTGCACTATAGCTCAATTGTAGATACCCAAGGTGGCGTTTGCTGTTAATCATGGCCATTTCAGCCATCCGGCTGTCCTGTACCTTCTCTAGGCCAGGTGGGCTTGGTGTGAAAGACCTCGAGCTTCAGAACCAATGTCTTTTTGATGAAATTCATCGACAAACTTTTCGGTGATGAACAAACTGGTTGGAAAACCTGGCTCCTGGATGTTTCCTCCCCCTCTTCCGTTACTGACAGTAGCTCATCCGGTTTTCTCTGGCGGATCATCAATGATGAGCTAAACACCTACCGCTCCATCACCACCGTCCGCGTTCGTAATGGGGCTGCTACCTCTTTTTGGTTTGATCACTGGCTCCCTGATGGTCCTCTCTGCTCCACCCACTCCGCCCTCTTCTCTCACACCATCCTGCCTAACGTTTCAGTGCAGTTTGTCTTCCAAAACGGTTTTGATTTGCACCTGTGACCCCGCCTCACTAATGCTGCTAGCCAACAGCTAGACAGCCTGCTTTCTTCCCAGCAGGGCATACACCTAGACGACGGCCCTGACGTATGCCTGCTGAAGCTCACCGGCCACCCCTACACAACAAGAGACGCCTATACTACTCTGGACACCAGCGGGGACGCCAATGACATCAACGGGAGACGAGTTTCGGAGACGAAGCTGCCCAACAAGGTCAAGGTGTTCGCTTGGCTGTACTTCAAGGATCGGCTCAGCACAAAGGTCAATCTGCACGCTAAACACGTCGTTGACACCGACAATTGTGAGCGCCGCTCACGCCAAGCGGAGGACAGGGAGCATGTGTTCTTCGGATGCAGCGACAGCGCCTCAATTTGGGCGAAAATACACATGGCCGGTGTTCCACACTTGACGAATAACGACGCTTGGAGCGCTACTACACCAGCTGGACTTGACCGGACGCTCTGGCCGTTCATCTTTCTGACGATCTTATGGAGGATCTGGGACGGTCGCAATGGCCATGTTTTTCGTGAAGAAAATTTTTGTAGTCGTTTGATTATCTTCCAGGTGTGTGATGATCTTGTAACTTGGCGAAAACGCCTCCCCTTTGATCATGTAGACGGCCTGCTAGGCTGGTACGCCCATCTCCGTGGCTGTATTTCAAACTCTTCACCGCACTTAGAGTTCTAAGCGTGCACATTTGGAATGAAAAGGTGGGGAAGCTCTCCCCCGTTTAAGTTTCAAAAAAAATACTTAAGCTGAGAGAGAGGCTCCAGCTCTTGCAAACTGCACCAGCTACTGCTTGCATCCATGTCCACGTGTACTGGGAAGCCACCAAGTGACCTTGGATTTGTTAACTCACCAAACCCCTTAGGAACCACACTAACATTTGTTCATCGATGTTAAGAAATCTTAGATGCACAAGTTTTATGATGCTGCCGGGAAGACGGCACAACTTCTCACAATTACCGTATAATGAAATGTGCAACAGAAATGTCATCTTGTGGATGTCGTCTGGCAGCCTAGATATATCAGTATTCTCTAAGTGAAAGTATCTTAAGCCCTTCAACTTAGTTAGAGGGAACTAGTGTATCAGAATCAGAAGATCGTATGCTCAGTACACGTAGACTCAAGAAACTACCAAGTGTATCACCCGGATGAAAGTTAACTCTAGTGCCTATAATTGTGCCTTTGCAAAACACCCCAATCCACCACTTATACATTTTGTCCTACAACCAAGCGACGCACAAGCATCCCACCACCACCGGTAGTAGCCTGCTCCTGGCCAGCCATCACCACTGATTCTTCTCTTATCATATATTCAGCGAAGGACCGGACCACATCGTGCATGGTGCACCTGAATCCAGTGAGAGAATAGCCTTCTATAGGTTCTATAAGATTCCTCTTTATTAACTTGTTTGACGAATATTTTTTATTAAGTATCATCAAAATATAATAAGATAGTATTGGACTAGAGTTCAGTCATATTTGCTATTTTATGAAAATGTTGGTGACATTACTACACAAATGGTGGTAGAGTCTATGATGTATGGACCCCACATCTTCAAATGATTTTGAAGTCCAACTTTGGCATAATTTATGTGGCGTGAGATATATATGGATTGCTAAATGTTAAAATAAGAATAGGAAAAAGTTTACTCCGGCTGTATATTTTCTTTTAAGGAAATAATCAGACGCGGGAACTATATATATTGACCCAGACGTGGTCAACTAAGAAAACTATGTTGTGGCATTAGAATTAAGTAAGCCAGAGATGAGGAAATTGTTTCTTAGATAAGAAATTATATCCACATGGTAATTAAGATATGAAGAGGTGTGATAGATGTCTGTAGAATGGAGAAAATACGTGGTTTGACAAAAAAAATATTATTTTGAAGAAACTATCCATTCAAATTATACATTTATGTTCTGTTTCTCATAGTTTATATATAGATTCGGACTGCCCTTAGTAACTCCATTTCTTAAAATTCTATACGCTAGTACTAAACTCCAAAGGGGTAGGGTCACGCTAATCCGACTCAGCATTTTGTCGATGCATGTTGCACGAGCTGGTTCTTATACTTCTGACGGATTTAATTTATCAGTGACTTGGTGTGCACTCTTGTTTGCCCAAAGCATTCATTCTTAGGTTTAATTAGTACATGCACATGCATCATATTTAAGGCAAACCTCCAAAACTAAAACTTCGTATAGTATTGGTGATGACACTACTCTTGTCGTGTCGTTATTAGGGTACGTAGCTAGCAAGCTAGCGGAGTAGGTATGTCCTCGAAAACTACAAAATGTAAATACAAAACTACAAAACTAAAGAGTGGTTGGTGCTTCACTATCTCCCTAGGCATATACTCGTTGATAGGCCAGCCAGCATAGAGAATTACGTGAGCCAAAATGTAAATATTCTTTAGAGAGACTATATGCACACGGTCATTACTTTTTCCGGCCGGCCAATAATGCAAGCATATATATCCAGCCTACCGCTGACTATGGGGGCCTTTTTCAAATGTCCCAACTAGGCCAAAACTCCAAAGAGGTCACACCAATCCGACTCAGCATTTTGTCGACGCATGAATTTGGTTGTACTAGTCCACTCTTGGTTGGTCAAATCATCTAGTTTTAGACTTTATTTGATACTAGATAGTTTGTCCGTGCGTTGCTACGGGATAACTAACATTTTATATTTAAAACACACGCATCATACAATAAGATGACAATATTATAAAACTTAAATACCAACATTAAAGTGATAGTTGAATGCCGTGCGTTATTACAGGTAAAACATCTCATGACAAACTATATGTGGAATCCCATATCATCACAAATAATTAACATTAAAACACATAATTCAAACTAATTTAGTTGAAGTAAAGAAAATTGAGGGTGTTTTGATAGCACAGTCGCCATATGAAGTGGTATTTGCTGGATCAAGGCTAATTTCTGACAATATTTCCTCATCTACAAACCAAAGGAGGCTTTTGTTTAAATATTTTATATTGAACTATGAATTTGTAGGTTTGTTTAGGGTGTTTTAGCTGCGTGAACCATAATTGCGTGCTATCATTATTAACTAATGCCAGTCAATTAAGCAAAATTGAAATAGATGTGTCATAGACATCAAATTCATAGTATACAACAAATATATCATATTCGCTTTTGAAGCACTATATAAGATGATATGAACTGGACAATTAATGACAGTACTCTGCAATTGAAGAGAGTTATTTTTGGTACGTGCCACACTGTATGTATCATTTTTGTGCAACCAATCAGCGTTGTCATCTGGAACAATAGTTTTCTCTTCTAAATTGTAGCATTGGTTGACATTACTTAGGATTCCTGTACGCAAGATTCACATCAAAAGGTGTTGTAAAATATGTTAGAGAGTGACCAACAGCATCTATTCCAGGCCCAAAGGGGCAAGATATACAGTGTACATATGCAAAGAAGCCCTCCAAGTAGAGAGAAAAGACATATACATCCTATACATCTAACACCCCCCTCAAACTCATGGTGGATCTACAACACTGAGTTGGAGAGCAGAAATCTATGTTGGCCCCGTGTCTGTGCCTTGGTGAAGAAATCCGCTAGCTGAACTTCTGAAGGCACATGGTGGAGGGTCACAACCTGACCATGCACCTGCGATCTCATGTAGAAAGCATCAACGCCAATGTGTTTGGTGAGTTCATGCTTGACGGGGCCCCGAGCAATACTGATCGCACAGGTGCTGTCAGAAGAGAGAAGAGTGGGTGTAGTGACAGGCACACCAAGGTCCTCAAGAAGCCATCGTAGCCATGTCACCTCCATAGTCACAGTCGCCATAGCACGCAACTCTGCCATGACGCCCCTGTCGGTCGCGCTGCTTCTTGCGACAATCCTTCTCCTCATGGCCATAGAGCTTGCAGTAGCCACACTGAACACCAGAAGGTACACCTGCCACCACAGGAGAGGGCTGGGATGGAGGCGGGGAGGCCTGTGGAGGTGTGGCTGCCAGGACAGAGGGCTGTGCTAGGGTGTGACTCACACTCCTAGCTCGAAGACGTGTCTCCTCAGCCCGTAGTTCAAGTAGTGCCTCTAAGAGCGATGGACGCGGACGATGAGTCAGTAGCTATGCCCGAACAGTTTCGAACTTAGGACGAAGCCGAGAGAGAAACTCATGAAGGCGAAGGGTGTCTCTTTGGTCCCGGTGACGGTCACAACACCGACAATTACCACCACCACAGAACTCAACGCCCAAATTGTCCAAGCGATGCCAGACATCTGTCATCTGATAGTGGAAGGCCTTGACTGTAAAGTCAAGCTGACGAAGTGACTAAGCCTCCTCAACAACAACAAGGTACATTGCCTCGTTATGGATCTCATAACTGCGACGGAGGTGATCCCACATGAGGTGTGAGGTGGCGAGCCATGTGAGATCGATCTCCATGCTCACAAGTAAGATAGAATTGGCAGATTTCTCCTTAGCGAAGTCTCATAGAGACCAAGATCAGACTAGTAGCTCTCCATCTGATTCTCAAAGGCATCGAGTAAGACAGTCTTGACATCATCATCAGCATCTAGAGGATATGTGGGTGGCGTGGGGAGAGCAAGACATGCAGGACAGATCCGATCGCCCGTAAGGTAGCCCCACAATAGCTGTCCATCCATGTGGACCTCCATATGAAAAACAAAGTCGCCCCAATTCATGCCATTGAAAATGACAGGACACTTAGGGACAGCAACGGCACCCAGACGCCCGGGGCACGCCATGGGAGAGGACAACGAGCCTCTTTTTTTAGACTGCATGCATCGAAAGTCTTGACGTACGTCGAGAGTCCCAACGGTCGAAAGTCTTGAGATCCGCGTCAGAAGTCCCGACGTAAGGAGGATTTTTTTGAGATTAAAAAGGAGGAGGAGGACCTGACCGGCTCGCTACTTCACGCGAGCAGAAAACGGCGCGGGTGGCATCGAGCGGCCACGCGGGGAGGCGAGGCGTCGAGCGGTCGCGGCCGGACCTCAGCGGCCACGCACGGGGAGGCAGGCATCCAGCGGCCGCAGTCGAAGCTCCATGGCGTCAAGCGGCTACACGCGGGCGTCGAGGCCGTGGTCGGACCTCCGCGGCGAGTGGCCGCGCACGCGGAGCCGTGCGGAGATGTGCAAGACGGGCATCGAGGCGGGCCGACGGCGCGGAGGCGCGCGGGTCGGCGCGTGACGGGCGATGACACGGCGCGAGCGGGCGTCGGGCGACGGAGGAGGGCGAGCCGCATGACCGATGCGGGGGCGCGGGGGTCGGCTCCGGCGTCGGAGTTGGCCGAGCAGAGGAAGGTGAGCAGAATCTAAACCCTAGCTCTTTGATACCATGTTAGAGAGTAACATGAAAGGATCAAGATGCCCAAGAGGGGGGGTGAATTGGGCTTTTCTAAAAATTAATTGCAAGAATTAAATCCTACAAGCCGGAATTCACCCCTAGTGCCTACTTGTGTTCCTAGAGAGTCTACCGATAAAAAGTTTTGCACCCTAGTTTCCAATCCTAGTCTAGCATGGCAATTCTAGGAATGTAAATCAAGCAACGAAAGTAAATACGAGAATGTAAATGCTTGAATGTAAAGGGCAAGGAACACGGCGATGTTTTTCCGAGGTATCGGAGAGTCGCCACTCCCCACTAGTCCTCGTTGGAGCACCCGCGCAAGGGTGTAGCTCCCCCTTGATCCGCGCAAGGATCAAGTGCTCTCTACGGGTTGATTCTTCGACACTCCATCGCGGTGAATCACCCAAAACCGCTCACAAGATGAGTTGGGTCATCCACAAGCTCCGCCGGATGATCACCAAACTTCCAATCACCACCAAGCCGTCTAGGTGATGGCGATCACCAAGAGTAACAAGCTAGAACTCTCACTTGACCACAACGAGCCCAAATGAGAAGGTGGATGCACACTTGCTACTCTCTAAATGCTAGTGAGGAACTCTCAAGCTTTGATTCTCAAATCTCTATCCTCACTAGAGCTCTTGCACTCCCTTGCACTCTAAAAGGTTTTCTCAGCTGATCAAATGAGCAAGAGACCTCTAAAAGAGGTGGTGGGGATGTATTTATACACCCCACAGACAAAACGAACCGTTACCCGCTAACTCAGCAAAACACGGGCTGACCGGACGCGCCGGTCGAAGTGACCCGACGCGCCGGTCGCTCGTAACGGTCGAAATCTGAAATTCCAACTGAGTGACCGGACGCGCCGGTCAGGGGTGATCGGACGCGTCCGATCATGCAGGGAGCATATTGTAAACGCACCGGACGCGAGGCCACGTCCGATCGGTGATGACCGGACGCGTCCGGTCGTCTCTGGACCTTACTGGACTGTGACCGGACACGCCGATCACACCCAGGTCGCGTCCGATCGGGTGTTTCCCTCAAGTGACACGTGTCGGCCTCTGACCACCGTGTCCGGTCCTCGCAGGGACCACGTCCGGTCGTCAGAGCCAAACCCTAGTCGCGGTTAAGTACTGACCGGACGCGTCCGGTCATGCCGAAGGCCGCGTCTGGTCAGAGGAAAACGACCCGAAACTTTCCGAAACGCGTCGCAACTTGAACCAAGTTGCTTCTAACTGAACTTTGAGCTATTCTAGAGCTGCCTAGCGCCAAGTTTAACAAGTGTGCACCACACCTAAACATAGGACTCGCCTAGGTCAAGCTACCCGCTCATGCCCCCCTTTATAGAACGGCCAAAAGAGAAAAACGAAGATCCTAACGACTATTCCGAATGTATCTCAACACCTTGACATCCGGAACTAACCGTCCTTAATCTTGACGTCACTCTTTTGAAAACCGAAACGATTTCCATCAAGGGACATGAATACCATGGTGCCCAAAGCAGTTATAACCTCCATGACCTAACTTACCAAAGTTTCTACAAAACACACGTTAGTCATGGTAATAAAGCATTGTCATCAATTGCCGAAACCAAACCTTGGGGCCTAGATGCTTTCAATCTCCCCCTTTTTGGTGATTGATGACAACACTAAGATTCAAAAGATTGGAGTGGAGGTTTTCGAGCATGCTTGGTTCACATAAGCAAAAGGCAATAAGCACAAAGGGTTAGGAATTGCTTATGTGCCCCAAGCCAAAAGAGTGTACTTATAAGATAAGACAAAACGCGTTAGTACACAAAAGATATAGCTCATAAGAAATCGGAGTAAGGCACGGAAGCACAACCTTAGAGCTATAACTAACACGGTGACATTAATTAACACTGTGACTAGATAAAACATTAAGACTCAAAGTTTATCACACGACGACATGTCACACGAATGCAATGACTGAAAAGTAAACACGATGCATGAATGTAGCACACAACTAAGAACGAAAAACCTCTAACAAAACTCCCCCTGAAACTACTCTCTCTCCCCCTTTGGCATCAAGCGCCAAAAACTAATCTAATGATCTGACTGGGGGACAGACGGAGTCGTGTCGGGTGCCGAGGTGCGCGGAGTAATCACGAAGTGCAGAGAATCACCCTCAGAATCTGAGCTATCTGGCTGACCCTCTAAAGAAGCACGTGGCTGTGAAGCGGTCTGGGTCTGAGCAGGAACAGGTACTGACGTAGTAGCAACAAGAGGATCCGTCTGTGTGACCTGAGCCTGTAGCGAGCCAATAGCAGGGAGATCTGTCGAGGCAACTGACGAAGGAATGGTCTCTGTAGTCCCGGTCCCTGTCACTGGAGGAATAGCTGCCTCGGGAGCTGACAACCCTGAAGAAGTAGTAAATGTAGTAGTGTGCGAGGGTGTTGGCTGACCAGTCAACTCACTATAGGTAGCACTAAAATCACCGATTGGTGTGCCTGTCAGGAGGTGAGGGCGAGGCTGGTCTGAAGGTGTAAACCCCGTATGAATAGGAGTGAAGCTCGGGGACTGGAATGACTGGGGAACCTGCTGCTGTGGAGATGTGAACTGGAAGCTCGGCTGTCCCTGACTCGATGGACCACTGGACTGTAAAGCATGAGTCATGACAGAAGCAGGCGGAGGAACCCCGAGAGTGACAAGGTGGCGCAGGAGATCCAAGTACTGCTACTGACTAGCTGCACTCTGTCGCTGAATCTCGTACTCCTATCTCTGCATCTCAACCTGCTGCCTCTGGATCTCAAGCTGCTGACGCTGAAACTCATCCTGACGAGCCTGCATCTGTGCAAGTGCTGCAGCTGTGTCCTGTGCCTGTCGCTGTATCTGCTGCTGCTGCTGCTCCTGTGCCTGGGTCAGTCTCTCAAGTATAGCCACCATGGCTGGGTCTGAGCGGGAGGCTGAACCAGAGCCACCGGCCTCGTGGTCGTGAGACCGAGGAGACCGGTACCTGGGGATGGGATGGTAATCCTCATCAGTGCTGTCAGATGTCACATCCTCAGGAATATCAGCAGGTTGAGCGTCAAGATCCGCAAGCTCTGCCTCGGCAAGCTCGTCAACAGTGGCGTCCTGCTCAGCTGCTGTCTCAGGAACCTCAGGTCGCTCACGCTATCCTGGCACTGTGGCCTGATCTCTAGTGACTGAGGCCCAAAGCTGACGGATATCATACTCAGGGAAGGCAGTGGTAGTGTCTGATATCTCAGCCCTGATCTCTGGTGGCAGCTGAATAGATGATCTAATAATGAAGCAGATCCAGTGTGCATAGGGCAGCTGACGATTACCCTTGAAGCCCTCAGCTATGGTGTCCTCCATCTCACTAAGTATGTGATCCCAAATGTCAAACTGTGTCTGTGAGAGGAGGTGGTGAACAACCCATAGCTGCATCCGCGACAGTCCCTCTCTGTAGCCAAGTCTGGGAAGTAGAGTGCGTCTGACTATAGCATCTAGAACTCTGGCAAGTGGTGTCAGGCTGGTAGACGTACGACGAGACCCTTCGCCAAAAGGCTCACGAAAGCAGGGTCGAACCAAGTCAGTAGGTGGCACTGCCCTGCCGTGAGGGCGTCTGGGTGGAGGAGTCTGACCAAAGCACAACTGATGGATCCTCGTGTCAGAAGCTGGAAGTCTGAGGATCTCCCTCACTCTAGAGCTGTAAAGTCTGTGATCGCGGCCTCGGAATGCAAAGTGAATGAACTCATGGGCAGGATCAATCCAAAGTGAAGCATAAAACTCTCTGACCCATGTGCCACAGTATGCACCTGTCCGTCCAAGAAGATCTGACAAACCAGGCAGATAGGACAAGTGCGGACGAAGCTGCTCTCCCACAACCTCAACCAGTGCCTCAAGCCGACAGACTCTCTGTGGTCGAAAAGCTATACCACTGTCAACTAGAGCCCTGTAGAAATCCTCCTGAAGTGGGGTATAGAAACCCTCTGAAGCTCTGTGATCCCTCACAGGTGGAAACCATCGGCTGACCTCCACGAACCTCAACCCTTGTACCTGACGTGCTGTTGCACCCCTCAGGTCAAAGTGCTCGACTGGGGGTGAACCTCTAGTTCTGGGAGGAGGACGTGCTCCACGACGCTAGCCGTCTGGCCTAGGAGTCACCTGAGTACGTGCTCGTGTGGAGCGGCGACGCGGTGGAGACTGAGCTGGCTGCTCCTCTGTATCCTTTGTAGCCTCTGGAGCCTCTGGAGCCTCTGTAGCCTCTGTAGGCTCTGTAGGTGGATCAACTGACATACCCTCTGTAGCTCCAGTATCCTCTGTGCCCTCAGTGGCCTCAGTGCCGAGCTGTCGACCTTCAAGATGAAAGCGACGCTCGCCTATGCGTATGCCACTGCTCCTGCCACCTCTCTCTACCTGCTCTGCTGCATCTGCTATGGCCTGAGCAATCTCTGCCTCTGTAAGCGTCTTCTTCTTTCTGGCCATTATCTTGATGCGCTTTCCACGCACAATCTCAGACCGACGAGGAGGACTGTCGTCCCCGTCACCAGGAGCACCACCGGCGTTCTTGCAACGCACCATGCTGACAAACTGACTGAGAACCTCTGTAAGATGGTGAACTGTCACTCGAGAGGCTTGGCCTCAATCCGTATCCGCAAGCTTGGCCTCGGATTCAGCAAACAGATCTCACCCTGACACACCGACTGACTCGCTGCAACGACGGAATAGAGAGATCTACTATAAGCATATATATAACTAAAAGGTACAAAACCCTAGAGATAGCAAGCATATGAGATACGATGTGAATCAAAACGCGAAGCTACCTCGGATCGATGAGACGATGGTGACAAGATGAGGTGACCTAGATCACGAGATTCCCCGAATTCGACGAACGAGCTCTGAAAGGACCGAGTCGATGATAAGCAAAGGACAATTACGGTCAAGGTAAGCCCTAACAACGAAATTGAATGAAATTGAACGAAAACGAACGAGTTCGTCACCTCGAGCTAGAGTTAGGGCAAACCCTAGGGGAAGAGCGCGGCCGAGGGATGGAATCGAGGGGCTAGGGTTGGCACGGGGGAGCTCGCGGCAGCTGCAGGCGAGGTCCACGGTGGTGGAAGACCGGCTAAACGGCGGCGAGGATGGAGCGGTCGGCAGCGGCGGCAGTGGCTCGCGTCTAGGGCTTGTGCGGGCGCGGCTGCGGGCTAGGCGGCAGCGAGCGCGCGCGGGCAGGAAAGCGAGAAGGCACGGCGGGGTCTAGGCAGCGCTCGCCGGAGGCGAGGAAGAGGAAAAGGCCGCGGCGGCTTCGGCGATCTCGGCGGCTAGGGCAAGGCGGCGGCGGAAAATCGCGTGCGGTGAAAGAACACGGCCGAGCTCGAACCGTTTTATAAAGGGGTTAGATCCGCTCGACGCGCGATGACCGGACACGGTGGTCGTTATGACCGGACGCGGTGGTGCAGCGTCCAGTCACACTCCAGTAAGCTCCTGGAGTGACCGGACGCGTCCGGTGAGGACTGACCAGACGCGGTCAGAGTCCGGTCGATGGGAACTCGGGAATTCATCGCGAATGACCGGACGCGGTGGTGGTAACCGGGACCGGACGCGGTGGTCGATAGAGGCGCGTCCGGTGCAGCTTCCGGTCACTAGGTCTGGAGTTGATCTTCTGGATGACCGGACGCGCTGGTGGACGCCGGGACCGGACGCGGTGGTGAAGCATCACTGCGTCCGGTGCAGCGTCTGGTCCATCGTCCGATCGCTGTTCTTCGCCCTTCTTCGTTCCAAACTCCGACGCGACTTCTCCCAATCAAGTTCCAATTCAAAGAGACACAAATAAACACCAATTGGAACCTGATATGAGTGACCTCACTCAAACCCTCAAATTTTTCAAAAATAGTTTGCCTTAGGCTAGTATTATTTTTAGGAAAATAGGCAATAAACACCCGAGGAGCAACGTATGGCCATGCAATAGAGTTATTGGACCTTTGGGAGCATCAAAATGCTCTCTCTATCCATGGATGAACATAGAGGTTGCTCAAAGCTAAACCGAAAAGAAACGACAAATGAACAACCATGCATATGCAATGAATACAAGAAAGTAAAGCTAGGTTGCTTGTCAAGTTTGATCCACGGTTAGGCTTCTTCACTCCTCCAAAGGAGGGTTATCGTAACCGTGTTAGCCAAGCCCTAAATGCATTGCGATAAAGTAAACATGACATATAATACAATGCAATGCAAGGGACAACACACGCTCATTTTTTAAAGTTGCTCGAATAAAGCACATTTAGTTCACTTCTTAGCCTACAAAAAGTGGCCTCATCCAAAGGTTTAGTGAAGATATCCGCTAATTGATTTTCACTTCTTACACCTTCTAGTGATATGTCATTTTTAGCAACGTGATCTCTTAGAAAGTGATGGCGGATATCAATGTGCTTGGTGCGAGAGTGTTGTACCGGATTGTTAGCAATTTTAACGGCACTTTCATTGTCACATAAAAGTGGCACCTTTTCAAGAACAATTCCATAGTCTAGGAGGGTTTGTTTCATATATAAGATTTGTGCACAACAAGCCCCCGCGGCAATGTATTCCGCCTCGGCGGTGGACAAAGCCACACTATTTTGCTTTTTAGATGACCAAGACACTAAGGATCTCCCAAGCAAATGGCACCCTCCGGATGTGCTTTTTCTATCAATTTTGCAACCGGCATAATCCGAATCGGAATAGCCAACTAGTTGGAATCTAGCTCCTTTGGGATACCAAAGACCAATGCTTGGGGTGTGCTTAAGATATCTTAGGATTCTTTTTACGGCACTTAAGTGAGGTTCTTTAGGGCACGCTTGGAAGCGAGCACACATGCACACACTAAACATGATATCGGGCCTAGATGCGGTAAGGTACAACAAGCTACCAATCATAGAACGGAAGAGAGTTTGATCAACCGGTTTACCTCCCTCATCTAGGTCGAGATGTCCATTTGATGGCATTGGGGTCTTGATTGGTTTGCATTCTTCCATCTTGAATCTTTTGAGAAGATCCTTGGTATACTTTTCTTGAGAGATGAAAATTCCTTCTCTCATTTGCTTGACTTGAAAACCAAGGAAGAAGGTGAGCTCACCAATCATTGACATCTCGAACTCCTTCGACATCAATTCACCAAATTCCTTGCAATAATCTTCATTTGTTGATCCGAAGATGATATCATCAACATACACTTGACAAATGAAGATCTCCCCATTAAGCTTCTTGGTGAATAGTGTGGTGTCGACCTTCCCAATGGTGAAGCCCTTCTCAATGAGGAAGTCTCGGAGGTGCTCATACCACGCTCTAGGGGCTTGCTTGAGCCCATATAGCGCCTTGGACAACCTATAAACATGATTAGGATATCTAGGGTCTTCAAACCCAGGAGGTTGATTAACATAGACTAGTTCATTTATAAAGCCATTTAAGAATGCACTTTTCACATCCATTTGATATAGTTTCATATCATGATGTGATGCATATGCAAGGAAGATACGAATGGCTTCAAGTCTTGCAACGGGTGCAAAGGTCTCTCCAAAATCAAGGCCTTCAACTTGAGAGAACCCCTTTGCAACTAGTCTTGCCTTGTTCCTCACTACTATGCCTTGGTCATCTTGCTTGTTTCGGAACACCCACTTGGTTCCAATGACTCTTGCACCTTTAGGATGCTCTTCAAGTGTCCATACTTGATTGCGGGTGAAGTTGTTCAATTCGTCATGCATGGCATTCACCCAATCCGGATCTTGAAGAGCTTCTTCTACATTCTTTGGTTTAACACAAGAGACAAAAGAGTGATGTTCAACAAAAGAAGCAAGCTTTTGAGATCGAGTCATTACTCCCTTAGTAGGACTCCCTATGATGAGTTCTTGTGGATGAGCTTGAAGTAGAGGTGAATTTCTTCTATCAACCACTTGAGGAGGTGGATGGGGATCATCAACATCTTGAGCTTGTGCCTCGGCTTGTTCATGAGAGATATAAGTGTCTTTATTTTCAACTCTCTCATTCTTGTCATCATCTTGAGGCACACGTGATGAAGATGGTGGATCAATGATTTGTACATCGTCTTCATCATCTTTTGGCTTGATGTCTCCCACGGGCATGTTCCTCATGGCCTCCCTCAAGGGTTCATCACCTACATCATCACAATTCTCAATTGCTCTTTGGGAGCCGTTAGATTCATCAAATTCCACATCATATGTTTCTTCAACCAAACCGGTGGCATGGTTAAATACTCTATATGCTTTGGACTTTGATGAGTAACCAACAAGAAAACCAATATCACAACGTCTTTGAAACTTCCCTAGGTGTTGACGCTTCTTGTAGATGTAGCATTTGCAACCAAACACCCGGAAGAATGAGACGTCTGGCTTCTTCCCATTAAGCAACTCATAGGGGGTCTTGCCAAGAAACTTTTGTAGGAAGAGGTGATTTGAAGCATAGCATGCGGTGTTGATTGCCTCGGCCCAAAACTTTTCCGGAGTGTTGTACTTATCTAGCATTGTTCTTGCAAGGGTGATCAAAGTCCGGTTCTTTCTCTCAACTACACCATTTTGTTGAGGAGTGTAGGTTGAAGAGACCTCATGCTTGATTCCAATTTCATCACAATAAGCTTCAATGTTGGTGTTGTCAAACTCTTTGCCATTATCACTTCTAATCTTCTTTATCTTGACTTCAAATTCATTTTGAGCTCTCTTTGCAAACTTCTTGAAGCAATTTGCCACTTTGGATTTGTCATGAAGGAAGAAAGTCCATGTGTACCTTGAGTAGTCATCCACTATTACAAGACAATAGAGATTACCACCCAAGCTCTTGTATGTTGTAGGCCCAAACAAATCCATGTGTAGAAGTTCTAGCACTCTTGAAGTTGACATGAAAGCTTTGGTTGGATGAGTATTTGCAACTTGTTTGCCCGCTTGACATGCACTACAAGGTTTGTCCTTTTCAAACTTCACATCCTTCAACCCTCTCACTAGTTCTTTCTTCAATAGCTTGTTGAGAGTGCTCATTCCAACATGTGCAAGCCTCCTATGCCAAAGCCAACCAAGTGAAGTCTTGGTGAACAAACATGTCATCAAATTTGCATCTTCGGAGGTGAAGTCAACAAGATAAAGATTGTTGTATCTAAAGCCTTTGAATATCACTTGCTTGTCATCTATCTTTGAAACTTCCACTTCATTTGGTGTGAACAAGCATTGGAAGACAAGGTCACAAAGTTGTCCAACGGATAATAAGTTGAAACTCAATGAAGCAACATAGAGCACATTTGAGAGTGAGTGATCATTTGATATTGCAATCTTGCCTATACCCTTGACTTTGCTCTTTGAATTATCCCCAAATGTGATCTTCTCTTGACATATCCCATTCTCTTCAATGGAGGTGAACATACGAGGATCACCGGTCATATGTTGAGTGCAACCACTATCAATAACCCAATGAGATCCACTGGTCTTGTAGTTCACCTACACACAAGAGATCAAGCTTTTTGTTTAGGGACCCAAACTTGAGAGGGGCCCTTGACTTTCTCAACTAGTGACTTGGCAACCCATATTTTCTTTGGCCTATTCTTGTTTGGGGGACCCAAAAACATGACTTTCATCTTTCCATTTGAATCTTTTCTTAGCATGTAATGAGCATTGAAGGCAAAGGGTCTAGCATGCTTGGGCAAGGGTTGTGGTGGTGGAGTTTTGCATTCATGAGCAAAGTGACCTTCTTGACCACACTCAACACATCTCTTTGGCTTGGGCTTTGACTTGCTTTGTTGTTGTTGAGCTTTTGCCTTCTTCTCTTGATTTGCCAAGTACCCAATACCACTTCTATCCATCTTCATTACGGTGTTCATGAGGAGCTCACTTTGCAAATATTGACCTCTTGTGAACTTGCTTAGACCGGTCTTGAGATGCTCTTTTTCTTGCTTGAGCTTTTTGTTCTCTTCAATGAGTGACTCATTTGTTGTTTGCTTCTCAAGAGCCATCAAACCTTTAAGCTTCTTGTTCTCATTTGCAAGCTTCTCATTCTCACACTTGATCTTGGCATAATCATCATAGTTGCTTGACTCAACCACACTCTTGCCTTTGCTACTAGAACCTTGCTCAATGCTTTCAATGATCAAGTCATCACATGATGTAGCTATATCACACTTAACAACATTGTTAGTAGCATCATGTGTCTCAAGAGCAAGTTCATTAGCAACCACAAGACTATCATAGTCAATTTTTAATGTGGTGTATTTGTCTTTTAGAGAGTTATATCTAGTGATGAGCTCATCATGCTTCTTCTCAAGCTTATCATGTTGATCTTTAAGCTCTTTATTAGAGGTTTTGAGCTCCTTGAGATGAGAAGACATAACTTCATTTTGATCTCTAAGCTCACCACTAGTCTTTTGAGCATTTTCTAGCTTTGATGAGAGTGATTTATTTTCATTTTGAAGTTCATCATTTTTATTTCTTGTCCTTCTTATGATTTTAGTGTATTTGTTTAGCAATTTTACAAGTTCACCATAAGAAGGTGCGTCATATTCATCATCACTATCACTATCATCATCATCATCACTATCATGGTTTTGTACCTTTCGTTCACCCTTGGCCATGAGGCATAGGTGAGTAGTGGACGATGATGGTGAAGGAGGCGGTGAAGGTGGTGATGAAGATGTCGGTGAAGATGATGGCCCCATTACAAAAGCGGCAACCTTTTCTTTCTCATCATTGCTTTCATCTTCGGAGGACTCACAAGATGATTCAATGTCGGTGAGCCAATCACCAACAATGTATGCCTTTCCTCCCTTCTTCTTCTTGTAGAACTCCTTCTTCTTGCCATCCTTCTTCTTGTATGGCTTGTTCTTCTTCTTCTCATCTTCTTCATCACTTGAATCATTTTTCTTGCCCTTGTTCTTGTTCTTGTACTTGTCTTTTGGTGGTCTAGGGCATTGATGAGCTAGGTGGCCAAGTTCACCATAATTGTAGCAATCCATCTCCGAGATGGGCTTTCTCTTGCTACTTGTGAAGAATTTCTTTTTCTTGCCATCGAACTTGATGCCACTCTTGTTGAGCTTCTTTAGCATCTTGGTGGTCTTTCTCACCATGAGTGCAAGTGATTCATCATCGATATCACTTTCACTTGAGCTTTCTTGCACCATCATGGCTTGGCCCTTCTTCTTCTTCTTGTCATGGCTAGCTTTGAAAGCCAAGTCTTTCTTCTTGGAAGATGATGAGCCCTCTTCCGGAGTGATGTGCATGTACATCTCATGAGCATTGATCTTCCCCAATACTTGTGTCGGTGTTGCGGTGGAAAGATCACTTTGGTGAAGCACGGTGACAATGTGACCATACTTCTCAACGGGAAGAACACTCAAGATCTTCCTTGCAACATCCGATTGGCTCATTTGAGTGAGCCCAAGAGCATTGAGGTCCTCTACAAGAACATTTAAGCGAGTGTACATGTCATTAGCACTTTCTTTGGGAAGCATCTCAAAAGAATTAATTTTCTTTAATGCAATGTGATAGCGTTCCTCACGCTCACTCTTAGTTCCCTCATGGAGAGCACAAAGATTTTCCCACAATTCATGAGCGTTCTTTGCATTACGCACACGATTGAAGATATCTTTGCCTAAGCCCCGGTAGAGTGCATTTTTGGCCTTTGCATTCCACCGGTCGTACTTCTTCTCGTCACCAATGGGGTTTGCAGGATCCTTGATAGCGGGAAGCCCTTGGGTTGCGGCTCTAAGACACCCAACATCTATGGCTTCGAGATACGCCTCCATGCGGATTTTCCAATATGGAAAATCATCCCCCTCAAAGGTGGGAGGTGGTCCTTCCCCGTTAGACATCTTGCTCTAGGTGGTAAAGCCTAAATTAGGAGCAACACGGCTCCGATACCAATTGAAAGGATCAAGATGCCCAAGAGGGGGGTGAATTGGGCTTTTCTAAAAAATAATTGCAAGAATTAAATCCTACAAGCCGGAATTCACCCCTAGTGCCTACTTGTGTTCCTAGAGAGTCTACCGATAAAAAGTTTTGCACCCTAGTTTCCAATCCTAGTCTAGCATGACAATTCTAGAAATGTAAATCAAGCAACGAAAGTAAATACGAGAATGTAAATGCTTGAATGTAAAGGGCAAGGAACACGGCGATGTTTTTCCGAGGTATCGGAGAGTCGCCACTCCCCACTAGTCCTCGTTGGAGCACCCGCGGAAGGGTGTAGCTCCCCCTTGATCCGTGCAAGGATCAAGTGCTCTCTATAGGTTGATTCTTCAACACTCCGTCGCGGTGAATCACCCAAAACCGCTCACAAGATGAGTTGGGTCATCCACAAGCTCCGCCGGATGATCACCAAACTTCCAATCACCACCAAGCCGTCTAGGTGATGGCGATCACCAAGAGTAACAAGCTAGAACTCTCACTTGACCACAACGAGCCCAAATGAGAAGGTGGATGCACACTTGCTACTCTCAAAATGCTAGTGAGGAACTCTCAAGCTTTGATTCTCAAATCTCTATCCTCACTAGAGCTCTTGCACTCCCTTGCACTCTAAAGGGTTTTCTCAGCTGATCAAATGAGCAAGAGACCTCTAAAAGAGGTGGTGGGGATGTATTTATACACCCCACAGACAAAACGAACCGTTACCCGCTGACTCAGCAAAACACGGGCTGACCGGACGCGCCGGTAGCTCGTAACGGTCGAAATCCGAAATTCCAACTGAGTGACCGGACGCGCCGGTCAGGGGTGACCGGACGCGTCCGATCGTGCAGGGAGCATATTGTAAACGCACCGGACGCGAGGCCGCGTCCGATCGGTGATGACCGGACGCGTCCAGTCGTCTCTGGACCTTACTGGACTGTGACCGGACGCGCCGATCACACCCAGGTCGCGTCCGATCGGGTGTTTCCCTCAAGTGACACGTGTCAGCCTCTGACCACCGCGTCCGGTCCTCGCAGGGACCGCGTCCGGTCGTCAGAGCCAAACCCTAGTCGCGGTTAAGTACTGACCGGACGCGTCCGGTCATGCTGAAGGCCGCGTCCGGTCAGAGGAAAACGACCCGAAACTTTCCGAAACGCGTCGCAACTTGAACCAAGTTGCTTCCAACTGAACTTCGAGCTATTCTAGAGCTGCCTAGCGCCAAGTTTAACAAGTGTGCACCACACCAAAATATAGGACTCGCCTAGGTCAAGCTACCCGCTCATGCCCCCCTTTATAGTACGGCCAAAAGAGAAAAACGAAGATCCTAACGACTATTCCGAATGTATCTCAACACCTTGACATCCGGAACTAACCGTCCTTAATCTTGACGTCACTCTTTTGAAAACCGAAACGATTTCCATCAAGGGACATAAATACCATGGTGCCCAAAGCAGTTATAACCTCCATGACCTAACTTACCAAAGTTTCTGCAAAACACACGTTAGTCATGGTAATAAAGCGTTGTCATCAATTGCCGAAACCAAACCTTGGGGCCTAGATGCTTTCATAACCAACAACTTCTATTCCAGGCCCAAAGGGGCAAGATATACAGTGTACATATGCAAAGAAGCCCTCCAAGTAGAGGAAAAAGACATATACATCCTATACATCTAACAAAATACAATTGAAAGGAAGCAAGGAGTGTCACCTATAGCAGTGACTGGGGTTATAGGTTGTGGCTCATTTGTACGGAGAGCTTGAGCTTTCCTTCGATGATAATCTTCTCGATGTTTTTTTTAGTAACTTTTCTTTTCGGTCTTGAGGAATATTTGTGTACGTGTCCCTTGCCCTTTGCCCCTTACTTTCTTTTGGGTCTATAACGTCTGGTTGCAGATCGGATGTCGTGGGGCAACATCCATTGTTATTAGTGTTAGATATATCTTTGAGTGAGGTTTGGCACCCACCTACAAAAAAGATTTCAAGTATTAACAAATACAGTAATTAAGGTTATACTACAATTCTTATCAACAATGAACTACTGTGTGACAGCCCTATAGAACTGTATCTGAGTGAGTCATGTTCATGGCTGAGCGAAGGTGACTCTGAGAAAAACTTTTGGGAAATTAGTGCAGCACTGAAAACTTTTGGGAAATGCAGCACTGTAGGCTTGCAGGTACTATTTGTTTATGTCTACAGTTTCCGTGCTATGAACACATCATTTAATTCTTTCAATAAGAACTTATTTCTTTTGAGTAAATTAACTTATGAGAACTCATTCAAGCAAATTACTATCTCAACAGGAATTATCCAGCACTTATAGCTCACAGGTTTGTCATGCTGTCGGATTTCAGGAAATTTATACTGATCTCAGATATAGAATTTACAGCTTATCTAAAAAGAACTATCAGGAAATCAGTAATTTAAATTTGAAAGGTAGTGCAATTCAGGTCTGTAACTTGTAAATAAACAGGGCACAATGTATTCTTTCTACCGTTGATCTTTTGGCTCCGGTATTCATCTTTAAAATTTCTCTGGTGTTCCAGTGTTCATCTTTAAAATTACACGTAGATCCTAATACAAAATAGGTGAAGTGGCTTGGAGGCCAACTCTTTTTTAGTGCACCAAACAAAATATGCACAATGCAGGCTAGGAGAATTCTTAACTAAAGATTCCTCCTGCTTTCTTAACTGAAGATCCCTTAACCAAACACAAGATGGTTCATCTCATCCCAGAAAACTATGTTGGACCCAACCCAACCCACTTGGTCACGAAAGCAAACACACGGTTAGTGTTTCCGCAGGGACATTCTCAATGTCTCCCATGGATTTGTGGATTAGTTTCATAATGTGGTCTAGCAAAATCCAAGATATAACAAAGCTGGCCCTACTAGCAAGTGCCAAGCAATGCTCCAATAGAATGACACACTCTTGGGTACTGTATCTAAACTATTTTTGCTTTGGTTTCCTCAGCATCAGTGAGAACGATACATATGGTGTCAGTTTTCAGCATTCTTTGAGTATCGTTCATACTGAAGTCGACGTGTGGTATGGTCAGGAAGGTCCTTAATTATGGTGTACTCTAATTATATTAACTGTTTCAAATGAACTGATAACTGACTCTTGATTTTAATTAGATGTTGTTTCTAGCTCCTTCGATGCATTACTAATGATTCACTTGAATTCCATCGCCTAATGATTTTGTTCCGCAAATACAATCTCCCATGCAAGTATATATAATGTTAGTTTACCATCCAACACTCTCAGAAATCAATCTTCATTTTAGAAAGCAAAGGTGCACTCTGAAAAGCCTATACAGAAAAAAATGACTTTACCTGAAGAGGGTCAGTTTGTCCCTCAAGCTCAACATGACTGGGGCATCATGCTGAAAAAGATTAACGGTCAATATTAGGTTGGAAGATAGCTTTTTACATGCTCAGTAATATGAATTATTAACCTTATCTCCAGGATTCTTGCACATTCATTAACTATGTAATGTGCTCTCATTGCGTCATGTACAGCTCTGATGTCATATTAAGACACTGTAACAACTCCATGGCTCTTTTTAGGATGTGTGGAATGTCTGTATGTCACCATGTTGCTGGAGGTCCAGATGAAGAACAAATTACGGACTTAGGTTTAGAAGGACAATATTTACTAAGTGAAAATCAATGTCAAGAGAGAATGAGAGAAAAATTGAAACCTGGAACAGAAGCCTTTAATCAGAATCCTCGATGCCTGGGTTAATTTTTTTTGAATTGTTTGCATCAGATTCCTTAGATAATCTTACTATTACTAATTAGAGGCTCCAGCGGAGGCACCACGTTAATTCTCACCAGACGCGCTAGAAAAAAAAGATAAATCCTAGAAATTCTCACAATAATCAGAAACATCCGGCCTTTCATTTGGTAGACTCTAATCATCTTCATCGATAATAGCCATCGGATCTAGCGTAGTTTTATTAAAAAATTATTCATCATTGCCATTATGAAAAATACATAAAGTAACCCCCTAATTTTGTATGTAAATTACCCACAACTGCCATTACAAAAGATAATTCAAAATAACCCCCTAAATTTACATCTAAATTACCCACCTAGGCCATTATGAAACATAGTTAAAAATAACACCCTAGCTTTGTGTCTAAATTACCCAACTTTGTCATTATTAATTTAATCCCTAACATTGTATCTAAATTACCCACATCTACTATGAAAGATAATTAAAAACAATTCCTAATGATTTTATAAATTATCCACCTTTATCATTATGAAGATAATTCAAATTAAATAGTAATCTAAGTTAGCATTTAACATACATATGGTATTGTGAACGATAATATAAGGAATTACCTTTATATTTGTATGTACCTTAGCCAATTATGAAAAATAAACAAATGTCTTTGAAATCTACATGTAAATTGTAATATATATTATTACAAAAATAATATCCATAAAGTACGATACATATATATATTTCTAATTTACATAATTCTATAATCATGAAATAAAATAATTATATTGTTATATTTCACCATGTATATCAAACAAACATGTATACATTAGAATAAATATTAATTTTAACAACTTATGAAATGGAAAAATATTCACTTAACAAATCACGTAACAATATATATTTTACTAAAACATTATGAAATGTCAATATTGTTAATTTAATTTTATGCATACTATGGTATATAAATAATACTCCCTAAGAATGCAATTCTAGCACAATATCATGTCTTAGTATATCAAGTTTGACCAATTATATATAGAAAAAACTATAAGTATTTATGATATCAAACAAATACCATTAGATTAATTATGAAGTGTTTGGAGCCATAATTATAAATACTATTTACTAGAAACTTAGTCAAACGTGAACTACTTTATTGGACACGCAACCCATAGTTGCATTCTTTCTTGGATAGAGGTAGTACTACACCCATATAATCCTATGATATAACAAATTCAACATGTTTAGTGTTAGGATGCAAGCCGAGTTTGACCTTATGCAATACTATTAGGATCAAGACTCTTTTTAATAGAAAAATAGTTTTTGAATAAAAGATAAAGAGTAGTAGAATTTCTAATTAACATGTCAAAAATTGTAACAACTTGATTAAAAGGTCAAAGATAAACTATAGATTTACAAAGTAAAAAAAAGGTTGTATCAAGGGTTTATATATCTTAAAACTAAATTTCAACTTAATATGTATCAAACTAGAAAAAAGATAAATGCTAAAAATTCTTACTAGAAGTCCTTACTAGAGCTTGCATGTTAATAATCACAAGACTTAGTAGAAAAATAAAAGATTGGTCCTAGAAATTCTCATAAAATTATAAGCATCTTACCATTAGTTAGGTATAACCTAATCACCATTGATAATAATAATAGCTAGATCCATTCTATTTTATAAATAATTATCCGCTTCTTTTATGTAAAACAATATAAACTAACTCATGACTCTAATTTATATTGCCCACACATGTCGTTAAGAAACATGATCTAGAGTAGACCTAAATTTGTATTTAAATACTGACATCCTCATATTATGACCAATAATTTCATATGTCATTTTCACCTCATTATTAGAAAAATTAAATACCCCTCAAATCTACATCTAAATTATCAACTTCTTCTATTACAAAAAATTGTTTAGATAACGAATAGAGCATATATATGTTTCTACATTACCCCACTTCTATCAATATTAATGTATTAAAATTTGATTAAAGTAAATATATGTGTCGTTCCAAGCATGAGCAATAAAATATATATTATGTTTCATCACATAAAAAATATTTCCTTAACAACTCATATACTAATGATACTAAATTATTTAAACTATAGAATGCAGAGTATCTATAATGTGTATTATGTTAAAAATAAATAAAGAGAAAAATATATAATTTAATATAACTAATTCTTTATTAGTCATATGTAAGTCCCTCTATTACAAATTATTAAATGTCTTAAGTTTTCTAAACAAATAACTTTTTTTAAACTTAGTGTATTGTTTAGAGACATAATAAAAACAATATATCTAGAAAAATCAAAAACATCTTATAATTTAGAATGAGCAGATTATTAAATAGTACATAATATTTATATCTCATAAAATTCTAATATGTGCGAGAGCACGGGTTGATGGACTAGTTGACCATAAAGATAATAGGCAAAAATATTAGAACTCAGTCATATTATATCCTCGAGATCTCCATCCTTATGTCCTCTTGCCAGGTAAATTAATTAGATATAGGAAAGATATCTATGGGACATTCAAATAACTTAAAAATGACAAGATGAAAATTTTCTCTACTCTGCTCCTCTTTAAATTCTTTATCCCATGAATCACAGATTTATGTAAGGTCAACACAATAACCTGTCGACTACTTTGACTTAAAATAAGTTGCACTACCGATTACATAAGGAGGTAAAGCACATGCACCTATTCAAATTACGAGCAAGAAAAGATAAAGACCGTACATCAGATTTTATGACAACACCAGGTGCAGATGGATTCCTCCTCTGTGGTTTTGCAGTTGCTTTTCTTTTAAAGCATAATGCTTCAAAGGGGAGCACACAATGCCTTAATCCTAAACAATTCCAAGGAAAAAAGAAACAAATTTATGTCAGTACAGTGATCAGAAGCAATCAGGTACACATCATATAGAATCATAAACCAAATCAGATCAGGACAAGCTGAACCAAGAAACAAAGTTAACATGCTGATCTAAAGCAATCAAAATGCGTTTTGCAAAGCCAATAAAGTAAATAATCTGAAATAACCAAGAATCCATTATGAGGAACCAATAAAAGTCACCTCATCAGGAGCTATTGGGGGGAAGAGAAAGTGGGGCTTCTGAGGCCGCCAGATCGGAATGGGAAATAAAGTAAATAATTTGAAATAACCAAGACTCATTACGAGGAACCAAGAAAACTCACCTCCTCGGAATCTATTGGAGGAAGACACACTGGGGTTTCTGAGGAACGCTGGATCAGAATGGGACTCGAAGACGGCAATGGCAGCAGCGCCACTGCTCCGACCTCTCTCTCGCTGCACCTCTGCCTCCCGCTTTCCGTGCTGGCCGAGGATGGTCCCAAACCATGCACATTTGCTTTCCACGTTGCATCCTAAGCCGAGGCTGCGCCGCATCCATTGCGCTGCCATGGATGCCACATCCGCCGCGCCGTCGCATGCTCTGTGCCCCCGACGGCCGCTCGCCGGGCCGCTCCACGGTGGGCCGCGCCCGCTGCATGACGATCCGGTGGCGTCGTGGCTGCGGAGGTAGGGCAGGCGCAGATCGCCATGCCAAACCCCGGAACCAGAAGAGAGAGGACACGGGATAGGGCGGTCGTGGGGAGCTGCTCGCACGCAGGCCCCACATGTCGGCGCGGGGACGGCGGGCAGGATCGCATAGGCGGATGGACGGTAACACCAAAAATTTACCGTACCAAACAATTGTCTTCCTTTTGTTCTTTTTAATTGTGGGAGAGTGGGAGATGTAAGGCAAACCTTCATAATTAACAATTCTTATTGTATTGGTGGCAGCACTTGCAGTGTCGTTATGAAAACTTCAAAGCTCTAAAGAAGGTGTTTCATCTTTCTAATCTTGTATGCATTAAATTAACACTTCTTCATCTTTCTAAACTTTTCAAGAGCACAAAGTAACAGCTTCTTATTGTTTGCTTGACCAATATCTCGTACACAAATGTGGGCTGGTAGCAGTGCTCTGGAAAAGCTAACCCGCTGCTGGGCATCTTACAGTAGTACAGTACAGTACGAAGGATAAACATCAGTAGTTAGCTCATGCGGTCTGAACCCAACGCGAGGACTTGAAATCAGCAAAGGGATAATCTGAAGAGCTAGCCCTTTAAAAGGTAGCCACTGAGAGAGAGCGAGAGGACACCGAAGCGCCCGCAGTCCGATCCGGGGATGGAAGCCAGACGCAGACCGCCCAGCAAGCAGGAAGCTGAGCAGCGGCCGCTGAGGATATTTTGCAAGGGGGATCCAAATTTGAACATCACCCTCCGCGACGACAAGCTGACTCTCCGACGTTCCAACCCCACTGACAAAACCCAGGTAATTAACCAAACTTCGTTCCTGCTGCATGCCTGTAGGAAGCATACGGATTCCTTGATGATCCTGTTATATTGATCTGGCATGGATTTTAATTTTCGCATGTATATATATAAATATATAAGCAAGATGTTGGAACCAGTCGGGCAGCGAGCGAATACGTGTGCATATCTCCCTTTGTTATGTACGGTTGCCTGATTTTTACTTGTTTAATTTTGTTTTCTGCCTAGTATAATCGGTGGATTCAAAAGGTGGTAAAATGACTGATGATTCGCTCAATCATCAGCAACTGATGCCTCAGCTGTCGGCTGTTGTAGGAGAGAGCCAAACGCCAAGGGTGCAAACCATTTTTTTTTGGAGCATCATGTGTGGCTTCGGGGTGTGTGTGTTGAATTTCACGAGATGGGATGGGGACGTGGAAATCTTAGAGCATCTATCCTAAATCTCCTCCTAATCTTTATTTTTTAGCAAACCAACATCTCCTAATCTTTCGTCGCTTGGTTAAAACTGCCCCAACCAGCGTCAAGTTACGCTCAACCCACCTCGCGCATATCCTCCTTGCCGGTCCTTGGTCGTCTTCTCCCTCGCGTGCATGCTCGACGAGCAGAGGGCCGCCACGGCCAAGTTCACGGCAGGTAGATCGGTTGACATGATTGGAGCCTGCGGTGGCCTGCTCTGCCTACTCGACATGCGCAGCTGTCCCGCGGATCTCCAACCCGGGGACCAGCGAGTCGCTCAAACTGCCGCGGCCGCTCGCCAGGTACGTGGTCGTACCGGAGGTGCCGCCGCTCCGGTACTGGTCTAGCAGCCTAATCAGGTCGGAGCTCGCCCCGTACTACGCCTTCCACTGGCTCCCGGCGTCCCGGAGCTACATGCACGTCATGCGCACGTCCACCAGGAACACAGTGGCGAGCGTGGAGGGGCCGGCTTTAATGGCGATCCACTACATCAATGCGTACGAGGAGGAAGGCAAGGACGACAGCGGTGCCACGGCCATCGTCGACTGCTGCGAGCACTACGGTGAGGATAGGCTGAGTTCGCGTACAAGGACGGCATCGTCATCGTCAACGTGCCGTGGTCGGCGTCGTCATCGAAGCTATGTCTCTGGCTCCCTACCGCCATGGACGATGAAGGCGTTGCCGTCGATCGGCCGCAAACTGTTCGTGCGTACAAGGAAGTTTTTTTTTTGTGTTTGGGTGCAAGTTTTCATGTTTTTTGAAGTACTATTTAGGCTCTATTAATTTGGCAGGGCTTCATTACATTAGTAAAGCCATTTTTTTTACGTTTCAGCTCTATGAACAGCTCTCTCGATGAAGCCGGAGCTGTTTTGATATCTCGGTTGGCAAAACAGCTAATTAGGTGAACCAAAAGCACAAAATGACTATAATATCCTTGTTTTTTTTCCTATTCTCCTATTTCCTCCCTCACGGGCTTTCTTCCTTTCATTCACGCCTATGAGCATTGACCGAATCTTCCCAAAGCCCTGGCGGCCGCATACGCGCGTACAGAACCAGGCAACCAGCACCCGCTCATGAGCCCCAGAGGCCGCAACCACGAGCATCCTGGCGGCCGTATCCCTGCGCGCCGCGGGAGCGACAAACTCCACGACCCTACACCGTTTCAAGCGAGCCCTCCCCGCCCCAATGCCCGGCGCCTGCACTTGCTCCCGCTCCCCGGCGGCCATCCTCGCAATCCCGGCGACCCGACGGCCATCCTCACACCCCCGGTGCCCATCCTCGCAACCCTATTGGACAGCCCTCCCTGCTCTCGCATCTGGTGGCTGGGCTCTAGTGGCCACGGGCCCCGCAGCCGCTCGCCCTCTCCGCATCTCCCTGCACACCCTCTCTTTTTTCGCGACAGGAGCTGCGCGACTCGGCGGCCATGCCCAGTGGCCGTGCGCCTCCCTGCACACCCTCTCTGCCGGTGCCTGAGCGCCTCTCTCTGCGCGGTCGAGCGCCCACAAGCCTAGACGGGGGCAATCCGGGCTTTCATCGTGCTTAGATTCCATGTGGGAACAAAGTGAAGCCGGGTAGCCACTATTTTTGGTTTCATCTCTTATCCATCCTTTGTCTCAGTATGTTTTTAGGGGCTTTACCGAAGGAGCCATTTCATTTGACCTCGTTCGGTAGAAAACGGCTTCAAACAGCTCCTAAAGTCGGTGGAGAAGGCCTGCCAAACGGGGCCTTAGAAACCATTGAAGATGACCTTTTTTCGTACTAACATTTTTATGGAAGTTGCAAAACTATATATTTTGGGAAAACAAAAAGGATACTCATGAGTGCTCTTATTGAGCACTGCATGGATAAAACTCAGAAGTCTTGTGCCCAAAACACAGTTGCTTTTTTAATTTGCCTTTTACATCTGATTATCTAATCTTAACCCTATTATTATTATTATTATTATTATTATTATTATTATTATTATTATTATTATTATTATTATTATTATTATTATTATTATTATTATTATTATTATTATTATTATTATTATTATTATTACTACTACTACTACTACTACTACTACTATTATAAGCTGCCCGTGATAATTAACTGACTCTCCTTTTGCACGTTTGCGCCATTGCTGCACGCGGATACACAGCACTGGTTCCGGTACTTCGATACATTCAACCTGACAGACGACGAGGGCCGGAGGCCATTCGCTCTGGTGAACAGAACCACGGGGCAAGCCATGGTGTACATAGATAACGCGCTGCGGCTGGCCCCCTATAGCAGCGAAGCGGGCGTGAAGCTCTCTATGTTGTGGTCCTTGGGCCATGACCTCGGCGATGGCTTTGCCGAGGTAAGAGCGCTCAAAGACATATCTGAGACACTCAATGGCATTCACGGCTATGTCAGCGATGGGACAGTCGTAGGGATATTTCCTTCAAGGCCAGCTGATGCTAATGCCATCTGGAAGTTTGAGCCCATCCCCGACTAGTCATCCTTCGATACAGCAGCAGCTGTCTAGCTTCGATTCGGCTCAATAAGGTGAACCAATTTCTGTGGGCTGCTGTAAACAGGACCGGGCAATTTATATATCCAATCAGGGTGTATGCTTCCCATGGATGGTCTTTTATTTTTCCTATTGGATATTAATGTTATACACGTCGTGTGGAGTGAGCGACACTTAGTAATAATTTTGGACTGATCCCTCTTTTTTAAACATGTGTGAAGCCAGATTTTATCCATTATCTAAAAAAATATATATCTATAGCCCTGAGCTATTTCCATCGCTCCTAGAAGTAGAACCTATTTACAGTGGTGGTTGGAATGGGACCACCCCCCACATTGATCCTAATTACGTAGGGGGTAGATGTTTCCAACTGACCATGGAAATCAATCTCTATAGGTGTGGTCTATTGGCTCTCCGGCCGACTAGAAGCATCTCTCCAACTGATACCGTCGCCTCTAAGAATAGCTAGAAAAAATGCCTCTGAAAATCAATTTTGTAGTACTATTGTTCTGTATACATTCTGATATATCATTTAAAATCAATGGCTCTATGATGAATGAGTGTGCTAATCCAAGTTCTATTTATTTCCTAGACCTCGATTCTTTCTTAATTAATTAGGTTTCAGTTTGCATTTTTTTCTCATTCTTAATTAATTAGCTACATCTACAGTTGCATGGTGGTGTTGCTATTATACACGAAATTAGATGAAACCTTTGGTAAGGCCCCTGGATAAATTTTCTAGAGCAATAAGATTAACCCAATTAAGATCCCAACCTGTAGCCACAATTGCATGCATTTTATTAGGGTCCAGTAGCACCTTCTTGAATGGCGACTAATATTATATCTAGATCTAGATGTAGCTACAAGCATGGAAGATACAAAGAGGGCTAAAAATATTATTTTGCTGAGGTCAAATGACTATTAATAGTTGTCAATTGGTTTCATACAAATTGTTGATGTTAATTATAACTTTGTTAATGTTCTATTAATTATATTAATTTTTTTAGAATTACATGGTACAACGCAGAATGTCATGTAACACTCCAGCCGGTTAGCAGCACATAGTAGCTTTGAAGTTGGCCCACGTGACCTATGTGTCACATATGTGGTTGTAGTTGGCGTGTTTAGTGTTAGCATGTTATAATTAGGCCTACGATTTGTGGATGTAATCGCGCCTGAGCGGTAGGCTTGCATGCCACCCCGGCTGCCTATATGTACTCCTGTAACAATATGGAATACAATCACTCATTCCCATACTTTCATGGTATCACAGACGGTTCGCTCCTGCGACCGCGCGCGAGGTATCCGTGACCCCGCCCGGCTGATCGCACAGTGTCCGCGGCCTCGCCACGACGGAGCGCCTTCTCGCGTGAAGACCACGACGTCCTCGGCTGTCCGCGATCCACATTGTGTCGTGTCCGTGATTCGCATCGTGTGAAGACCGTGGTGTCTGTCCCACGGACGGCGACGCCTGACGCGCCAGATCGCCGGCGAACCGCACGTCCTGTCCCGTGACCTCGCTCCAGCTCGCGGGATCACGTCTACGCGGACCGACCGCACCTCCGTCCCCGCGACCTCACTCCAGTTCACGGGATCGCGTGATCTCGTCGCGATGACGCAGACAGACCACGACTAGGCCAGGCCACTACTCTTCGCAGGATCAGATTGCGGGATCGCGAGCCTCTTCGCGACGCCGGGCTGAGCTAGGACACGCGATCCGCTCGCTCGCGAAGTCCGGACCGCCACGCGACTCCCGTCCTTCTCCATCACCAGGACACGAGCGACCGACGCCAGGACTCCAGGTGCTCGTGAACCGGCGCCTGATTGGCCATCCGTGAAGCCGCTCGCGTGACTGGTTCTAGTGAGCGTTTGCCTCACGCGATTGGTTCCAGTGAGTTAAAAAAAGAAAAAAAGGAGAAAAAAGAAAAAAAAGAAAATGAGAGGAAAAGAAGCTATGGCAGGTTCCTCTGGAAACCGGTGTTGTGGTCTCCTCCACCGGCTATCTTCGCCGCCATCCCACAACAGTACTCGGTGCCATAATCGCCATATGGGGTCAGCGTGTATCCTCCTATGTTTGGCGCGTCCCGTCCAGGGTTCGGCTATGGAGGTGTCCAGCCCAGACCCTATGCCGAGCAGCAGCAGCTCCAACCATGGACTCCGATGCACAGCAGACCCTGGGATATGCCGTCGCTCGTCCACAACTTCAGCATGATGACGCTGAATTCACAGCCGTCCGAGTGGTATGTTGATTCCGGCGCTGGCTCTCACATGGTGAACAACGTTGGTATACTATCCTCCTCTCATCCTCCTTCGTCATCAAGTCCTTCATCTATCATTGTCAGTAATGGAGCTTTGCTTCCTATTACCTCTGTTGGGTCACACTCTTTTTCCACTTCACAACGTCCTCTTTTTCTTTCTAATGTTCTAGTCTCACCTAGCATTATTAAGAATTTGATTTCTGTTCGTCGTTTCACTACTGATAATAATTTTTTCGACACGGAGAGTGGTCGCTAGGTGCAATAGCATGGGTGACCTCTACCCGTTCTTTCCACTAGCACCAGCCAGCACCACCTCCCTTACTGCCGTCTCATCCTCCACCACCCTTTGGCATCGTCGCCTTGGTCACATCGGCCAAGAGGCATTGTACAAACTCATTAGTTCCAATGCTATTTCCTATAGTAAGCGCCACCCTGATCATATTTGTTATGCTTGCCAATTAGGCCGCCACATGCGTCTTCCTTTTAGCATGTCAAATTCTCGAGCGCTTCATCATTTTGATTTAATACATTGTGATCTTTGGACATCTCTGGTTATTAGTGTGTCCGACTATAAATATTATCTTGTCATTCTTGATAATTGCACCCACTATACTTGGATGTTTCTTTTACGCCTCAAGTCCGATACCTTTGGCATTTTATCTAACTTTTTCTCATTTGTGCGCACGTAGTTTGACTGTCCCATTAAGGCAGTTCAGTGCGACAATGGCTGCGAGTTCGATAACTCCTCGGCCCGCACATTCTTCCTCACCCAGAGTGTAGTCCTCCGTCTGTCGTGTCCATACACCTCACAACAGAACGGATGTGCTGAGCGCACTCTTCGCACAGTTAACAACACTGTGCGTTCCCTTCTTTTTTAGGCCAGTCTTCCTCCGGCTTATTGGGCTGACACTCTTCACACTGCCACCTACCTAATAAATCGTCATCCAACCAAAACCCTAGACAGCCACACTCCTTTCTTCGCCCTTTATGGCACACAGCCTTCCTATACCCATCTTCGGGTTTTCAGTTGTGCCTGTTATCCTAACCTCTCCTCCATAGCTCCACATAAATTATCGCCTCGCTCCTCCCTGTGGGTTTTCCTCGGATCACAAAGGATACCGCTGTCTCGACCTTTGTTCCAACCGGATCATTATCTCTCGTCACGTTGTGTTCGACGAGACTTTGTTTCCGTTCTCCGAGATGTCCACCACCCCTCAGGATACTAAAACACTTGCATTTTTGGATGATGCTGATAATTCCACTTCGCCTATATGGCCAAGAGCTGTGACTACAGGTACTCGCCTCCCTAGCAGCATGGATGCCGCACCTAGGACTCCTAGCGCCCCCGCACCAGGCGCTGGCTCTCCCACCAGCGCGGTGCCTGACACGCTGTCAGGTACCTCCACTGCGACCTCCCCAGGTGCCAGTGACCTTGCTGCTCCCACTAGTGCCCCTACTGCTCCGTCCGGTGCTGCTGCCCCTGTGGACTCTGTGTCCTAGGTTGTTGCTAGCGGCGCCGAGAGGACCACTAGCCGCACCACCACGATGGCTCCACAGGCGATCATCCCTGTCACTAATGCGCTTAGCATGTGCACCCGTGGCAAGGATGGTTTTTGGCAATCTATGGATCGCCTCAACCTCCACGTTGTGTTTCTATCGCCACTGCCTCGCTCCGTTCGCGACGCATTGTCAGACCCCAATTGGCGCTCCACTATGCAGGCTGAGTATGATGCTCTGATTGCCAATGACACCTGGACTTTAGTACCACGGCCTCCTGGAGTAAACTTGGTAACTGGCAAGTGGATTTTTTGACATAAACTACTTGCAGATGGCTCTCTTGATTGCTACAAGGTTCGCTGGGTCCTCCGAGGTTTTACCCAGTGCCTGGTGTTGATTATGGTGAGATTTTCAGTCCGGTTGTCAAGCCTGCAACAGTTCGCGTCATTCTCTCTCTAGCTCTTTCTCAGGACTGGCCCATTCATCAGCTAGATGTGAAGAACGCATTCTTACATGGCACCCTCACTGAGACAGTGTACTGTGTACAACCTTCAGGTTTTGTGGATTCCTCTCGTCCGAATCTTGTCTGTCGGCTCAACAAATCTCTATATGGGTTGGAGCAGGCTCCTCGTGCTTGGCATCACAGGTTCGCCTCACACCTTTTTTCCCTTGGATTTGTTGAAACAAAGTCAGATAGCTCATTGTTCATTCATCGCCACGGGTCAGACAGTGCCTATTTGTTGCTATATGTGGATGACATTGTTCTCACTGCCTCCTCTGCCGAGTTTCTCAAGCATGTTATTGGGGCTCTCTAGCGTGAGTTTGCTATGATGGACATGGGCCAGCTTCACCATTTTTTGGGCATCTCTGTGACACGCTCTACCAATGGTTTGTTTCCCTCTCAACAGCAGTACACTCAGGATATTTTGGAGCACGCCGGGATGAGTACGTGCAAGCCGTGCCGCACACCTATTGATCTCTACTCCAAATTGTCTACAGATGGTCCTCCTATTGGTGATGCCACTCAGTACCGTAGCTTGGCAGGTGCTCTACAGTATTTGACTTTCACCCGTCCAGACATTGCCTTTGCTGTTCAGCAGATTTGCCTCTACATGCATGATCCTAGGGAGCCACACCTCCTGGCTCTCAAGCGCATCTTACGATACCTACAGGGCACTATGTCACTTGGACTGACTATGCGCCGGTCTCCTCCTACGGAGCTCGTTGTCTACACGGATGCTGACTGGGCTGGATGTCCCGACACTCGTCGGTCGACCTCTAGCTACACAGTGTTCCTCGGAGACAACCTGGTGTCATGGTCTTCCAAGCGCCAGCACACGGTGTCCCGGTCCAACGCCGAGGCCGAATACTGTGCTGTGGCGAACGGTGTCGCCGAAGCTACTTGGTTACGTCAGTTACTCCTTGAGCTTCACCATCTACCTCGCCGTGCCACCCTGGTCTATTGTGACAACGTCAGTGCTGTATACCTCTCCAGCAATTCGGTGCAGCATCAGCAGACGAAACATGTTGAGATCGATCTCCATTTTGTTCGAGAGAAGGTCGCCCTCGGTCACGTTCGAGTTCTTCATGTTCCTACGACATCACAGTACGCCGACGTCTTCACCAAGGGTCTCCCCACCTCGTTGTTCCAGGTGTTTCGGTCCAGCTTGATTGTTAGCGATGCTCCTGATAAGACTGCGGGGGAGTGTTAGCATGTTATAATTAGGCCTATAATTTGTGGATGTAATCGCGCCTGAGTGGTGGGCTTGCATGCCACCCCGGCTGCCTATACGTACTCCTGTAACAATATGGAATACAATCACTCATTCCCACACTTTCATTTAGTACCATCTTAGAAGTTTAGGAAGGTGAAGGCTAGCTATATTTTTGTCATTGTCGTTCCAAACGAAGCACCTGCTGGTTAATCATTTTACACGAAGCGAGAACAAAAATGTAAGAGAGATGTTATGCGCAGATAGGCCTGTTCCACGTGCAGAGCTAGCCCATATAAGCTGTTTTTTTTACGTGGAGTGATACAATGCTAGATCCGACCTTGGAAGGGGTCGCTCGCCCCATGAGCCGCATGGGCTTCTTCCTTGATCTGAACTTGGAAGGGGTCGCATGCCCCACGAGCCGCATGAGCTTCCAAGTGGACTCGGCCACATTAATACTGGAGTCAGGCAAAATCTAACGGCCTACTCAAATAAAATGTCCACATCCTTAAATTCATTTTGCGAGACGGGCAACCGTGACCATTTGTGTAAATAAAATTACCGTGACGGATCAGACAGATGCATTTTGTGACCACCTGCATTAATGTTTGGGTTGTGTCTCGTAGAATCCTGTTGGTATCTACACCAAATTTGTGACAATCTCGGTTAATGTTTGGGCTATGTCTTCGCATAATCATGTTGGTATCTACACCTTTGGTTTAAATTACATCAACATTGAAGGTCATCTGAAAATTTTTAAAAAACATAATAGAGAAATATTCTCATCGTTAAATCCATTTTGTGAGACGGGCAACTGTGACTGACTATGTAAATAAAATGACCGCGACGGATGAGTTGGATGCATTTTGTGACCACATCTGTTAATGTTTTGGCTGTGTCTCGTAGAATCCTGTTGGTATCTACGCCAAATTTGTAACCACCTCCGTTAATGCTTGGGCTGTGTCTCGTAGAGTCCTGTCGCCAAAATCGAAGGTCATCTGAAATATTTTAAAAAAACATAATACAAATTCAAAATTAAAGAACTTAAAATGAATATTTAAGGCTCTATATGATCTCAGATAAAAAAGTTGTCAAATACAAAGGTGTAATCCTTACTGATAACTGCAATACACAATGTAAATATCCAATGTCATATGATAATTCAAAATTTTTATTTTAAAAATTTGGTAACCTTAAAACTAACATTTGAGCCTCTACAATTAATTAAATAGAGAAGTTATCAATTACAAAGTTATAGATCGCAGCTAGATCTATAAGTTTAATATAAAGTTTGTATTCATACGGCTTCATATCAAAACGTTATGCTTATTTTATGTAAATCTAAAAAAGGAAAAGATAGAGACAAAATTACAGGTGGGCCTCACTGCCTCGCCAGCAAAACCACGCTAGAGATGACTTTGAAATGGGGTACTGTCTTATTTTGAAAGTCAAGAGGGGTACTTCTTTCTGGTTTTAAAAGTTAAGGTATACTGTACAGTATATATGGGTTGTCTGGGATCTAAATTTGGCGACTTCTCTTTAGGGGTGTCAGTCAAACTTTACTCTTTCTTTAAAGGCATCGATGATGTGCAGGCCAGCCGCGCACAGCCATACACAGGCAGCGGCGATGGCTGGGCGGCGCGAGCGCGGGCACGGCGACGGTGACTGTAGCGGCAAGGGCTTAGCATGCGTGCGCGTAGGCATGCGACGGCACCGTCGCAGGCCACGGCGCCGGCCAGGTTGCGTGTGCGCAGGCGTGCAACGACACTACGACAGTTGCCAGGCGGCGATGATCGTGACGAACCACAGCTGCTGCCGCGACTGCCCGTCTCGGTAGCACCTTCTGCCCAAGGCAAAGCTCCAGCCGAGCACGTGGTGGCTGCACGACATGACGCCGGTCGAGAACGAGCAGCAGACGTACACGCCGTCAGCCGAGTCGTCGTAGTAGCCAGCACTCGCGGCGGTGACAGACCGTTGGCTGTCGACGTTGATGCCGACGTGGTTATTGTTGATTTCGCGGAACTAGCAGTTGAGCAGTGAGCACCCATCGAACTCCACCGCGAGGATGTGGTTGCCGGCTGCCCCAGGCACGGGCAGGCAACGGCGTATTGGGCAGCGGCATTATTGGCTGGATGCCGCGTGCAGCGGCGGTGGCTATGCGTGGATCAAAAGTAGCGAAGTGGTTAATGTGCTTTGAGATTGTTGATATGCACGTGTTACTTGTGGAGCAAGGTCCTCTAGGATGAAGAAAGGACCTGGTCAATCAGAATTTGCTGGGCCTTAGCCCGCCTCTTAAAATCCATTCGGACCTAGTCATAAAAGTATCCTGTGCTTGCGTGAGTTGTACATATAGAGATAGTTATGGACCATAATTAGGGACAAGGAAGAGTAATGGACAAGGTACGAGGAGTGCCATCCGTTCAGGGTGTGTTTGTTTGCCTAGACGGCCCTTGGATGCATGCTAGCAGGGTGCAGCCGGCCCTGTTTGTTTGCCTAGACGCCGTTTGCACCCAGCCGGCGCGCTGCTTAAAGCAGCCGTGAGCCAGGCTTGCTAGAAACAGCCGCCCCTTTGGTCTCGTTCGGCTGGCTGGTGGCTGGTGGCTGGTGGCTGGTGCTGAAATGATGTGAGACAAAAATACTGCTGGCTGGCTAGTGGCTGGTGGCTGATGCTGAAATGATGTGAGAGAAAAGCACTTTTGGCTAGCTGGCAGCCAGCCAGCCGAACGAGGCCTTTGTTTCTCTGGAGCCAGGCTCATTTGGGCCGCTCTCGTGCTCAGTGTGGCCACTGGCAGGCTACTGCTCTCGTCTTGCACCCTACGCATCCCCGCCCCTTCCCCTTCCTCTTTGCTGCTAGGGTTGGAGTCCCTTTTAAAAGGAAGGCCGGTGCCGCTCACTCCGCTAGGGTTTCAATTCATCCTCTATGATCCTTACTCCCTCATGCTCTTCACTCTCCCCGGTGCGCTTCTCGTCCTCCCTCGTCTGGCGGTGCATGGTGGCGGCGGAGTCGTAGGCGGACCTCGCGTGGCTTGCGTCGGCTGCTCCTTCTCCGTCTTGCCGGCGCACGGTGGTGGTGGTGGTGGTTGTCGCCTTCTTCCTCGAAACGAGCGGGTGCTGTTGTGGGTGGTCGTGTTTGTTTGGCTGGACCTGGCCCTATGATGTATGCTGCTTCGTCCTCCCCAAGCCATCGCTTGCTTCCTCTTCTGATCTGCTTTGACCTCCCCAAGCTGCCACCTTCTTCCTCCTATCCATCCCCAAAACAAGGTGAAATCTTCAAAACATTGGTTACACTTGACCCAATTTCAGGGGTCAAAGTTCTTATAGCGCTGTGAAGTGTTTAAACTTGACATGATTTCGGCAGTCTATCACTCTACTATGGTTTCACTTCATCCTCTACGTTCCTCACTCCCTCCTGCTCTCCACTCTCCTCATTGCGCTCCTCGTCCTCCCTTGTCCAGCGGTGCATGGTGGGGGCAGAGTCGTAGGCAGACCTTGGCTGGCTCGCGTCGGCAACGCCTACTCCGCCTCGCGCGGTGCACGAGTGGTGGTGGTGGTAGTCGTCTTCTTCTTCCTCAAGACTAGCAGGTGCTGTTGTGGGTGGTAGTGTTTGTTTGCCTAGACCTGGCCCTATGGTAGACGCTGCTTCGTCCTCCCCAAGCCGTCGCCTGCTTCCTCTCCACATCTCCTTCATCCTCGCTATGCCTCCGCCTTCTCCATCCACTCCGTCCCAAAAGCAAGGTGAAATCTTCAAAATGTTGGTTACACTCGACCCAATTTCAGTGGTCAAAGTTCTCATAGCGCGACCCAATTTCAGCGGTCTTAGTGCTCATAGCGTTCTTTCTATGGTTGACCTGTGAGCTCTTCGTCACAATCCATGATGTTTACATGTTTATGATGCATTGTGATTATACATATGAACTAGGGTTTACTTTGGTAGCATGTTCTGAGATTGGGATGCTTCTATTGACAGTTTATTGGGTCAATCTATTAGTTCTTGGTCCCAGTCCATGATATTTCAATGTTTATGCTGCACTGTGATCATACTTATGAGCTAGGGTTTACTATTTTAACATTGTTTGAGATTGGGATGCCTCTGTTCACGGTTTATTGGTGGATCTGTTAGTTCTTAGTCTTAATCCAAGAAATTTCCATGTTTATTTGGCATTGTGTTCATACTTATGCGCTAGGGTTTACTATTTGACATGGTTTGAGGTGGTGTTGTTGTGTGGCTGGGTTATTGGTCCATGATGTTGTGGTGGAGCCTCTGGAAGGCTGTGCTCTGCACATTATAGCCGATTCTTTGTAGCCATTAGGTGTCAACTAGATTCTGGGAGTGCTACTTTCCCTTTGGCCATGAAACTCAGCCATACAATGGTAGCAGCATAGATGAAATATGATGCTGCTGTTGCATGGTTGTGTTCCATGGCCACAACTTGTGTCAGTTACTTGAACTACTGGGAATTCAAAAAAGTCCAATGATGCAAACAACATTTATATGAGGTGGTTGCCTGCTTTATAACTTGGTTCTTGATGTAATTCATAACTAGCATTGAACCCTATGTGTGCCATACATTGTCTTACAACCAACAACTTCAACCTAATGCTGATCGGAGTCAATGTATGTACACAGTAGGTTTTGATGCCATCCATGACTTTGCTAAACTGTCTTGGTTTTCATCATTGCCATCGAACCCTATTTGTGGACACCCATTCCCTTAGCGACAACAACATTTTGTCAAGTACTGATGCTAGAGGAATGGATATGCACAATAGGATTCAATGGCAGTCATGAGCTTGGATTTGCAGTCTTTGGTTATGATTTTTCATGTATGTCATCGAATTGATGTGAGACATCCATACCCTAGCAACAACCCCTTTCTTGTGCTGATGGCAGTGTATGGATGTGCACATGGATTCCATGGCAGCCATGAGTTTGGCTTTTGCGCTGCAGTACTGGTTTTTATTTCATGTGGCAGACACAAGTGATATGAACTGAAAGAACACAAGCACATTGAAGCTGAGGCCAACCTTTTATTAAAATGCCTGTGATGTAAATTCTATTACATTTGAGCTGGTCAACAAGGATTCTTTACATTTGACTGAGTCTAAAGAAATGTTTTTAATTGATAGAAATGGCTGGGTACTATGTCCTTTTTAATGACAAGCATGCTGGGATTTACCTGAGTTGGCAGGAGTGCAGTAGGCATGTTCTATGGGTGAGAGGTGCTAGATACAAGAAGTATAACAACTATGATCAGGTTGTTAGAGATAATTAGGCAGCCAGGAGAGATGTCCATCCATCTCCTGGACTAGCACCTCCCCACCCCTGTGATCCTGTCACCCATGATGCTTTTGGTCCAATCATACCTCTCTCTGATGATCATGCTAAGTGTGGTTGGTGGAAGAAGGTGTTAACCACCTCACTTGTGATCTTGGTGGTTGGGATATGGATGAAGGGAGGCAACACTAGCACCTACGACTGGCCCACATAGGCCTATGATGATGTATAGCTGAGGCCTTTGATGATGTAAAGCTGCCTGGTTGGGATATGTATAGTTGTCATTTTTTTTTCTTGAGTTTGTGTACCACCTGAAACGATGGCTTGCACCTGACACTATTTTGACTGAGCCTTTGATGCTTGCAGAACCATGTGTGCTTATCATGTTGTTTTCGTTGGAAAGCAACTTGGTGTCTACATCAGTTGGGCTGAGGCCAGTGTGCATGTACTGGGTGTCCTTTGAGCTATTCATAAGAAATACAGCTGCTATGCTGAAGCAATGGCTGCTTTCAACTCGACAATCAACTCAATGCCTTCTACTAAACCTTTTTCTCTAAGTGCCACTGAAAGCGGCGAAACAACCTCTCCAATCAGTTACAAAAATGTCATCATACTCTTCCTTTGTGCTCTGGTTGCTATGATGCGGATGAGGCTAAACAGATGCAATAGCTGTTAGGCTCATTGTTATTGGATGTATGAATTATTTAGTACTTGTAATATGCAATTTAGCATGTTGTAATGTCTATGAGGTTTTTATCAGTTAATTTAACATTACCAAACTGTTTTTTATGAAGTTGTAATATCGGTTTAACTCTTCTAGACATTAGCTCTTTAGATACCTGATCTTGTGTCTTGGCCTCTGGTGTTGGCCGGGCTGTCCAGGCAAACAAACTCCATCCCAACTAGACAATTGGGTTGTGGTTGGGAACACTGTCACCTGGTCCAGGCAAACAAACACAGCCCCGCCTAGGCAAGGCCCAGTTGGGAAAAATAACCAAACATGGTGCTGCTGCACCAATTGGGCGTGGCCATACCCAGCCTGGCTGGGGAGCTATATGAAGGCTGGGGCGTCCAGGCAAACAAACAGGCCCTCAGATACTGTACACTTTCTTTTTCCCTATCTGAAATTCCATTTTAATCCTCTGAATTATTGTCAAGGTTAATAAAACCAGTAATTGGATGTGCATAATCAGTCCCGTATAAAAGGTACATAGTGTACAATAAATAAGTGCAAGATGAAAACAAAGAAAGATGGCCGAAGGACTTCCCATAGCTGATGTGCAGCACAACGTTCACGAACCTTAACGCTACTGAGGTTTTTCGATCACTCCGCCGTGCGTCAACAAAGCCCAGAGGTGTGTGATGAGCTCCCCACCGGTGGCAAGCCTCTTGACGTGGCCTGTCACGTCATCCGACGGTGTAACTGTCAGCAGCAGTTCTACCCACATCTCGGCAAGCACAGTCCATAGCAGGCCCTCGTCTTCCATCTTTTCTTGGATTTGGTGGCTCAGCTTTATGCCATCGGCTAGGATGACTTCTTCATCCGCGCTCTTCTCACAGTCAGGTTTGAACTCTGACAGCTTCTTGAACATATCTTCCATGGTGCGGCAGCCTTGGATGTATTCCTTGATTTTACGATGAAGGAGATCCATGATCAAGCTTGCCTGGAAGACCTCGTCAGTCGCCAGCTCGGGCGCTTGGAAGAGCAGGTAGGCACAGTAGCTGGACAGCGTGGTGGCCACCTCGTGGCCGTCGTCGGCTGGACAGCTCTGGCGCTTGGAAGAGCGTGGTAGGCACAGAATGCTGCAACTGCCACGGCCGCCAGCAACCGGCCGTGCTCTGCTGGTACCACCAGCCGCCGTCGGTTTAGATAGCCACTGAGCATCGCAAACTATGGTTGCGATGTGCCAGATCAGGATGCTACCAGTGGTACCGTACGCATACCTTGAGGTGGCCCAGTCCAAGTCCTCTAGCAAGTCGTACCTTTGCAGCGTCCGGTCGCCGTACTTTATGTTTGATAGCCATTCTGACCGCAGAAATGCGTGGATTGCCTGCTTCACGGACACAGGCAGGCTCCGCCGGGTGACCCTCCTTGCTTCGAACATGCGACCCTTGATCCATCTGTGGAGTGGCATGCCTAGAAGGGACCTTTGGGTCTTGAAGCAGGCGTGGAGGACGGAATACTGCCCCACCAATTTGCGCCATTGCTGCACGCGGATACACAGCACTGGTTCCGGTACTTCGATACATTCAACCTGACAGACGACGAGGGCCGGAGGCCATTCGCTCTGGTGAACAGAACCACGGGGCAAGCCATGGTGTACATAGATAACGCGCTGCGGCTGGCCCCCTATAGCAGCGAAGCGGGCGTGAAGCTCTCTATGTTGTGGTCCTTGGGCCATGACCTCGGCGATGGCTTTGCCGAGGTAAGAGCGCTCAAAGACATATCTGAGACACTCAATGGCATTCACGGCTATGTCAGCGATGGGACAGTCGTAGGGATATTTCCTTCAAGGCCAGCTGATGCTAATGCCATCTGGAAGTTTGAGCCCATCCCCGACTAGTCATCCTTCGATACAGCAGCAGCTGTCTAGCTTCGATTCGGCTCAATAAGGTGAACCAATTTCTGTGGGCTGCTGTAAACAGGACCGGGCAATTTATATATCCAATCAGGGTGTATGCTTCCCATGGATGGTCTTTTATTTTTCCTATTGGATATTAATGTTATACACGTCGTGTGGAGTGAGCGACACTTAGTAATAATTTTGGACTGATCCCTCTTTTTTAAACATGTGTGAAGCCAGATTTTATCCATTATCTAAAAAAATATATATCTATAGCCCTGAGCTATTTCCATCGCTCCTAGAAGTAGAACCTATTTACAGTGGTGGTTGGAATGGGACCACCCCCCACATTGATCCTAATTACGTAGGGGGTAGATGTTTCCAACTGACCATGGAAATCAATCTCTATAGGTGTGGTCTATTGGCTCTCCGGCCGACTAGAAGCATCTCTCCAACTGATACCGTCGCCTCTAAGAATAGCTAGAAAAAATGCCTCTGAAAATCAATTTTGTAGTACTATTGTTCTGTATACATTCTGATATATCATTTAAAATCAATGGCTCTATGATGAATGAGTGTGCTAATCCAAGTTCTATTTATTTCCTAGACCTCGATTCTTTCTTAATTAATTAGGTTTCAGTTTGCATTTTTTTCTCATTCTTAATTAATTAGCTACATCTACAGTTGCATGGTGGTGTTGCTATTATACACGAAATTAGATGAAACCTTTGGTAAGGCCCCTGGATAAATTTTCTAGAGCAATAAGATTAACCCAATTAAGATCCCAACCTGTAGCCACAATTGCATGCATTTTATTAGGGTCCAGTAGCACCTTCTTGAATGGCGACTAATATTATATCTAGATCTAGATGTAGCTACAAGCATGGAAGATACAAAGAGGGCTAAAAATATTATTTTGCTGAGGTCAAATGACTATTAATAGTTGTCAATTGGTTTCATACAAATTGTTGATGTTAATTATAACTTTGTTAATGTTCTATTAATTATATTAATTTTTTTAGAATTACATGGTACAACGCAGAATGTCATGTAACACTCCAGCCGGTTAGCAGCACATAGTAGCTTTGAAGTTGGCCCACGTGACCTATGTGTCACATATGTGGTTGTAGTTGGCGTGTTTAGTGTTAGCATGTTATAATTAGGCCTACGATTTGTGGATGTAATCGCGCCTGAGCGGTAGGCTTGCATGCCACCCCGGCTGCCTATATGTACTCCTGTAACAATATGGAATACAATCACTCATTCCCATACTTTCATGGTATCACAGACGGTTCGCTCCTGCGACCGCGCGCGAGGTATCCGTGACCCCGCCCGGCTGATCGCACAGTGTCCGCGGCCTCGCCACGACGGAGCGCCTTCTCGCGTGAAGACCACGACGTCCTCGGCTGTCCGCGATCCACATTGTGTCGTGTCCGTGATTCGCATCGTGTGAAGACCGTGGTGTCTGTCCCACGGACGGCGACGCCTGACGCGCCAGATCGCCGGCGAACCGCACGTCCTGTCCCGTGACCTCGCTCCAGCTCGCGGGATCACGTCTACGCGGACCGACCGCACCTCCGTCCCCGCGACCTCACTCCAGTTCACGGGATCGCGTGATCTCGTCGCGATGACGCAGACAGACCACGACTAGGCCAGGCCACTACTCTTCGCAGGATCAGATTGCGGGATCGCGAGCCTCTTCGCGACGCCGGGCTGAGCTAGGACACGCGATCCGCTCGCTCGCGAAGTCCGGACCGCCACGCGACTCCCGTCCTTCTCCATCACCAGGACACGAGCGACCGACGCCAGGACTCCAGGTGCTCGTGAACCGGCGCCTGATTGGCCATCCGTGAAGCCGCTCGCGTGACTGGTTCTAGTGAGCGTTTGCCTCACGCGATTGGTTCCAGTGAGTTAAAAAAAGAAAAAAAGGAGAAAAAAGAAAAAAAAGAAAATGAGAGGAAAAGAAGCTATGGCAGGTTCCTCTGGAAACCGGTGTTGTGGTCTCCTCCACCGGCTATCTTCGCCGCCATCCCACAACAGTACTCGGTGCCATAATCGCCATATGGGGTCAGCGTGTATCCTCCTATGTTTGGCGCGTCCCGTCCAGGGTTCGGCTATGGAGGTGTCCAGCCCAGACCCTATGCCGAGCAGCAGCAGCTCCAACCATGGACTCCGATGCACAGCAGACCCTGGGATATGCCGTCGCTCGTCCACAACTTCAGCATGATGACGCTGAATTCACAGCCGTCCGAGTGGTATGTTGATTCCGGCGCTGGCTCTCACATGGTGAACAACGTTGGTATACTATCCTCCTCTCATCCTCCTTCGTCATCAAGTCCTTCATCTATCATTGTCAGTAATGGAGCTTTGCTTCCTATTACCTCTGTTGGGTCACACTCTTTTTCCACTTCACAACGTCCTCTTTTTCTTTCTAATGTTCTAGTCTCACCTAGCATTATTAAGAATTTGATTTCTGTTCGTCGTTTCACTACTGATAATAATTTTTTCGACACGGAGAGTGGTCGCTAGGTGCAATAGCATGGGTGACCTCTACCCGTTCTTTCCACTAGCACCAGCCAGCACCACCTCCCTTACTGCCGTCTCATCCTCCACCACCCTTTGGCATCGTCGCCTTGGTCACATCGGCCAAGAGGCATTGTACAAACTCATTAGTTCCAATGCTATTTCCTATAGTAAGCGCCACCCTGATCATATTTGTTATGCTTGCCAATTAGGCCGCCACATGCGTCTTCCTTTTAGCATGTCAAATTCTCGAGCGCTTCATCATTTTGATTTAATACATTGTGATCTTTGGACATCTCTGGTTATTAGTGTGTCCGACTATAAATATTATCTTGTCATTCTTGATAATTGCACCCACTATACTTGGATGTTTCTTTTACGCCTCAAGTCCGATACCTTTGGCATTTTATCTAACTTTTTCTCATTTGTGCGCACGTAGTTTGACTGTCCCATTAAGGCAGTTCAGTGCGACAATGGCTGCGAGTTCGATAACTCCTCGGCCCGCACATTCTTCCTCACCCAGAGTGTAGTCCTCCGTCTGTCGTGTCCATACACCTCACAACAGAACGGATGTGCTGAGCGCACTCTTCGCACAGTTAACAACACTGTGCGTTCCCTTCTTTTTTAGGCCAGTCTTCCTCCGGCTTATTGGGCTGACACTCTTCACACTGCCACCTACCTAATAAATCGTCATCCAACCAAAACCCTAGACAGCCACACTCCTTTCTTCGCCCTTTATGGCACACAGCCTTCCTATACCCATCTTCGGGTTTTCGGTTGTGCCTGTTATCCTAACCTCTCCTCCATAGCTCCACATAAATTATCGCCTCGCTCCTCCCTGTGTGTTTTCCTCGGATCACAAAGGATACCGCTGTCTCGACCTTTGTTCCAACCGGATCATTATCTCTCGTCACGTTGTGTTCGACGAGACTTTGTTTCCGTTCTCCGAGATGTCCACCACCCCTCAGGATACTAAAACACTTGCATTTTTGGATGATGCTGATAATTCCACTTCGCCTATATGGCCAAGAGCTGTGACTACAGGTACTCGCCTCCCTAGCGGCATGGATGCCGCACCTAGGACTCCTAGCGCCCCCGCACCAGGCGCTGGCTCTCCCACCAGCGCGGTGCCTGACACGCTGTCAGGTACCTCCACTGCGACCTCCCCAGGTGCCAGTGACCTTGCTGCTCCCACTAGTGCCCCTACTGCTCCGTCCGGTGCTGCTGCCCCTGTGGACTCTGTGTCCTAGGTTGTTGCTAGCGGCGCCGAGAGGACCACTAGCCGCACCACCACGATGGCTCCACAGGCGATCATCCCTGTCACTAATGCGCTTAGCATGTGCACCCGTGGCAAGGACGGTTTTTGGCAATCTATGGATCGCCTCAACCTCCACGTTGTGTTTCTATCGCCACTGCCTCGCTCCGTTCGCGACGCATTGTCAGACCCCAATTGGCGCTCCACTATGCAGGCTGAGTATGATGCTCTGATTGCCAATGACACCTGGACTTTAGTACCACGGCCTCCTGGAGTAAACTTGGTAACTGGCAAGTGGATTTTTCGACATAAACTACTTGCAGATGGCTCTCTTGATTGCTACAAGGTTCGCTGGGTCCTCCGAGGTTTTACCCAGTGCCTGGTGTTGATTATGGTGAGATTTTCAGTCCGGTTGTCAAGCCTGCAACAGTTCGCGTCATTCTCTCTCTAGCTCTTTCTCAGGACTGGCCCATTCATCAGCTAGATGTGAAGAACGCATTCTTACATGGCACCCTCACTGAGACAGTGTACTGTGTACAACCTTCAGGTTTTGTGGATTCCTCTCGTCCGAATCTTGTCTGTCGGCTCAACAAATCTCTATATGGGTTGGAGCAGGCTCCTCGTGCTTGGCATCACAGGTTCGCCTCACACCTTTTTTCCCTTGGATTTGTTGAAACAAAGTCAGATAGCTCATTGTTCATTCATCGCCACGGGTCAGACAGTGCCTATTTGTTGCTATATGTGGATGACATTGTTCTCACTGCCTCCTCTGCCGAGTTTCTCAAGCATGTTATTGGGGCTCTCCAGCGTGAGTTTGCTATGATGGACATGGGCCAGCTTCACCATTTTTTGGGCATCTCTGTGACACGCTCTACCAATGGTTTGTTTCCCTCTCAACAGCAGTACACTCAGGATATTTTGGAGCACGCCGGGATGAGTACGTGCAAGCCGTGCCGCACACCTATTGATCTCTACTCCAAATTGTCTACAGATGGTCCTCCTATTGGTGATGCCACTCAGTACCGTAGCTTGGCAGGTGCTCTACAGTATTTGACTTTCACCCGTCCAGACATTGCCTTTGCTGTTCAGCAGATTTGCCTCTACATGCATGATCCTCAGGAGCCACACCTCCTGGCTCTCAAGCGCATCTTACGATACCTACAGGGCACTATGTCACTTGGACTGACTATGCGCCGGTCTCCCCCTACGGAGCTCGTTGTCTACACGGATGCTGACTGGGCTGGATGTCCCGACACTCGTCGGTCGACCTCTAGCTACACAGTGTTCCTCGGAGACAACCTGGTGTCATGGTCTTCCAAGCGCCAGCACACGGTGTCCCGGTCCAACGCCGAGGCCGAATACTGTGCTGTGGCGAACGGTGTCGCCGAAGCTACTTGGTTACGTCAGTTACTCCTTGAGCTTCACCATCTACCTCGCCGTGCCACCCTGGTCTATTGTGACAACGTCAGTGCTGTATACCTCTCCAGCAATTCGGTGCAGCATCAGCAGACGAAACATGTTGAGATCGATCTCCATTTTGTTCGAGAGAAGGTCGCCCTCGGTCACGTTCGAGTTCTTCATGTTCCTACGACATCACAGTACGCCGACGTCTTCACCAAGGGTCTCCCCACCTCGTTGTTCCAGGTGTTTCGGTCCAGCTTGATTGTTAGCGATGCTCCTGATAAGACTGCGGGGGAGTGTTAGCATGTTATAATTAGGCCTATAATTTGTGGATGTAATCGCGCCTGAGTGGTGGGCTTGCATGCCACCCCGGCTGCCTATACGTACTCCTGTAACAATATGGAATACAATCACTCATTCCCACACTTTCATTTAGTACCATCTTAGAAGTTTAGGAAGGTGAAGGCTAGCTATATTTTTGTCATTGTCGTTCCAAACGAAGCACCTGCTGGTTAATCATTTTACACGAAGCGAGAACAAAAATGTAAGAGAGATGTTATGCGCAGATAGGCCTGTTCCACGTGCAGAGCTAGCCCATATAAGCTGTTTTTTTTTACGTGGAGTGATACAATGCTAGATCCGACCTTGGAAGGGGTCGCTCGCCCCACGAGCCGCATGGGCTTCTTCCTTGATCTGAACTTGGAAGGGGTCGCATGCCCCACGAGCCGCATGAGCTTCCAAGTGGACTCGGCCACATTAATACTGGAGTCAGGCAAAATCTAACGGCCTACTCAAATAAAATGTCCACATCCTTAAATTCATTTTGCGAGACGGGCAACCGTGACCATTTGTGTAAATAAAATTACCGTGACGGATCAGACAGATGCATTTTGTGACCACCTGCATTAATGTTTGGGTTGTGTCTCGTAGAATCCTGTTGGTATCTACACCAAATTTGTGACAATCTCGGTTAATGTTTGGGCTATGTCTTCGCATAATCATGTTGGTATCTACACCTTTGGTTTAAATTACATCAACATTGAAGGTCATCTGAAAATTTTTAAAAAACATAATAGAGAAATATTCTCATCGTTAAATCCATTTTGTGAGACGGGCAACTGTGACTGACTATGTAAATAAAATGACCGCGACGGATGAGTTGGATGCATTTTGTGACCACATCTGTTAATGTTTTGGCTGTGTCTCGTAGAATCCTGTTGGTATCTACGCCAAATTTGTAACCACCTCCGTTAATGCTTGGGCTGTGTCTCGTAGAGTCCTGTCGCCAAAATCGAAGGTCATCTGAAATATTTTAAAAAAACATAATACAAATTCAAAATTAAAGAACTTAAAATGAATATTTAAGGCTCTATATGATCTCAGATAAAAAAGTTGTCAAATACAAAGGTGTAATCCTTACTGATAACTGCAATACACAATGTAAATATCCAATGTCATATGATAATTCAAAATTTTTATTTTAAAAATTTGGTAACCTTAAAACTAACATTTGAGCCTCTACAATTAATTAAATAGAGAAGTTATCAATTACAAAGTTATAGATCGCAGCTAGATCTATAAGTTTAATATAAAGTTTGTATTCATACGGCTTCATATCAAAACGTTATGCTTATTTTATGTAAATCTAAAAAAGGAAAAGATAGAGACAAAATTACAGGTGGGCCTCACTGCCTCGCCAGCAAAACCACGCTAGAGATGACTTTGAAATGGGGTACTGTCTTATTTTGAAAGTCAAGAGGGGTACTTCTTTCTGGTTTTAAAAGTTAAGGTATACTGTACAGTATATATGGGTTGTCTGGGATCTAAATTTGGCGACTTCTCTTTAGGGGTGTCAGTCAAACTTTACTCTTTCTTTAAAGGCATCGATGATGTGCAGGCCAGCCGCGCACAGCCATACACAGGCAGCGGCGATGGCTGGGCGGCGCGAGCGCGGGCACGGCGACGGTGACTGTAGCGGCAAGGGCTTAGCATGCGTGCGCGTAGGCATGCGACGGCACCGTCGCAGGCCACGGCGCCGGCCAGGTTGCGTGTGCGCAGGCGTGCAACGACACTACGACAGTTGCCAGGCGGCGATGATCGTGACGAACCACAGCTGCTGCCGCGACTGCCCGTCTCGGTAGCACCTTCTGCCCAAGGCAAAGCTCCAGCCGAGCACGTGGTGGCTGCACGACATGACGCCGGTCGAGAACGAGCAGCAGACGTACACGCCGTCAGCCGAGTCGTCGTAGTAGCCAGCACTCGCGGCGGTGACAGACCGTTGGCTGTCGACGTTGATGCCGACGTGGTTATTGTTGATTTCGCGGAACTAGCAGTTGAGCAGTGAGCACCCATCGAACTCCACCGCGAGGATGTGGTTGCCGGCTGCCCCAGGCACGGGCAGGCAACGGCGTATTGGGCAGCGGCATTATTGGCTGGATGCCGCGTGCAGCGGCGGTGGCTATGCGTGGATCAAAAGTAGCGAAGTGGTTAATGTGCTTTGAGATTGTTGATATGCACGTGTTACTTGTGGAGCAAGGTCCTCTAGGATGAAGAAAGGACCTGGTCAATCAGAATTTGCTGGGCCTTAGCCCGCCTCTTAAAATCCATTCGGACCTAGTCATAAAAGTATCCTGTGCTTGCGTGAGTTGTACATATAGAGATAGTTATGGACCATAATTAGGGACAAGGAAGAGTAATGGACAAGGTACGAGGAGTGCCATCCGTTCAGGGTGTGTTTGTTTGCCTAGACGGCCCTTGGATGCATGCTAGCAGGGTGCAGCCGGCCCTGTTTGTTTGCCTAGACGCCGTTTGCACCCAGCCGGCGCGCTGCTTAAAGCAGCCGTGAGCCAGGCTTGCTAGAAACAGCCGCCCCTTTGGTCTCGTTCGGCTGGCTGGTGGCTGGTGGCTGGTGGCTGGTGCTGAAATGATGTGAGACAAAAATACTGCTGGCTGGCTAGTGGCTGGTGGCTGATGCTGAAATGATGTGAGAGAAAAGCACTTTTGGCTAGCTGGCAGCCAGCCAGCCGAACGAGGCCTTTGTTTCTCTGGAGCCAGGCTCATTTGGGCCGCTCTCGTGCTCAGTGTGGCCACTGGCAGGCTACTGCTCTCGTCTTGCACCCTACGCATCCCCGCCCCTTCCCCTTCCTCTTTGCTGCTAGGGTTGGAGTCCCTTTTAAAAGGAAGGCCGGTGCCGCTCACTCCGCTAGGGTTTCAATTCATCCTCTATGATCCTTACTCCCTCATGCTCTTCACTCTCCCCGGTGCACTTCTCGTCCTCCCTCGTCTGGCGGTGCATGGTGGCGGCGGAGTCGTAGGCGGACCTCGCGTGGCTTGCGTCGGCTGCTCCTTCTCCGTCTTGCCGGCGCACGGTGGTGGTGGTGGTGGTGGTTGTCGCCTTCTTCCTCGAAACGAGCGGGTGCTGTTGTGGGTGGTCGTGTTTGTTTGGCTGGACCTGGCCCTATGATGTATGCTGCTTCGTCCTCCCCAAGCCATCGCTTGCTTCCTCTTCTGATCTGCTTTGACCTCCCCAAGCTGCCACCTTCTTCCTCCTATCCATCCCCAAAACAAGGTGAAATCTTCAAAACATTGGTTACACTTGACCCAATTTCAGGGGTCAAAGTTCTTATAGCGCTGTGAAGTGTTTAAACTTGACATGATTTCGGCAGTCTATCACTCTACTATGGTTTCACTTCATCCTCTACGTTCCTCACTCCCTCCTGCTCTCCACTCTCCTCATTGCGCTCCTCGTCCTCCCTTGTCCAGCGGTGCATGGTGGGGGCAGAGTCGTAGGCAGACCTTGGCTGGCTCGCGTCGGCAACGCCTACTCCGCCTCGCCGGTGCACGAGTGGTGGTGGTGGTAGTCGTCTTCTTCTTCCTCAAGACTAGCAGGTGCTGTTGTGGGTGGTAGTGTTTGTTTGCCTAGACCTGGCCCTATGGTAGACGCTGCTTCGTCCTCCCCAAGCCGTCGCCTGCTTCCTCTCCACATCTCCTTCATCCTCGCTATGCCTCCGCCTTCTCCATCCACTTCGTCCCAAAAGCAAGGTGAAATCTTCAAAATGTTGGTTACACTCGACCCGATTTCAGTGGTCAAAGTTCTCATAGCGCGACCCAATTTCAGCGGTCTTAGTGCTCATAGCGTTCTTTCTATGGTTGACCTGTGAGCTCTTCGTCACAATCCATGATGTTTACATGTTTATGATGCATTGTGATTATACATATGAACTAGGGTTTACTTTGGTAGCATGTTCTGAGATTGGGATGCTTCTATTGACAGTTTATTGGGTCAATCTATTAGTTCTTGGTCCCAGTCCATGATATTTCAATGTTTATGCTGCACTGTGATCATACTTATGAGCTAGGGTTTACTATTTTAACATTGTTTGAGATTGGGATGCCTCTGTTCACGGTTTATTGGTGGATCTGTTAGTTCTTAGTCTTAATCCAAGAAATTTCCATGTTTATTTGGCATTGTGTTCATACTTATGCGCTAGGGTTTACTATTTGACATGGTTTGAGGTGGTGTTGTTGTGTGGCTGGGTTATTGGTCCATGATGTTGTGGTGGAGCCTCTGGAAGGCTGTGCTCTGCACATTATAGCCGATTCTTTGTAGCCATTAGGTGTCAACTAGATTCTGGGAGTGCTACTTTCCCTTTGGCCATGAAACTCAGCCATACAATGGTAGCAGCATAGATGAAATATGATGCTGCTGTTGCATGGTTGTGTTCCATGGCCACAACTTGTGTCAGTTACTTGAACTACTGGGAATTCAAAAAAGTCCAATGATGCAAACAACATTTATATGAGGTGGTTGCCTGCTTTATAACTTGGTTCTTGATGTAATTCATAACTAGCATTGAACCCTATGTGTGCCATACATTGTCTTACAACCAACAACTTCAACCTAATGCTGATTGGAGTCAATGTATGTACACAGTAGGTTTTGATGCCATCCATGACTTTGCTAAACTGTCTTGGTTTTCATCATTGCCATCGAACCCTATTTGTGGACACCCATTCCCTTAGCGACAACAACATTTTGTCAAGTACTGATGCTAGAGGAATGGATATGCACAATAGGATTCAATGGCAGTCATGAGCTTGGATTTGCAGTCTTTGGTTATGATTTTTCATGTATGTCATCGAATTGATGTGAGACATCCATACCCTAGCAACAACCCCTTTCTTGTGCTGATGGCAGTGTATGGATGTGCACATGGATTCCATGGCAGCCATGAGTTTGGCTTTTGCGCTGCAGTACTGGTTTTTATTTCATGTGGCAGACACAAGTGATATGAACTGAAAGAACACAAGCACATTGAAGCTGAGGCCAACCTTTTATTAAAATGCCTGTGATGTAAATTCTATTACATTTGAGCTGGTCAACAAGGATTCTTTACATTTGACTGAGTCTAAAGAAATGTTTTTAATTGATAGAAATGGCTGGGTACTATGTCCTTTTTAATGACAAGCATGCTGGGATTTACCTGAGTTGGCAGGAGTGCAGTAGGCATGTTCTATGGGTGAGAGGTGCTAGATACAAGAAGTATAACAACTATGATCAGGTTGTTAGAGATAATTAGGCAGCCAGGAGAGATGTCCATCCATCTCCTGGACTAGCACCTCCCCACCCCTGTGATCCTGTCACCCATGATGCTTTTGGTCCAATCATACCTCTCTCTGATGATCATGCTAAGTGTGGTTGGTGGAAGAAGGTGTTAACCACCTCACTTGTGATCTTGGTGGTTGGGATATGGATGAAGGGAGGCAACACTAGCACCTACGACTGGCCCACATAGGCCTATGATGATGTATAGCTGAGGCCTTTGATGATGTAAAGCTGCCTGGTTGGGATATGTATAGTTGTCATTTTTTTTTCTTGAGTTTGTGTACCACCTGAAACGATGGCTTGCACCTGACACTATTTTGACTGAGCCTTTGATGCTTGCAGAACCATGTGTGCTTATCATGTTGTTTTCGTTGGAAAGCAACTTGGTGTCTACATCAGTTGGGCTGAGGCCAGTGTGCATGTACTGGGTGTCCTTTGAGCTATTCATAAGAAATACAGCTGCTATGCTGAAGCAATGGCTGCTTTCAACTCGACAATCAACTCAATGCCTTCTACTAAACCTTTTTCTCTAAGTGCCACTGAAAGCGGCGAAACAACCTCTCCAATCAGTTACAAAAATGTCATCATACTCTTCCTTTGTGCTCTGGTTGCTATGATGCGGATGAGGCTAAACAGATGCAATAGCTGTTAGGCTCATTGTTATTGGATGTATGAATTATTTAGTACTTGTAATATGCAATTTAGCATGTTGTAATGTCTATGAGGTTTTTATCAGTTAATTTAACATTACCAAACTGTTTTTTATGAAGTTGTAATATCGGTTTAACTCTTCTAGACATTAGCTCTTTAGATACCTGATCTTGTGTCTTGGCCTCTGGTGTTGGCCGGGCTGTCCAGGCAAACAAACTCCATCCCAACTAGACAATTGGGTTGTGGTTGGGAACACTGTCACCTGGTCCAGGCAAACAAACACAGCCCCGCCTAGGCAAGGCCCAGTTGGGAAAAATAACCAAACATGGTGCTGCTGCACCAATTGGGCGTGGCCATACCCAGCCTGGCTGGGGAGCTATATGAAGGCTGGGGCGTCCAGGCAAACAAACAGGCCCTCAGATACTGTACACTTTCTTTTTCCCTATCTGAAATTCCATTTTAATCCTCTGAATTATTGTCAAGGTTAATAAAACCAGTAATTGGATGTGCATAATCAGTCCCGTATAAAAGGTACATAGTGTACAATAAATAAGTGCAAGATGAAAACAAAGAAAGATGGCCGAAGGACTTCCCATAGCTGATGTGCAGCACAACGTTCACGAACCTTAACGCTACTGAGGTTTTTCGATCACTCCGCCGTGCGTCAACAAAGCCCAGAGGTGTGTGATGAGCTCCCCACCGGTGGCAAGCCTCTTGACGTGGCCTGTCACGTCATCCGACGGTGTAACTGTCAGCAGCAGTTCTACCCACATCTCGGCAAGCACAGTCCATAGCAGGCCCTCGTCTTCCATCTTTTCTTGGATTTGGTGGCTCAGCTTTATGCCATCGGCTAGGATGACTTCTTCATCCGCGCTCTTCTCACAGTCAGGTTTGAACTCTGACAGCTTCTTGAACATATCTTCCATGGTGCGGCAGCCTTGGATGTATTCCTTGATTTTACGATGAAGGAGATCCATGATCAAGCTTGCCTGGAAGACCTCGTCAGTCGCCAGCTCGGGCGCTTGGAAGAGCAGGTAGGCACAGTAGCTGGACAGCGTGGTGGCCACCTCGTGGCCGTCGTCGGCTGGACAGCTCTGGCGCTTGGAAGAGCGTGGTAGGCACAGAATGCTGCAACTGCCACGGCCGCCAGCAACCGGCCGTGCTCTGCTGGTACCACCAGCCGCCGTCGGTTTAGATAGCCACTGAGCATCGCAAACTATGGTTGCGATGTGCCAGATCAGGATGCTACCAGTGGTACCGTACGCATACCTTGAGGTGGCCCAGTCCAAGTCCTCTAGCAAGTCGTACCTTTGCAGCGTCCGGTCGCCGTACTTTATGTTTGATAGCCATTCTGACCGCAGAAATGCGTGGATTGCCTGCTTCACGGACACAGGCAGGCTCCGCCGGGTGACCCTCCTTGCTTCGAACATGCGACCCTTGATCCATCTGTGGAGTGGCATGCCTAGAAGGGACCTTTGGGTCTTGAAGCAGGCGTGGAGGACGGAATACTGCCCCACCGAGTTGCTCCAGTACCTTGATGTCAGAGTAGCGCGGGACATGAGCCATAGAACCATCTCCATGAGCGGTCGCCCATGCCACGACGGGTTGCGTACATACCGGCATGTCATCTTGACCTTGTGCCAGTCCGACAACACCAGCGACAGGTACTGGAACAGCTCCAGGACGAGGAACAGGACTATCACCAGCCTAGCCAACCAGATGTCAAGGCCTGTTGTGATGAAGCCAGTGTTGCTCCGGTGGTAGTCTTGATAGCGCCGGAACGGCGAGGAGAGGAGAGTGGACAGGCTCAGCGCCACGGCTGCCACGAACATGGCTGTCTCCGGCACTAGAGTCTGCTTCGGCAAGGGGTACCTTGCGTAGAAGAAGTCGAAGAGAAATCCCAGCTCCACCTCGATCACCCGGTACATCCTCTTATAATCTTGGCCGGCGAGGCCCCTCCGGACAAACACAAGGGTCCGGATGTCATCGCGCTCGGCCAGCAGGCTCCCGTTGAGGCGTCGCCGTAGTAGTTTGAACAGGGCGAACGAGAGGCACAGGTCTTTAAGCGTGGCTGTGAGAGCGAGGCTCCCCTGGCACTGCCACAATTTTTCGACCGTGACAAGGTCAGGTGTGCCCTGAAGCTTGTACGCCCCCATGGCGTGCTGCACATTCTCCTCGCCGGTGACCACGTACTTGTAGCCGTTCATGGTGCCCGGGTCGAAATCCCAGGTGCTGTCCCTCAGGTGCTCTCGCTGGGCCATGTACTTGGAGATGTGCCAGTTGTCAGCCAAGAGGGTGTGGTTCCGACCAGCTAACAGAAGGCTTCGCAGGCGCATCCCAAGCTTGGCAACGTTGAGCAGCCAGAGCAGCAGCAGCAGGATCTTCAGTTCCAGCTGCAAGGAACTGATGTAGGAAACGAGCAGGAGGAGGACGTAGACGACCTGAGCGGCCTGGTTGAGGAAGGTGCGGGCCTGCTGGTCATTGCTATCCACACTGCACGCGGAGATGCCGTCAGCGCAGCCGAGCAGGAAGCAGGCCCACACGACCACCAGGTCGTTGCGAAAGGAGCTCGACTGCATCAGGCCGATGGTGTAGGAGACCGCCGGGTAGCTCATCGTCAACGCAAACCAGACCACTAACAGGAAGGTGGGGCTGCGGCTGGTGCGGCGACTGGAGCCGAGGAAGACGAGGGTGGCCAGAAGGGCGCAACTGACCGTGACCAACACCTCCACGCGGACGAGGAGGCCCACCGGAGTGGCTGCCCATGCCATGGCCGCACGGGTGGTACTCCCAACAGAAAACTGATGATGATGCACTCCTCCCATCTTATTGTTGTGACACCCGAATTTATTGCACTCCCTCCGAATAAGCAGAATCCTACGTTCATGTACAAGAGTCAACAAATTGAAACCTGGGAAATAATGAAAAAATTTCCTTTTGTTTGTTCCTCGTACCTTATCTTCTGCTCTAACGCTGGGAAGATGGCTAGGAGGACCGCGGACTGCTTCGGGGACTATAGGTGGAGTTGGGGGGTGCACATGCACAACACATGCGGCTGGTCTGGTTTCTGGACCGCACAAAGAAAGAATGGGAAAGACGATGAGTTTTGTGCAGGATCGAAGCAAAAAATGACTTCTGCCTGTAGGGGGAGGGGGGGTGTTGGGGTCCAGCTACACACAAGTGAATATTACTTGGAGTAGCTCAAGCAGGGAACATGCGAGCCTGAGGTCACGGGTTTGAACCCCGGTAGCCGGGTAGCATGTGATTTTACGCGAAAAAATGCCCGATTTGTGGCCTCTGTGGCTGACCAGTGGGGGCCTCCCAAGATTGAAAAAAAAATTCATATGTTTTTGGCCTGGATTCACTAATTTCTGGAAAATCACGAATTTCTAGAAAATCTCCTAAAAATTCTTGTATCTATATGCTCGGTTACTGGGGTTGTTTCTCCTAGGTATGTGGTAGATTGGAATGCGGCGATGAATGATGAATGAACGTGACGACCGCGGGGTCCTTACCTCTATTTATATAGGCAGAGGGGTACACTACTACAGAATATAGCCATTCACTGCCGCCTCCTTCACCAACGGTTTCGTGATAACCGGCGGTGATCCACATCACCGCCGGCTCCCGACCCCTGGGGCCCCTCCCGACCAAAAAACCGGTGGTGATGAGTGCTTTCACTGCGGGTCCATGGCACGATCCGGCGGTGATCAGAGCCTCAACCTTTGCCGCCGTGTCGTACGCCGGGCCGGCGGTAGAAGGGTTTTCACCGCCGGCTGCCTGTGCTATGGCCGCCGCCCGGTGGAACCGGCTGTAACATCCTAGATGTTACAAAATTAACAAAACCCTAATCATATTAATCATCATGCATAATTAGCAAGCATCATGGCAATAATGTATTTCATGTCCATATATTGCATGCATATGTTGCAAATAGTGTGTTTTGATTGTTACATGAAATGTTGATATTAAACATAAGTTATAATGTTTCGTGCTTTTGTGGCGTGAAAATTTCTTAACTACCTAAAATTTAACCTAAATAAACTTTGAGGTACAAAGTTTGAACTTAGTAATAGTAGCAAGGTTGGGTATGGTTTACAAGTCAAATATGTTTGAATTGGAGTTTCAAATTTGAATTTATAAACTGATTCCAAAGAATTGGTGTTTTTGATAAAGTGTTGAAAAATAATTATTAAATGAAGTTTCATAAATAAAATTTTTGTCAAACTTTGATTTCAATAATTGGTATGAACATTTGTACTTTGAAATGGTAGTGATAGTTTGTTACTCATTAATGACCAAAGTTGCTAATTAACTATTTTATTAACCTTAATTGGATTTCAAAATCCCAAATTCAAAATCTTACTTTCAAAACTATTGAGAATTTGAAGATGGTCCAAAAAGCAAAGTTGGAGATCTCGAGAAGTTGAACAACTTTCATTTTTGGAGATTTTGAAGTTGCTATGCAAATTTGGGAGTAATTTGAAGAAAACAGAAAAAGAATAAATGAGGTGGTTTTAGCTGCTACAGTGATTTCGGTGAGCAGCCTGCTTCGTCACCGCCGACGGTCTTCTCGCCCCCTTCCCGCGCCTAGCCACGCAACTGCCCACCTGCTGAGCTCATGAAGGTCCCGGCAAGCTCACAGTGTCGCATCCTCGCCTATAAAAGCTCAAGCTGCCGCCCAGCTCGTCCGTTCTTCCTCTCTCTGCCGCCGTCGCACAGTACCGCCGCGCCGCAAATTCGCCGCCGTCATGGTACCTCCGCTCGCTCTATCTTGCAGCTAGAATCGCCTAGTCCTTGCGTATCATTTGCGACGGGTTGCGATACCTCTACCAGTCAAAGCTGTCCGTGCGCCGGAGTTTCACCATGGCCGCTCGCCATCGCCGCCGGGAGCAGTTAACGTGGCCAGCCGCCTCGGGCTGCCCTTTCTCTCTTCTCTTCCGTTTTGCACTTAACTTAATGGCGTGGTGCTCATACGCTAGCCGGTTGCTTATTTCCTCCTCAGGAGCTACTGGAACACCGCGCCACCGCCAGTTTGCCGCCGCCGTGTGCGCCATCGACGCCGGCAGGCATATCCATGCCACCACTGCTACAACTAACTGGCCAGCAGGTCTTGGTAAGCATCGCTGAGCTTTCTTGTACCTAGTCTTGGCCGTTCGAGCGACGTAGCTGCGAGTTCGCCGCCGCGCCGGCGAACTCTGTTCTGCCAAGCTGCCATGGCCGCAAGCAAGCTTGGGCCAAGCCCTAATTGGTTCAGCTATCACCTTATGCGTGTGCGTGAGGTCGAGGCGAGTACGTCGGTGCCTTCGCCAACGTCGGGAACCCCGCCGCCGGCGAGAACCCGCCGGTCAACAGCCAGGAAGTCGTGGAAGCACTGTGCGTTGACCCGGGGTCCCCTCTGTCAGTGGCGGTGGCTGGCTGAGGGATGAGTGAGAAATGGTTTTATTCTTTTTCGAATTTCCAGAAAATGTTAAATGATGCAGATTCTTGTAAAATTCATAGAAAAATAATTAAGTAAGATAAAATTATGAAAATTCTTTTTTAAGCTTTTTATGATGTTATCTATGTAGGGAAAATATGAAACCTAGAAAATGAGTAGTTTTGGCATGATTTAAAATTACTTCTTTTAATTAAGAAATGAAAATTCCATGATTTTTGTAGGCCAAATTAATTGTTCAAAAGTTATGAAATTTGTTTTTCCACTGTTTCATGTTGTAACCAACCTCTACAAAAAGTTTTAGATTAATTTGACAATGTTGAATTTCATAGTAATTTTCATGTTTAATTAATTAAGTAGTTAATCAAGGTAATTAAGCTTAATCTCTAAATACTTTATGTGACCTTTTGGATTGGTTGATGACTTTGGGACATGAAACATGATGATGTTCCTTGGCAACTTATTTAGTTGTTTGTGCTCATGATTAACTTGTTAAGTGTTAATTACAAAAGGTAATTAGTGTTGATTACTTGCAATCGTACCGTGAAGGAAAGTTATACTCAAGTTAGTTAATCTTGTTATGCTTTATCCAATGCATTGTCATGCATCATGTCATGCATTCCATCATGCTAAAGCATGCATCATTTATCTACGTGTAGTGCAAATGTGAGTGAGAAGGTTCGTGTTGATCAATCTTCGGAGAAGGTTCAGCCATCAGTGGCGATGATGTCCAGTCTAACTCCATGCTGTCTCTATGAAAACTAACCTTCTCTACAACCAAGGCAAGCTCCAGACATACAACCACTCTTCTGTTTTATAAATGCTTTATTAGACCTTAAGTCTAGTGTAATGTTCATTATGTTATGAGGAGTTGGTTGATACTGTTGCTGCATAAATTACCATGATATCTATTTATATCCAGATGATATCCCACTAGCATGTGTAGGTCGATCTCTTATGCTTAATAATGCTTAGACTTTGGTAGAAGTCGAATGGTGATTTCATTGTTCGTGAGAAACAGACTTACCTTTGCTTCTCCTGACCAAATGATGGGTCATTAGAGCGTATGAATATGAATATGGTAATATTAAACGGAGACCGGGCGGGTGGCTTGCATTGTGAAATGAGTCAATGTAGTGCTCCGCTTATGTCGGTTAAGGACCGTTCGTTGTAGGCTTACTTGTTTGAGACTTTGCAACTGGGCGCATGCTACAGTAAGCCTAAGACCTCAGCTAGTCCATCATGTGAATGGCCGACCGCACACTGGGAGTAGAAAGATGGCGAGAGTAGCATGTACCCTCGTGGCCAATGGCTAGATTGGAGGTGTACTGTGCTCTCGGGTGGCGCTGGACCTATTCATGTTTTGGAGGATCCGAGTGAAGGTTGATATATGTAGGTTTGAGTCCTGCATATGTAGTGTGGTTAGGGATCCCCAGCTGGGTATAATCGGTTTGAATCATTGTTGCTCCTCGGTTATGGAGACTCGATCAACTGCCCTACATCGTAGTTAACAATGGAACATGGTGATTATGGAAATGAGGTAAAGAGGTGGATGTGAGATGTGATGCTTAATACAAATGATTGAGATATAATAGGTGTGAATCTATCTATAATAAGCTTCACTAAAATTTGTGCTAAAACTTGACTAAAACATTGAAAGTAAGGATCCACTTGTAGTAAGCTTTGCTTTTCTGCAAAACTTCTCTTTTCTAGCTCCACTATTTCCCTTAAGCTAGCATATCTTGTAGTCTTTTCTGTTCGTCGGGTAAGTCTTGCGGAGTACAATTGAGTACTTAGGGTTTGTTAACCCCTGTTATAGGTACTGACTGGTGCTGCTAATTAGGTCATGTTGGTGAGCTCAACGTGATCTGGTTGTCCTCTTCTGACTTAAATGCTCTACCTAAGTTGTCTTCTGTAGTTCTACTCGACTTCCGCAATTAAAGTTAAGTTATAAAAGTAACTTGTTTTTATATATAAAATACTGTTTTAAATTCTTTCGTGCTCTGATGTAAAGATTTGTAGCAAATGCTGTAATGTTGTAGTTACTCCTTTGTTGATCCTGTGTGAGTTGTAAAATGTGGATGATTCAGGTTTCCTGAGGACACCCGACAGACTTCTTAAGTTCTATGGTACACATGCATAGCCGTGAGAGGTCTTTGAAGCAATGACAGGTGCATGTGGGCCATATTACTTAGGAGGTTCTACCACACCGGTAGAGATAATAAAGTTTTTACTGCTGGTGCCAGAAAGGATGCGTACGCTACCGTACGATCCGGCGGTGAAAAGTTTAGCACCGTCAGGTTGCCGTATGAACCGGCAGAGATAATGATGTTTTTACCACCGGTGCGAGAAAGGACGTGCGACCTGCTGTATGATCCGGCGGTAATCTAGGTTACCACCACTTGGTTACCGTATGAACCGATGGTGAAGATCGATTGTTTGAATGGGCCATCAAGTTCATCCGATGGAATGTCACGTTACATTTTTGTGAGGAATTAAATTAAAATCCAAACAGAAGAGATTACACGTGACCACGTTGTTGTATTAAAAGCCAAGCAAATAATTCAATTTGCAAACAAACCAAAGTTGGCACACTAGTTTAGTTGAAATAATGACAACATCCATCATTGAGGAAAAAGACATGTACATAGACAAGTAAACAACATTGGTCCACTTAAAATGCATGACAGAGAGATACATAAAATGCAGCTTGATTTACTGCTCTGCTAATGAATCGAAGAACAAGGGAACATATACAAGATAGTATGGTCTGCAGTCGAAGACTCGAGAAGGCACCCCCTCGAAGGGGTGGGCCGTTTGGGCTGACAGGTGGGGCGCCCGCCCCCTCCTCTTAGGCGGCTGCCTAGGCCACAGAGCCAATCAGGCTCCGTCTCGCGGATCCTGCCTCCACCGCCTTTGAGGATCAATGAAAAGTCGTTGATGAAGGTCGGTTTGATCCAAGGGCTGTGGTGCTTCCTAGAGGGCTATATAAGCAAGGCTCCTAACCCTAAGAGAAACCCTAATTCATTATTCATTCAATTCATCAAGAGAGAAGCCTTTAATCAAGCCCTAGAGCCACCATCTCAATTAGATCTCTAGTTTAGCATAGCTACACAGGATTAGAACTAGAAGGAGCCAAGCATTGCTTGATTTCTAGATCTGTCAAGAGAGTTCTTGGTAATTCTCTCCTACTTTTGTATTTGTTCTTATATTATTCATCTAGTTCATCATTTGTATGAATATGACTTTAGTCTATTCTATCATTTTGGATATGACTTTGCTCTATTTGCTTATGTTCTCAATTATATTGTTCTTAGTCTACTTTGATTATATGCTTGGCATAGTTCGATCAGAATTATATTTAAGTATAGGATCAAATAGCGTTTGCTCATTGATATCATGGGTGAGTGGTAAACATTATGTAGGCATGGTGTCTATACCGTATTTACCTGCGATTGCACCCTATATTTGTGACACCCTAATTTTTGTATTAATTAAAAATAGATAAATTTGATTTAAATATGTATTTGAGTGTGCATTCAAATATAGGAGATAATAAATTTTTGTGAAATTAAAATTTATCATAAGGTTAGTTACATGTTGATGCACTCATGCCGATGTATTTTTATTTATTGTGGTGACTACTTTTTATTCCAATGCCAAAAGGTTTAAAAATTAATTGAAATTGGATTTGGAAAATCAATTTAGAAAATGAAAAGGAAATTCTATTCACTCTCCTTCACTTCCTTCCAATTCGGCCCGTTGGCCCAGTCTACCGAACCGGCCCGCTGGCCTTCTCCCCTTCTCCCTCTCGCGCGTCCCTCTTGGGCCGCGGCCCAGCCGAGCGGGCCTGCCGCTGCCGCGCCCGTTCTCCCCCCTTGAGCTGCTGACGCGTCAGGCCCACCTGTCGGCGCTCTCCTCTCCAACCTCCAGCCGCTCGCCACTCGGTCATGGCAACCGCCATTTTCCGCCCCGCGCCCACGTCTCGCATCGTGGGAGCGTCCTCCCCGCGCCCAGCCTTCAAAAAGGGAGCCGGACCCCTTCACCGCCTCCCCCTGCTACTCTTCCCGTTCCAGTCCCGCTCACGGTGCCGCAACCACAGCACCGCCGCTCGTCGGGATCCGCCTAGCACGCGTCGTCGTCCCTGAGCCACCTCCGCCCCGTTGGTTTCGCTCGGTGAGCTCGCCTTCATCCCCGCTTCCTCCCTATGCCCTCACATTCTCCAATAGTGGTCTGTTTGGAGGTTTTCCCGTGCTCCGGCGAGGTCCCCACCACCGGCCATGGCGGCCACCGCGTCGGTCACCTTCCCCGCCCGCGTAAAGCGCATGGTCGAACTCGCCGTCTCCCCCGCATCGTCCCGGTGCTCTCACATTTCGAAATCATGGACCATAGGTCGAGTTCCACGCACACCGGCGAGCTTACGGTCGCCGGCAATGGCTGCGCCGCCGCGGCTGCCACTGTTCCGGCCAGCCCGCCGCCCTCTCCTTTCCCCTCATCTAATCGCAGCCGTCCAAACCAAATCCAACGGCCGAAGTCGCACCGTACCCCTTCGCTCGGCTGTTTTTGTAAAGAGCCCCTCAGTTTCTTGTTTATCGAACCCGCTGTCCTTGGCGTACTCCTGGAATACGCGTTCTCATTTTGAAAGCGTAGTTTCTTCTGTATATATGAAAAATACGCTTTCAGATTAATTACAGAATTGCCACTGTAGTAAAACGTTTATAAAATCGTCGTTTTAGCTCCGATTTGACCCGTTCAACTTGTGTTAGTTTCATAAATTCATAATCTACGCAATAGTGCTACTGTTAGACCTTTAAGAGCTTTTGAATTTCTCAAATAAATCTAGTTAATAGCTAGCTTTTGGAATAGTAAATATCCCGTAACTTGTGCGTCGTAACTCCGTTTTTCGTGCTTTTCGCGTCGTTGTGATCGTAGCGAGACGTAGATGATTTTGGTAAACATTTTATTCAGATTTATTTATTGTTGGTGTACTGTTCTAATTGTAGTTATGTTTTGCTTGTATGTCTACTCCGAATTGCGTGTTGTACTCCGTGTCGTTCGAGTTCAGACGGTGAGGAGTACGTCGGGAATCCAGACGCGTACGAGGAGCAGCAGTTCGTGAACCAAGGCAAGTATAGCATGGGCCTACCTTGTTGTCCTATTCATTATATAACATACTCATTATGCATGTGTCTAATATTGCTCGACTATAAAGACTTCCTAGCAAATTGATGACATGTACCTTGATTCCTATGGGGATTATTTGTATATGGGTAGAATGCTAGTGCTCTAACTAAACATGATCTACACTATGACTAATGGAACCAATGGATAAACATGATGATAATGGTGGAACTAAAGGGTGATGGTGTAAATGATGTTGATCATGTTGCCCTAAACCCTCCGTAAGGAGTTATCTGTAGGGCAAAAGCTGGGACATACAGTGCAACCGTGAGAGTTAAATGGCTCTGACTTTAGCTCAGTAGTAGGATCTTTTCTAACTTGTTAGAGGTTACCCGAAAGGGCGCAAGAGGGGCTTGCCACGTTGGGTATAGAACTGCCTCTATTCTGATGTGTATAGCATGCGGGAATTGTGCCATCGAAAGGGGGGTTCTCTATATCTGTCTGCCGAGGAAACCTAGCGGCCCTAACTTGTTAGAAGAGGCCTATGGAAGGCTTCATAGTATACCCTTCCTGCTCACCTTGGAAGTGTTAGGGGGTCGACGGCCCCGGGCATATGGGTAACACGACTCACGGGTAAAGATGCACAACCTCTGCAGAGTGTTAAAACTGTTATAACAGCCGTGCTCATGGTCACGAGCGGCCCGGAAAACTCACAGAATAAATGGTTACTTGACACATGGATGAACTGTGATGATGATGACGAGATCATAATGATGCTTTCTCTTCTTAATTCTGGTAGTGGATCATGTGGGTTAAATGGGAGCTTGAGCATAACTTAATAATGATTAATAATGAAATGTTGATCTACTAAAAGTGCTAACTGCAGTCAACCGTGTCTAACCTTTTTGAGCCTCATGAATCCTCATACTATACTTGTGGAGTACAAGTGTACTCACACTTGTTGTTATTTTGTTTTTGGATAAAAATCCCGGATGGGTAACAAATGATAGTTTCTACGAGGATTTTCCGGAAGATTTCTAGGTTTGGGTCAACCAGTCGTCCTTCCCTGTGGAGCAGACACTTTGTTCAAGAGTGTTATTTATCTTACCGTTTGTTATGTTAAGAACTATGTGTTGTAATATCATGATGTATGAACACCGTGATGATACTCTTGTTAATTTGTCGACTTATGTGTACGACTATTCCTGGGGCGCACATAAGATGTATGCACTCTATATTGTCCTTTAATTGGAGTGTGACAATATTCTGGACCATGTGGTAGATCACGGGAGTGACAATCCTTTTGAGTCCTTTGTAGTCCTCCTCCCGAGTATAGGGCAGACAAAGCACAACTATTACAGGGAAGTGACGGCTATATTCCATATCTTCCTTAGTAATATCACTATGCGTAGATATAACATTTTCTTGCCATGATTGCCAAGTGTAATTACACTAATCATCGTATGCTATGACTGTATAGTTAGAATAACTTAGGATTTATCCTTATAGTTCGTCCTAATCCATGCTAGTGCTATATACTTAGAGTAATCTATTGAGATGTTTATCATAATATGTGGCTATGTGCTTATCAGTTATCTCTTATTATTCTTTATTCGTATATATATATTATTTATCTTGTGACACTTACCCTGTATGAGAAGATCGATAAAGATATGGTTATGCTCTCCATTGTCACATGCAGTGATGCTCATTGCTCAATATCCTTAGCATCCCTTCCCAGTGGTAAAAATGTAAATAACAATACCTGGATTACTCCCGGTTAAAATGCTACATCGGTATTATATGTGCACTTGCGGATTTCATATTTATTTCAGAGGGCATTTGCATATTTTAGTACCAGCACCTTTAGTGTCATGTTGTGGATGACAACCTAGCTTAGATGGCATTAGAGGTGTCAACAAGAATTTTTGGCGCCGTTGCCGGGGAAGGTCGAATTGCTATTCAAAGGATAATGAGCCATCACTTGCATCCACTAATGTGATCGAGAAACCATCGTCTTTCTCTACTCATACAAACTTACCCTTGTCTATTGTCTATTTATATATCATATACAGGGTATGTATGAGCAGGTTTGGCCGTCCAAATAATTTTATCAAAAATCTAGAATTATTGTTCAGAAGAGCAAGAGCCAAGCTAAAGAGAGTTCAAGCAGACATATCATCATCTTAGCTTGAAGCTCCACTCTCTAATTCAGAAGGCCAACCAAGCATAGTTTGAAACTTAACACCAGAGTTTGATGCCATGGCAGACAACTCATTCCACGAGTTCTCAACTCCAACTATAGCTAACATCTGGACTGGACCTGCGGCAGAGATCGAGCAAAACTTTGAGCTAAAGCCGGCGTTGATCAACATGGTGCAAGCCAGTCAATTTTGTGGGAAGGCACATGAAGATGCTAGTGCTCATCTCCAACACTTCTTGGAGATTTGCAGCACTTTTACCATCAAAATGTTCCCAGAGATGCCATACTACTTCGCCTCTTTCCATTCTCACTCTTGGGGAGAGCGAAGCAGTGGTTCTATGCGAATAAGGAGAAGAATACTACGTGGGCACTATGTTCCACCAATTTCCTGGCGAAGTTCTTTCCCATGGGCAAGACAAATGCTCTTCGTGGGAAGATATCAAGTTTTCAGCAGCAACATGATGAGTCAGTCCCAGAAGCATGGGAGCGCTTTCAAGACTACATTCTAGAATGTCCTCATCATGGAATGGAGAATTAGCTACTTATGCAGACCTTCTATCACGGGCTTACCAATAGTACTCGTGAGACTATGGATGTTGCCGCTGGAGGAGCATTCTTATCACTTACAATCAATCAAGCCATAGCTCTTGTGGAGAAAATGCCGTCCAACCAAGGTTGGAATGAAGAAAGAACTCAAACCCGCAAGAGAGGTGGAGGTATGCATCAGCTAAAGGAGGTAGACATGTTGTCTGCCAATATGGACCTACTTATGAAGAGGCTCGATGAGAGAGCCGGCGAGAAGAAGGAAGTCATGCACATCCATGATTCCCGTATGACTTATGAAGAGTGTGGAGACACTGTACATTTAAGAAGCAATTGCCCAGAACAACAAGAGGATGTGAACTACCTCAACAACAACAACTACTACCGTCCTCAATAGAATCAAGGTTGGAATCAACAACAAAGGCCTAACTACTCAGGTAACTACTCAGGTAATTATCAAGGTAATAATTCTTTTAATCAACCACCTCTGAGAGAGTTAGTGCTTAATCAAGGAAAGTTAATAGATAGTCTGTCTAAGAAATTAGCATCCAATGATAAAACATTAGAAACAATTAATAATAGAATGGATAGCTTTTCTACTGCTGTTAAGAATCAGCTCAGCTTTAATAAGATGCTAGAGTCTCGCAACAGCTTGCCAATATTGTTCCTGCTAACCAAGGTAAAATTCTAGGACAACCGGAAGATCTAGAAACTACAAATCTTGTAGACATATTGAATGCAGGAAGTTATTGGAGTAACCCTATCTCCAAAGGATGGAACGATGAGACTCTGCCAATTAAGAAAGGTGATCTAGGAAGACCTGTCATCCCAATTTCCATTGGAAGCGTGAACTTCAACGAAGCTATCTGTGACTTCGGTGCAAGCGTCAATATCATGCCTAAGGTGATCTATGATAAAATGTTTAATTATCCTTTATTGTATACAACCATGTGCTTGCAGCTTGTAGATTAGTCACTTTGCTACACCAAGGGAATCTTAGAAGACATATGTGTATGAGTAGGCAGCTCGTATGTTCCTGCAGACTTCATGGTAATAGAGATAGGTGGTGATGAGAAGTCGCCCATCATTTTGGGACGACTATTCCTGAACACCGCTGGAGCTATCATGTATGCCAACGCTGCCAAGATATGTTTCAAGATCAAAGGAAAAAGAGAGACCTTCTTTTTTAAGGACAGAGTGTTGCAGTTCCCTGCACACCCTCAACATCCCTATGAGCCAAAGAAGAAGAACAATCGAAGGAACAAGAACAAAAACAAGAAGCCACAACAGATGAAATCAGTGAGAGTGATCACTGCAATCCACAGAGAGCATGATCATCAGCTCAAGTCTCTATATTTGCTCAAGAGAGATGACCTAGGTGTCCCAACCATTGAATGCACCATCAATAGGAGTTCCTTTTAAAAGGCTGTTTGTGACACTAGATCGGGCGTTAATATAATGGCCAAGTTAACTTATGAATATCTATATGGTACTATGCCTTTAGACCCAACCTATGCGGAGCTGCAGATAGCAGACCAATCATTTCGCTTCGTGGACAAAATAGCTAAAAACGTCCCCATACAAATTGATGACCACTTAATACTGACTGACTTCTTAGTCGTCGACATGGGAGAAGATGAGTACGATCCACCGATCATTCTAGGGAGACCATTTCTAAGCACCACCAAAGCCATCATCTACATTGCAATAGGAGAAGTACATTTCCAATTCCCCTCAGAGAAGGTACGCCGCTATTTCAACAGTAACTATATAGTTGACGAAGAACCCAAGAAGAATAGAACCAGAAGAAGACATCATAACCGCACCCAGAAGAATCAGATCCCCAAGGATGGATGGGCTGACTATGAAGGAGAAGTATCAAGATATGAAGATCGATTTCCCAAAGACAATACATCTCTTGAGAGAGAAGTTGTACCGCTAACAGAGAGTGACTCAGTTACTAAGGAGAACAAAGAAGAAAAGACAAAAAAGCAAGCTTCCTGCTCAAAGTCAACCTCACCAACAAAACAGGTATGGAAAGTAAAGATAAATTCAACATCAGATTCAGCATAATTAGAGGCACCACTCGATCTATCCGAGGTGCCCCAGAATGATTAAGCGAATAAGAGGTCCAGTTCGGAAGACCCAAATCACCGAATACTATGCCAAGAGGTAACTTGGTAGTTATCAATATTTCCCTCTTTAGTTCTGCATTTAATTTTTTGCATCATATTTACTTTCCTTTATCACATGTTTAGTTATACTTTATTTCTGCATAGAAAAGAAAACAAATATGTCTTGCATTGCATCATAAAATTACTAAGCCCTATGCAAATAAATTTGTGGCATAAAACCCATAAGTCTACTTGCTGTGATGGCATAAATAATAAAATAAAGAAGCATTCATCATCCTTTATAATTCCTTGCATAGTACAAATATAAAAGTATAAAAATATGGTATAAGAGATCCTGCTAGAAATATACATGAGTTAAGAGGTTCTAGATGCTCAAGGCTTAGAGGTTTATTAGTAACACTTAATCAAGTTTCACAAGCTTTGTTGTCTATTTGAGCTTCATAGAATTTGAAGGATCAAGGAAAGCAGACAGATAGAAGGACAAACTGTCCCCTGTCAGAGAGCTGTCTCAACAATCATCATCATAAGCACTCTGATGAAGGGAGTACACCTTCACTGTCTATCTGTTTCATCAAGCAAGACTATGTCAACATCTAGCTTGGGGGAGAGCATCCTCCATGTATCCAGCTAAGTATTTTCTTACCTACTTATTTTTGCTTTGATATATGAAACAAATTTAAAAGATGCATAACCTATAGAAACCTAAATAAATGTTTTCTTTTATATATATATACTGTATAATATTTAAGTTTAATAAATATAGGAGAGTGCACTAAGTTTCATCTTGCTAAGTGAACCCCTAGAATAAACTCTTATATAGAAATGATAAATAGTTGCTCTACAGTAATTCCTTTCAAGTATCTAGTATTCAACCTCGAACTCTCCTGAGTTTTGGACACAATGGTTTTGATTTAAGATTTGCTCTAAACCTGAACCTGTGGGTAGCGAATGCTTGATCTAAGTCTAGGTAGTTGACGGATATGATATGAGAAGGTTTTGAGCTGATGTCTATCATATTCCTAGAGATACTAGAGTTCTGGAGAATTTATCTTTTAAAAATTAACTTGCTACATAATGAGTTCCTGTATGACGAGAGTTTAAATTCCTACCACAGCCATATACATGTTTATAGATTAGAAAGCCTTACATTCATATTTACTATTTGTGAGCATTGAGTATGGTCAGGCTGTGTCGATCCTTAGGAACTGGTCATGCGGTTAAAATCGAGATCCACCTATACACTCTACCTATATATGCTGCTTCTACCCTGGAAGTACGCATCCATATCCATCTTCATCCATATATATCCACCCATATATTCTGCTTCTACTCTGGAAGTATAAATCCAAATATATTCCATCCAGATCCACCCAGAAAATAGTTCTACTCTTATACTAGGAGTGAACTATCCAAAAATATCTCTATTATCTATTTTATCCCTTGCTAGCCAATAAAGCTCCAAACATCCAGTTATGTTACCTCATGTTATTATATTCCAAAAGAAGCTTGGGTATTCCATTAAAAAGAAAAAAAGAAAGAAAAAAGAAAAAAAGAAGAAGAAAGAAGAGGACAAATGTCCCACTCAAAATAAAGAGAGATTTAGCAGCCCAAGTTTTCCTCAAAGTTTTCAAGTTTCTAAGAGAGGTATATGAAATTTCTCAAAGGAGCTAAGTATTCACCATTGTCATTCCTTTACCCCTTATAACCAGTTATACCCTATTCTCTATTTATCCATTTACCACCACCTACCATATAGCCTATACACATGCATATCTTGATTTGACTTTATGACTCGTTCCTTTGGATCCATAGTTTTGATTATGCAATATATGTTTCACTATCTCCCCACCTATGAGCTCCACATAAGCCTATTAGAAGTAGGGTGAGAGAGAAGGCATAATGTTACTATGCTACCAAAAATACCACATATTTTGAGAGAAGAGAAAAGGCATACACCATAATTGCCTTGGAGAGGATCCAGAAATACCACAAAGGAGATACTTGGAAGGATCATACATAGGAATCTCTGAGTTTTATTTTGAAAATATAGCAAAACTTTGGAATAATAGTTGATCAAAGAGCTTGAAACATAGCGCTTGACTTGACCGTTCTGTCTTTCAACTGCTCAAGACCCAAGTGACGGCTACAAGCCCCGTGGTAGAAGGTAAAATGAGTGAGTTTTTCATCAAAATAGTTCACTCTAATTCGGAGGAGAGTTCTTGTTTGAACGCATGTGTACCTATAAGGCGTGAAAGTATTGTAGCAACTCCTGATCCATCACTCAGTCTATCTTTGCTCAGGGACGAGCAAAAGGTAAGCTTGGGAGAATTTGTTGACAGTAGATAAGTATCATTTTTAACCGTCAACATAGCGTGAGAAATGACCTAAACATAAATACCATCTAGATATAGGGGTTACACTGACAGAATTCCATGAGTTTTGGTGAATATCTATTTTTGTAGGGGGTTATCAGGAAAGAACCAAAGGAGGTCCATATGTCAGATTTACATAGAGAGAAACCGACCATACTATGAAAAAGAATACTCTAGAAGACTCGAGAAGGCACCCCCTCGAAGGGGAGGGACGTTTGGGCTGACAGGTGGGGCGCTCGCCCCCTCCTCTTGGGTGGCCGCCTAGGCCATAGAGCCAATCAGGCTCCGTCTCACGGATCCTGCCTCCATCGCCTTTGAGGATCAGTAAAAAGTTGTTGATGAAGGGCAATATAAGTAAGGCCCCTAGCCCCAGAAGAAACCCTAATTCATTATTCATTTAATTCATCAAGAGAGAAGCCTTTGATCAAGCCCTAGAGCCACCATCTCAATTAGATCTCAAGTTTAGCATAGCTACATAGGATTAGAACTAGAAGTAGCCAAGCATTGCTTGATTTTTGGATCTGTCAAGAGAGTTCTTGGTAATTCTCTCCTACTTTTGTATTTGTTCTTATATTATTCATCTAGTTCATCATTTGTATAAATATGACTCTAATCTATTCTATCATATTGGATATGGCTTTGCTCTATTTGCTTATGTTCTCAATTGTATTGTTCTTAGTCTACTTTGATTATATGCTTGGCATAGTTCGATCAGAATTATATTTAAGTATAGGATCGTATAGTGCTTGCTCATTGATATCATGGGTGAGTGGTAAACATTGTGTAGTCGTGGTGCCTATACCGGATTTACCTGCGATTGCACCCTATATTCCAAACCGTGTGGTAGATCACAGGAGTGACAGTCCTGTTGAGTCCTTTGTAGTCCACCTCCCGAGTATAGGGCAGGCAGAGCACAACTATTACGGGGAAGTGATAGCTATGTTCCATATCTTCCTTAGTAATGTCACTATGCGTAGATATAACCTTTTCTTGCCATGATTTCCAAGTGTAATTGCACTAATCATCATATGCTATGACTGTATAGTTAGAATAACTTAGGATTTATCCTTATAGTTCGTCCTAATCCATGCTAGTGCTATATACTTAGAGTAATCTATTGAGATGTTTATCATTATATGTGGCTATGTGCTTATTAGTTATCTCTTATTATTCTTTATTCATATATATATATATTATTTATCTTGTGACACTTACCCTGTATGAGAAGATCGACAAAGAAATGGTTATGCTCTCCATTATCACATGCAGTGATGCTCATTGCCCAATATCCTTAGCATCCCTTCCTAGTGGTAAAAATATAAACAACGATATCTGGATTACTTCCGGTTAAAATGCTACATCGGTATTATCTGTGCGCTTGTGGATTTCATATTTATTTCAGAGGGGCATTTGCATATTTTAGTACCAGCACCTTTAGTGTCATGCTGGGGATGACAACATAGCTTAGGTGGCATTAGAGGTGTCAACACATCCCCATGCTGACCCTATGCTTCAATCTCCATTTACCAGTACCATAGTCTTTAAGGATCAAGATTGAAAGCTTATAATCATTAGGCCAATCAATAATACATATACACAAGTGACCCTGAGCTTGATACAAGGCATGGTGAAGACCGTCTAGCCTATCAATTGTCCTCCATGTGTTTCCCTCTATATCCACAGCAACTATTATAGAGCAAAACCCAGAGTGCGCCATAATGTGCATAGAACCATTAAGAAACACACTTGGTTGTCTATAAAATGTCACAAAAGTGTGCTAGTCCCATGAGTGAGCATTAGCATCCTCACTCGGTAGTCCATAGAATGGACTCACCCGTACCATTGTGATGAGCCTAGTTTAGATCTCAAAGTTCTTGTCCCCAAGGTTGATAGCGGGCACGTTGGCCACAGCTGGGATGGAGAACTCAGGGAGTGACTTATGGGCCATGATAGTTGTAGTAGCTGGTACAGATGTGAGTGGAGCAGTTGTCGGTGGTACGGCAGCGGAAGTAGGGGCACGAGTCCTCTTCTTCCTTAGGAGTGCCTCTAGATCTTCAATAAAGTTTTCTAGCAAGTTGTGTCCACTCATACACTATCCTGTTTTCATCCACAACAAGGAAGAAAACATAGAAGATTAGCCTGTATGAGCAAATGGCTACCATACACACATGCATGCTATGAACATATCCATGCTAGACATTTGTTATCTTTTGCCTTCTCCGGCAACGGCGCTAGAAATGCTTGTTGACATTTCTTAGCATCGTTACTAAGAATAGGTATAAAACCCATCCCCAGCAACGGCACCAGAAATGCTTGATGGCATTCCCTAGCATCGCCACTAGGATTGGTGTATCCTAGCAACAATACTAAAGAGTACCAACCGATAGGTATTTTCGTTTATAGACAGAATCCGTAAGCGCACGGATCTATCATTGTAGCATTTCACTGGAAGTATTCAGGTATCGTTATTTATATTTTACCAAAGAAAGCATAGATAACAAATGGTCTGACATGTATATGAGCAAAGCAATTATGTATGCATAATATCCAAATGTTCATAACAGGGGTAAGCATTGTAGTTTAAAATAGTGGGCACACACACATACACATATACTAGTCAAGTGCTCCCAACTCTCAAGAATAAGAATAAAAGAATATCCTAATGAGTACTAGAGGGTTCTATATAGTTAGTATGCTATAGTTGGCATTTCTTAGCGTCGTTACTAAGAACAGGTATAAAATCCATCCCTGGCAACGGCGCTAGAAATGCTTGTTGTCATTCCCTAGCATCGCCACTAGGATTGGTGTATCCTAGTGACAATACTAAGGAGTGCCAACCGATAGGTCTTTACGTTTACAGTTGGAATCCACAAGTGCACGGATCTATCGTTGTAGCATTTCGGCTAGAAGTATTTAGGGTATCGTTATTTATATTTTACCAAAGAAGGCAGAGATAACAAATGGTCTGACATGTATATGAGCAAAGCAATTATGTATGCATAATATCCAAATGTTCATAACAGGGGTAAGCATTGCAGTTTAAGATAGTGGACACACACAAATACACACACTCATATACTAGTCAAGTGCTCCCAACTCTCAAGAATAAGAATAAAAGAATATCCTAATGAGTAGTAGAGGGTTCTATATAGTTAGTAAGCTATGAGCTAAGTTATCATACATGTTCACAAGGTAGTGCTAAGTATGTGTGCATCGGATCGGGAGACCACCGAGTACTGGTCTACCAGCAACCCCATGTGGTAATTTACGCACTCCTACACCCTAGCCGAATGTGGGGGAATACAAAGGACGGATAGGGCTATCACCACCTACCGCCTACCCCTCAACAGTGGACTAGGCATGCAAACACCCACCACTATATACCCGGGCACCACGCCCGCATATATACTGACCACCCTAGGCCCCCCAGGTCCCCGACCCTATGGATCGACAGGTAAGAGACTAGGGTGTACCCAAAAGCATGATGAACCACCTCCTCACATACAAGTAGCTCTACTCATGGACACATATGAGAGTGTAGCACCTAAGTCAATTTAGCATATACATGGCATGTAAACTATAGGCTAGTCTACATATCACATATAGACTAAGTAGAATATACATAGACATATATGAAATGATCATAACAGATGGACTATAGACTAGTACACATGTCATGAACATGTCAATATAACTATACTCTAGTTCATAGCAACAACTATATGAATATAAGAACAAGTCTAGAAGGTAAAACATGTGATCATAAGAGAGAAGAATTCCATCTTTATTCTCATCAAATCTCACCAAGGAGCCAAGCTCTCCTTGTAGCTTCTCTACTTCTCTTCTACTTTCCTAATCTAACCTAGCTAAGTGAGAAAAGAGGTGGAGGTAGAGAGGGAGCTCCTTGAGCTAGAGGGAGAGGAGAGGTAGTGTAGTGTAGAGTGTGAAATGTGTTGAGTGTGTCTTGAGGTGTGTGAGGGGGCTCTCCCCCTCCTTATATAGGAGTGAGTGAGTGGGATATGGGGGGAATATTCCCGAGCCGGTGCTCGCACCATCCTCCTCCTATTGATTGCTATTGGTACACGAAAGGTGGGGCCGAGTAGCAGGCAGGGGGGCGCACCCACGCCTAGGGCGCGCACGCGCCTGGGGTGGCCCCCTCAACCGCCACTTTGTGCCACTGCTTCTCTTCTAGGCCTAGACCAGCATGGCGTGGTGTGCTCAGCCCAATTCTGCTCTGGGCTGGTCTACTCCTCCTCTCCCATTACGCTTTCCAGAAAAGCATAGTTTCGGCTCTGTTTCACCCTTCTGTTTCTGCATACATGGTAATTCTAGGGCAAAGGTGGAAACAAGCCTTTATCACATGTATATGTGTGTATCAATGTATGTTTTCCTCCTTTTTAATCGTATGTTGGCGGTAAATATTTATCGATAACAACCGCCAACTGCTATGAGCTAAGTTATCATACATGTTCACAAGGTAGTGCTAACTATGTGTGCATTGGATCGGGAGACCACCGAGTACTGGTCTGCCAGCAACCTCATGTGGCAATTTATGCACTCCTACACCCTAGCCGAACATGGGGGACTACAAGGGATGGATAGGGCTGTTACCACCTGCCGCCTACCCCTTGACTGTGGACTAGGCATGCAAACACTCGCCACTATATACCCGGGCACCACACCTGCATATATACTGACCACCCTAGTCCCCCTGGGTCCCTGACCCTACGGATCGACAGGTAAGAGACTAGGGTGTACCCGAAGGCATGATGAACCACCTCCTCACACACAAGTAGCTCTACTCATGAACACAGTATGAGAGTGTAGCACCTAAGTCAACTTAGCATATACATGACATGTAAACTATGGACTAGTCTACATATCACACATAGACTAAGTAAACTATACATCGCCATGTATGAAATGATCACAACACATGAACTATAGACTAGTACACATGTCATGAACATGTCAATATGACTATACTCTAGTTCATGGCATCTATTATACGAATATAAGAACAAAGCTAATTCGAAGAACATGGTGAATATAAGAAAGAAGAACTCCATCTTATTCTCACCAAATGCCCACCAAGGAGCCAAGCTATCCTTGTAGCTTCCCTACTTCTCTTCTTCTACTTTCCTAATCTAACCTAGACTAAGTGAGAGGAGAGGTGGAGGGAGAGAGGGAGCTCCTTGAGCTAGAGAGTGAGGAGTGAGGAGTAGAATGTGTAGTGTGTTATGTTGAGGTGTGGTGTATTGTGGAGGCCTCCCCCTCCTTATATAGGGGCTTGGACAGGTGGTTTGGAGGGAATATTCCTCGAGCGTAGCACCGCACCGTCCTCCTAGCATTGATGACTGTCGGCAGGAGAAACTGGGGGCAAGGTGATGGCAGGGGGCACGACCGCGCCCTTGGCGCGCGCACCTAGGCCGGCGCCCCTCAGCCCCTTCTTCACCCTACTGTCTCTCCTCCAGGCCTAGATCTCTGTGGCATGGTGTGCTTGGCCCAATTCTGCTCTGGGGTGGCCTGCTCCCTCTCTTCTCCCTCTACACTTTTCGAAAAAGCATAGTTTTGACTCTAGTTTGATGTTCCAGCTTCTGTTTTTGCAATTGTGCTCATTCTACTGGCTTTCATGGAAACCGGTCAATATCACATGTATATGTGTGTATTTATGTTTATTTCCTCCTTTTTAGTTATATGTTGGCGGTAAATATCTGTCAATAACGACCACCAATAGTATGGCAGATATTCCAGCGCCTACTGCGCCCCAAGCTCTGTCTGTGTGCACTGTTCAGATTGGCTCTCTAACCTCCACTATGTTGTGGCTTTCGGGGGTCCAGTCAGCTACAAACTCGATGAGGGCTTGTGATTTTATTGTGTGCCTGCCGACGAACTCGATTGTGAACTTGTTGATTTTGGTTGCCCATTTGCCTATGCGCCCTATTGCTTCTGGGTTCTTGAAAATGTTTTCAAGTGGAAAACTCGAAGGTATTGTTATCCTGTGTGCTTGGAAGTAATGCTTCAATTTCCTTGATGCTATGACCACGACATATGATACCTTCTCCATTTCGGTGTAGAATTTTTTGGCGCCGTCGGGGTTTTTGGATATGTAGTAGATTGGCAGTTGTTTCTTCTGGTGTTCTTCTTGTCTTTCAGTGACCATTACTGCACTTACTGCATGCGGCAAAGCTACAATATATAGCAGTAGGGTTTCCCCAAGTAGGGGGCTTGCGAGGGTTGTCATTTTTTGCAGGTATGATTTGAGCTCGTTGAAGGACTTTTGCTACGAGGGTCCCCAGTTGAATGGGTCTGTGTTTTTAAAAACTTCAAAGAATGGTAGTCCCTGATCGGCGGATCTAGAGTTGAATCTGTTTAATGCTGCTGTTCATCCTATGAGCCTTTGTGCGTGTTTTTACTGGTGGGTGGCTTCATTGTTAGGATCGCTTGGATTTTTTTGGGTTAGCTTCGATGCCCCCCGCGGAGACCAGACAACCGAGGATTTTTCCTTTGCTCACCCCGATTATGCATTTTTCAGGGTTAAGTTGTAGTCTCGCGTTACCAAGGTTGATGAATGCTCTCTGAAGGTTTGAGATGTGATCTGATTTGAGTTTGCTTTGTATGACTATGCCATCGACGTAAGCGGAGATTGATTTGTCTTCTTTGAACATTTTTTCTGTCATACGTGCGGAGGTTGAACTAGCATTCCTGAGCCCTTCGGCCATTCTTGTGAAGCAATATGTGCCGAAGGGTGTGATAAAACTTATTTTTTCCTCGTTGGCCTTGTTCATCCAAATTTGATGGTATCCTGAGAAACAGTCAAGTAGTGATAACATTTCACATCCGGTTGCGGAGTCCACGAGGGTACTTATTCTTGGCAAGGAGAAGTCGTCCTTCGGGCATGCTTTCTTGAGGCTGGTGATATCGACACACATTCTCCATTTGTCGTTTTTCTTTTTCACTAGAACGACGTTTGATAGCCAAATTGGTGTTGGCATTTCTTAATGTCACTTAAGCTAGGTTGTCATCCCCAGTATGACGCCAGAAATGTGGTATTAAATGAATGCAAATGCTCCTCTAGAAATAAATATGAAATCCGCAAGCGCACAGATAATACCAATGTAGCATTTTAACCAGGAGTAAACTAGGTATCGTTATTTATATTTTACCACTGGAAAGAGATGCTAAGGATAATGAATAATGAGCAATGAGCAATACTGCATATGCTAATGGAGAGCATAACCATGTCTTTATCTCTCTTCTCATACAGGGTAAGTGTCACAAGATAAATAATATATGAATGATAATAAAGATAACTGATAAGCACATAGCCATATAATGATAAACATCTCAATAGACTACTCTAGATATATAGCACTAGCATGGATTAGGACGAACTATCGGGATAATCCTAAGTTATTCTAACTATAAAGTCAAAGCATACAATGATTAGTGCAATTACACTTTGCAATCATGGCAAGAACAGGTTATATCTATGCATAGTAATATTACTAAGGAAGATATAGAACATAGCCATATCTTCCCTGTAATAGTTGTGCTCTGCCTGCCCTATACTCAGGAGGTGGACTACAGAGGACTCAACAGGACTGTGACTCCCGCGATCTACCATACAATCCGGAATATAGGGTACAATCGTAGGTAAATACGGTATAGGCACCACGCCTACACAATGTTTACCACGTACCCATGATATCAATAAGTAAGTGCTATACGATCCTATACTTGAATATAAATCTGATCAAACTATGCCAAGCATATAATCAAAGTTGACTAAGAACAATATAATTGAGAACATAATCAAATAGAGCAAAGTCATATCCAATATGATAGAATAGACTAAAGTCATATTCATACAAATGATGAACTAGATAATATAATATAAGAACAAATACAAAAGTAGGAGAGAATTACCAAGTATTCTCTGATAGATCCGAAAATCAAGCAATGCTTGGCTTCTTCTAGTTCTAATCCTATGTAGCTATGCTAAACTAGAGATCTAATTGAGATGGTGGCTCTAGGGCTTTTCTGAATAATGAATTCCTTCTTGTCTTGGCTCGAAATTAGGGTTTCTCCTGGGGCCAGGGGCCTTGCTTATATAGCCCTTTAGGAAGCACCACAACCCTTGGATCAAACCGACCTTGATGAACGATTATTATTGATCCTCAAAGGCGGTGGAGGCATAATCCGCGAGGTTGACTGTGATTGGCCACCATAGGGGGGCGGGCGCCCAAGGGAGAGGGGCGGGTGCCCCTGCTGTGGGCTCGTTTCGTCTCCCATTTGTTTCTAGAGTCTTCTCATATCTTCCACATTCCAAAAAAGTTATGTATAGCCCCTTTGTCTCTATGTAAATCCGACATGTGGGTCTCCTTTACTTATTTTCTGATAACTGCAGAAATAGATATTCACAAAAACTTGTGAAATTCTGTCAGTGTAACCCCTATATCTAGATAGTATTTGTATTTAGATCATTTCTCATGCTATGTTGACGGTTAAAAATGATATTTATCTACTGTCAATAGTTGGGTACTTGACCGGTCGGATTACCCCCGCGTCGAGTAGACACTGGACCTCTGCTTTTGCTGCTTATTTTCTTTTTTCTGATATTTGGCGGAGCTTTTGTTTGATTGGTTGGCTATGTTCTTTGACATCGAGGGTATGCTCGATGACTGACCTGTCCACTCCGCAAAGGTCCTCTGCTGACCATGCGAGTATGTCGCTGTTGTCGCGGAGGAATTGTATCAGCTTTGTTTCTGTTTCTTGGTCCAGGAGTGCTAAGATGATGATCTTTTTTGAGGAGTCACCCTCAAACAAAATTGATTGTTTTTGTTTGCTCTGCCGGTTTTGCTTTGAGTTGTTGTTGTGGTTCATCTGTTGAGGGTTGTTGTTTCTTCTGCGACCCTGGCTAGTTCTTGGTTTCCATAAAATGTGATGATTCCTTTAGCGGAGGGCAGCTTCATGCATAGGTATCTCAGGTGGATTGCAGCACTAAATGTGTTTGTGACCCACCACGTCGAAGGTTATATGCTCTATTCTACTATTGAGCTAGTCTCTGAAGGTTACAGTTAGAGTGATTTTGCTAATTGTGTTGATTTGTTTTCCTCTGAAACCGTATAGTGGTCGCCCGGCTGGCTAGAGTAGATTTTTGTCTAGCTTCATGATGTCGAAGGTTGTTGAGAACAGGATATTAGCGGAGCTTCCTGTATCAACTAGGATTCTTGTTACTGCCTATCCTGCGAGGTTCGTCTCTATGACCATGGCATCGGTGTGAGGGTAGTCTTTGAGTTTGAGGTCTGAACTATCGAAGGTTATTGGAATGTGAGACCATTGGGAATTTTTATGTGGACCCTCAGTGGCGACATGATGAACATGCCTCACGTGTTCTTTGTGTTGCCTTTTGTTCCCATGATCTTCGTTGGACCCGCCAATGATTGCTAGGAGACGTCGAAGGTTCCTGTTGGGTTGTTTATTGTTGTCTGGCATGTGGGTTCTGATTTTACTTGTTGCTGGTTTTTGTGGAATTGGGGTGGTGGTGGTAGAGCTGGTTAGCTGTTTTGGAATTGTGGTGGAGTGGGTGGGTGTGTGACTCTGTAGGGGTGGTGGCTTGATCGATTGGCGAAGGTGTCATAGGTGTTTTCGTGTTGGAATGTTTGGTGGAAGGGGGTGTAGGTTTGGTAATGTTGTGGGTGTTGTAGCGAAGGTATCCCATAGTTTGTTGGAATGTACTGGTGGTGGGTTGTGTTTGATACTGGTCATCACCTGGTGTAGTTTACTGGCTTTGGTGCTGGTTGGGCCGAAGGTGGATTGATGTCTTGGCACTCTTTGCCTTTTGAGAAGTACGTGTATTGCTTAGTTGTGTGTCCTTTTGTCTGGTCCACAAAAATGGTAGTAAGTCTTAGATTGGTTCCTTTGGTATGGCCTACTTTGATTGTTCCCCCTTGCTTCGGTTTGACCCCTAGCGGCTGCTTGTTGAGGCTTCTACTGAGGTTGCCGTTGTTGCTGTGGAGGTGTTGTTTCTATTGTGTTGACATTGATCGGCTCTTTGCGAGGGGTATCTGTTCCTTTGTTGGGGACCCTGTGGTGGTCTGCTTTGTGGGTTGAAGGCTTCTGTTTTTGAGTGTTGTAGAGTGTCTGATCTAATGTATTTTTCCATCACCTCGTGGAGCTCCGTATGTTTTTCGGAGGCTTCCTAGTGAGTCTAGAAGCACAAGGCCCTGGCCTTACCCCGTTTGTCGCCGCTATGATTACTGAGTCATTAGTTATGTCAGGCATCTTGGCTCTTAGCTGGACGAACCTTCGCCATAAATCTCTAAGGGGTTCGCGCTCTGCTTGGATGCATGAGAACAGCTCCATCAGGTTGGTCATTGTGAGGCTTACCCCCTTGAAGTGGTTGCACAATTTTTTGCAAAGGTTTCCCCATGAGTCTATTGTGCTAGGTTGGAGATTTGCATACAAGTTTTGGGCTACATCTCTTGTGATTATCACAAAGACTTTGCCATGGTGTATTCATCACCTCCAGCTGCTGCTACTATAGCCTCGTAGCTCATCACAAACTGCAGGGGGTTGATTGTCCCATCATATCCTGGTAGGTTTTGGGGTTTGTACTCTAGGGGCCATCCTCTCATCTGTAGGAAGTGGGTTAAAGGGGATTTTAGGTCATAAGCTATTTGTTGGGCGTTGTTTCTTTGTGGTAAGCGGTTGATTTGGTGGTCTTGATCTAGGTATATCCGGTGGAGTCTGTCCCTCGGTGGGGGTTGCAGGTTTTGGTGGTTATACTGATGTGAAGGTTGTTGGTATTGCAGTGGTAGGGGTTGGTGGTTTTCTTGGGGCAAGGCGTTGTTTGGGTCAGCTTCGAGGTTGGCCAGTAGGTTGTCGAGCTGCCATAGCTACTCCCTGGTCTGGTCTTCCTTTTGCCTTATGACTTATAGCCTGGCTTGCTTTTGATAAGCCTCAACTTAGTGCCTCTTTTCTTGGAGCACTTCTTGCTTTTGGTTTATAGCATCGAGGTCCCTTGACTCTTGGTCGTCATCTTCATCCGAGGGTACTTGTCTGTCCTGTGCATCACCAGTCGTAGCGTTGTTTTCATTGATCGGGTTATGCTATCTTGGTTGTGTCTCAAGAGTATTTTGAAGGGTTCCGTCGCCCTGCGTTTGTCAGGGATCAATATCCCCAGGTACCCAAAATAATTGAAGAAATGTATTGTAATGTACACTTATCAGGGCCCCACCAAAAGGGTCCATTAAGTTAACTAGCCAAGGATGCTGACAGCGTGTCAATGAATAACACTAGGAGCCAGCCTCTGGCTCACCCAGGCCTTACGAAAAAGCCTTGGGCAAACCAGAATGCCTTGGGCCCTAGTCTCAAGTATGCCCAAGGCTCCTAACATCACTCGAGAGTGCTCGAGCCTCGTGTATGGTGTGCGGATGCCACCTTTTGTCCGCATCCTGCCATGAAAGTAGGAGGACGATAGGATAGGGCCCACCACGTCGCCCATTCCCATCGGAGGGACGCGCAGAGATGTGAGAGGCATGGGGGAACATGATGTGACCTCGGTCAAATTGGTTGTGCAAGAGGCCATGCCGCGGAGGCAGGGCTACTAATAGCCATGACACCTATTTACTCTCTACATAGGTGCAGGTGCACGTGATGCATGACCCTCCGTGGTATGAAAACCACAGGGCAAGGCATGGCTCCTGTACGAGCCACGATGGAAGGAGTGGCCCGAGCATGGAATAGTGGCACTAGGACATCACCCAATGATGGGAGAGGACGCCCAAGGCCACCTTTTTGACTCTCTTTCTTCTACCACCATCACTACATTGTACTCCAACCCCTCCTCTTAGCGAATATAAAAGGGGACAGAAGGCTCAACTCCACATAGGGGAACAAACACACAGAGGCAGGCGGACCGCCTCACATAGCTAGTGCACTGGGACGCCCCCATGCACCTTCCCCTAGGGGATTGGCCTCCTCGATGGAGCCAAGCCCCTCTAACCCACCAGGGCTTCTTTGGCTCTACTCCTTCGACAAGGTGCATAGAGACGACCTCATGCACCTCCCACTCACTCTCTATGCTTTCTACAGAGACATGGAACCCGAAATCCCTCAAACACTTTTAACCCCTACTACAAGCACCCTGGTGCAAGGCAACACAGCTCGAATTCACACTGGACGTAGGGATCTTATGCCCGAACCAGTATAAATCACCGTGTCTGCTTTGCACACCATCGAGACCTTTGACACACATACAGATTGATTTACTTGTCACTCCGTCTACCACCCATTTTCTAGACACCGATAGTTGGCGCACTAGGTAGGGGACCTCTGCACTTCATCTGCACCAGGTCTGGATGGCCAAATCCCTTGACGACCAAGCTTCTAGGATGCACGTGCACCTAGGGAGCTCCTGCTTCTTCACCAACATGAATGAGGATCTCCAACGGATACCTCACCACCACCAACCTCGATGTCGGCCGAACACCTCAATGGGGGGCTACCCCCTAGTACAATAAGATAAGTCTTCTCGCCTCCAGAAGGCTCTTCGTATTATTTTGTGCATTCTCGAAAGAATCATGAAATCACCTAAAAACACGGGGAGTGATACACGCGCTAGCTCGAACCCCATATGGTAGCCTGGCACCAATAAGGAGCCAGCTATCACACGGGGGCTGGCCTCCGTGAATGAGATTGCTCCTCACCCATGATCTCCTCTCCCACTCCCGCAGCGGTGGTAAGATCCGAGGGGACTGCAGAAGGTGACTAAGGGAGTGTCGGGCCGAGCGATGGCACGCCTACGCCCCCAAAGGCTACGACAACCTAGCTCACCCACATGACCAAGGTCACCCGAATGACCCTTAGGGACCACTGATTCCACCAAGGGAAAGGAGAAGAGATAACAAACCCCCTAAATCTAAGAAAACGTTTCACTAAAAACTTTGCCTCCGAGGCATCTTAATGACGTAAACTAACCCTTTCCCCAGCAAGGGGGCTCTTTTTTAGGTATCCTCCACCTTCGCTCTAAGGATGCTAATGCGAGCCCATCAAAGTGGTCTTAACAGCCGCATCGGTCAAACCCCGGTTCTAGGTTTTCTGTGAACGAAGGCATCGAAACCCTCGGGACCGGTCGAATGGACCCAGGAACTGCATGAACTAGACGATTGACAAGGATTCAGTCTGCCTCGATTGGTCGTTGGTCATCCCTTACGAGCGGAATCAGGATGCCGTAAGGGCGAACTCGAAACAGCTCAGCAGGTGTCGTAGCATGCCCGAACAAAGGGGACATGAGGAAGGAGAAATAGGGTAGCAGGGAAGCCATCCGCTCTGCCTCCCACCGGAGGCACGGGGGCTAACCCCGTATAGCAACTGGTGGATGGTCGAGCCTGAGGCTTGGGGGCTAACCCCACGTTGTGACCATCGGATGGTCGCGCCAAGGGCTCAGGGGCTTCCTGCACATGCTCTACCCCTCACGATCATATAAGCCCTTGAAGGGATACAACATATCCCTCCAAGATCTCGGGGGCTATACTCGGCGGGTGCACTCGCGTGCACCCACCGATCAAAACTCCAACCGAGCGAAAACACAACATTGATAGTAGTAGAATGCCACGATCGCTTCATTCTCCAACCTATGAAGGAATACCTCAATCCTCCAAATGCTCGGGGGCTACAGTCGGGGATCAATATCCCCGGGTACCCAAAATGATTAAGGAAATGTATCGTAATGTACGCTTACCAGAGCCCCACCGAATGGGTCCATTAAGCTAACTGGCCGAGGATGCTGACAGCGCGTCAATGTCTGACACTAGGAGCCAGCCTCTGGCTCGCCCAGGCCTTGCGGAGAAGCCTTGGGCGAGCCAGAACGCCTTGGGTGCTAGCCTCAAGTATGCCCGAGGCTCCTAACGTCACTCGAGAGTGCCCGAGCCTCGTGTATGGTCTACGGACGCCACCTTTTGTCCGCATCCTCTGCCCTGGAAGCGGGAGGACGACAGGCTAGGGCCCACCACGTCGCCCATTCCCATCGGAGGGATGCGCAGAGACGTGAGAGGCATGGGGGGACATGATGTGACCTCAGTCAAATCGGTTGTGCCAGTGGCCATGCCACAGAGGTAGGGCTACTAATAGCCATGACACCTATTTACTCTCTACGTAGGTGCAGGTGCATGCGATGCACGACCCTCTATGGTATGAAAACCACAGGGCAAGGCATGGCTCCTGTACGAGCCAGGATAGAAGGAGTGGCCCGAGCATGGAATAGTGGTGCCAGGACATCACCCCACGACGGGAGAGGACGCCCGAGGCCACCTTTTTCACTTTCTCTTTCTTCTACCACCATCATGACATTGTACTCCGACCCCTCCTCTTAGAGACTATAAAAGGGGAGGGCAGGCTCAACTCCACACAGGGGAACAAACACACAGAGGCGGGCCGACCGCCTCACACAGCTAGTGCATTGGGATGCCCCCATGCACGTTCCCCTAGGGGATTGACCTCCTTGACGGAGCTAAGCCCCTCGCACCCACCAGGGCTTCTTCAGCTCTACTCCTTTGACAAGGTGCATAGAGACGACCTCATGCAGCTCCCACTCACTCTCTATGCTTTCTACAGAGACTTGGAACCCGAAATCCCTCTCTCGAACACTTGTAACCCTGACTACAAGCACCCCGGTGCAAGGCAACACAGCCCGAATTCACACTGGACATAGGGATCTTATGCCCAAACCAGTATAAATCACCGTGTCCGCTTTGCACACCATCGAGCCTTTGACGCGTAGATTCATTTACTTGTCGCTCTGTCTAGCCCCCGTTCTCTAGACACCGACAGCGTTGTTGGCTATGGGGCGAGGGTTGCGGTGGCTCCAGCTGCAGAGGTGCTGGTTTCTGGTATGTTTCCTCGCACTAGCGAAGGTTCCCTCAACTGTGGGGTTACTCTTGGCCCCCCGCCTCACGCCGAGTGGCGGGAAGGGGCTGAGGGTTTCCCACCGTCGTAAAAGGTAGAATTGTACTGGTGAGGCAAAGTGAAAATTTTGGATTCATCGGCCAAAAAAATCTCTTCCTTACATGAGTCTGGGCCAGGCCTTTTATAGCACGCGCCCGGCCTAGCTAACGATTTTACAAAAGGGTACTGCCCACTCTATCACGACGCGGGCGTCCACCAGGGGCAGCCCGGTAATTGGGACGTCAGGGAAAACTGCCAGCCCGGCCTATGGGCCCACCAAGGCGAATGTCTTGCTCAGCTGCTCCCATCGGCACACGTGCGGGGGTTGAGCAGGTTCTGCGCCCATGGCTTCACCCGCAGGTCCCCTGGCCGAGCTCCGCTGATGCCTGCCGCGGGTCTCCTGGCTGAGCTTCGCTGATGCCTGCACTAGTGGGGAGTGAAAATGTCATACCTTCGCCATGAATCATGCTGAAACCCCCGCTCACGGAGCCGGGGGGGACGCGGCTCTTCTACTCGTGGAGGTCCATCTTGCAGTCCTGGGGGGAGCTGGGTTGGGGGTTCCCTAACAAATCCTCATGAGTTTCCTCCTCGGTCGCCTTTTGCTTGTTGTGCTAGATATAAGGTCGGTGAGGGTACCCGAGCCCATGTCTTGGACATATATGCTATTGTCTTTCAAATAATTTATTACTATAGTGAGATATGATGGAAACATTTTTTATGTGATGAAACGTAACATATATATATATATATATATATATATATAGAACTACTACCCTATAGCTGGCTACAGAATAACTTATTCTGTAGCCACTTTGAGTTACGATAATTGCTATGCTAATTTACGAGATTATAGTAACTCCTTACTATGTGATTTACTATAACATTATGGTAAATATCTCCATGTGTTATAGTAATTCAACTATCGTAAATATATACTGACATTATCGTAAATTACTATACAAAATTATCGTAAATGGAGGTGGCTACAGAATAACTTATTCTGTAGCCAGCTATAGAGTATACTCTCCCTATATATATATATATATATATATATATATATATATATATATATATATATATATATATATATATATATATATATATATATATATTATTGATTTATTGATCATGCGTGCTAACATGCCGTGTATACTTACTTTGCTCAAGTCTTCATATATTAATATTTAAAGTGCCTAGAAACATAGATGCTCTATGGTCATTTAAATATAATTTTTTGTACTATATAAGAGATGTTGGTAATTAACAGTGTGTTCATGACAAACTAATTTAGTTCGTTTTTGAACTAGTGAGCTTAAACAAAATGTTATCCGAGAAAAGGAGGTCACACCAATCCGACTACTGCTCAGCAGCATTTTGTTATGACCAACTGGCGGCCCTTTCATTGTCCTATATATAGTACAGAATCAAAAAAAAATGTTGTACAAACCTAATCTAGTTAAAAACTCGACCGGTTTCTTAATCACCACTACAATAGAAATATACTAGTGCTATAAACTCCAAAGAGATCACACCAATCCGACTCAGCATTTAGATTGTTTGTGACTTTTAGGCTTGTATTGTTGTTTGGTCATCATGTCCAGTTTAAGACTAAGTATATGTAGGTCAATTATAAGGCAAACATTGTTGTTGGATTGGAGAAGCTCGACTGGTTTCTGAATCACCACTACAATGGTTTCTTAATCACCACTACAATAGAAATATACTAGTGCTAAACTCCAAAGAGGTCACACCAATCCGACTCAGCATTTATATTGTTTGTGACTTTTAGGCTTGTATTATTGTTTGGTCATCTTGTCCAGTTTAAGACTAAGTATATGTAGGTCAATTATAAGGCAAGCTAACAGAAGACGACGTCGGTTATTGTATTGGTGGAGCTGTTGCCGTATAGTTTGGGTGTAGCAGGTGGAGAAAATTGTGTGGTGGTTGACAGCAAAGGTGGTGATAAATAACTGTAAAGAAAAGTTGGTGGTGGTGCACCATCGCTGTCGTTGACAAATGTCACGAATAAATTTAATTGCGCTTGAGCCTGAGACTGGCTCTCGCTGGTAGGCGCTTTTGCATATATATCACCAGTTCACCACAACTGGCCAAGTTGATGATGGATTAGTAGTGCTAGTTTACAGGCGGAGTGCGTGGCAAAATTGATTGGGCTTGCTTATCCATACCAATGCTGCCAAGCGGTATATGCTGAGCATGAGATTTTTTTTTCCTGTATCGACCTGAGTCCAAGGCCATAGAAAGAGCCCAAGCGACAGGGTGCCTTGGCACAGCATCTGCTTTGCTCTCCTTTGTTTCTGCTCTGATCTACTTCCTCATTGCTCTGTTCACATATGTATGTAGGTCAATTATAAGGAAAACCAACAGAAGAAGACATTTACTAATATATTGGTGAAGCTCTTGCCGTATTGTTTGGGTGTAGCAGGTGGAGAAAATTTTCTTGTCGAGTTGGTGGTGGTGCACCATCGTTGCATATATACCCATTGACTGCATGGTGCAATCTGTCGGGAAAAAAAAAGACTGCATGGTGCCATCAGAGCAAACTTGATCAGTGTGACAAATGCTACCAAAGATGAGGCCGGCTCTTGCTGACTGGCGCTTTTTTAATAAAAAGTAAATAACCCCAATCGGTCTTGCTGATGATGGATTAGTAGTACTAGTTTACAGGTAGAATGCGTGGCAAAACTGATTGGGCTTGCTTATCCTTGTCCAGGCCAGAGAAAGAGCCCAAGCGAAGCGACACTGTTTTTTTGTTTAATAAAATGCGGATACATACACACAGTGCCCTTGCTCTGGTCACATATGGTAAATTGGATGAGCCGCTTTCCAGTGCTTCGAATTACAAAGCATAAACAAGCTGGCATGTTTTGTTCACCAACTTTTGCTACCATGCATACGTAGGGCGTGCAGAGATGAGCCGGGGCCCGCAGTGGGCGTGGGTTCATTGGATCCAGCCTTGCTCTTGTGACAGAACATTATGGGCCTTGCAACACAACAGTACACCCCATCTGCTCTTCTTGGGCCCAGTAGGGGGTTCATTGGATCCAGCCTTGCTCTGGATTTTCTTTCGGGCGGACCGGACTGTTCTTTAAGGCCCAGCTCATGAGCTCAACCACTTTGAAATCTGCGCAGACAGACCAGGTGTGTTGGTTAAATCGACACTATTTGGCCATAACTGAAGAATGTACTCGATAGTGGGCGATTTGATATGACTTGATATGAGCCGCTGCCTCTTAACAAGGACTCGTACAAAAAAATCCACTTAGTGTAGTTGTCATATGAGTATTTTTGCTTTACACAAATGGGCTGGGTAGAACAAGAGCATTATGTACACTAGTTCATCAACCCGTGCTGCCGCACGGGCTAGATTCTTCCGTAAGAGCTAACTTTGAGATACTTTAGCAATTGACAATCATGTTTAATAAATGTGTTAAAACAAAAATTACTACATTCAATTAACTTTTATTTGAATCCAGAGTTTCACACATGTTTATGATTGGCATTGGCATGTCTGAGAGATCGTTGTGGCTTTGATAACAGTGTTCATTATTTTGATTCCACTCAGTTGGATATTTTCTTTTCATTCCTTTCTTTTTGTGCCCAATCTAACTTTGTACATTATATGGACGTGTCGGATATCCCTCCTCTTTACTAATTAAACTGTGTGGATAGCAATATTAAAATATTATTATCTTTTTTAATGACAGATGTAAATAATTTATATGTAAATTTAGGGGTTATTTTGAATTATAGTTCACAATGGTAGAGTCATATTTAACCTATCTAGTAATATTTTTTCTCTTATATAAAACATAATATATTATATGGTTGTTATTGATGAATTTTAGTGTTCCATACGAAATTAACGTGAAAGCTGTTAAGCCAAAAATATTTTATTATTAATTTTGAAGCTAAGCCAAATTTTTCTATGAGAGGTTGTAGCAAATTTATTGGGCCGTTTTCAATAGTTGGTCGTAACCGCGTTTAAGCATGCATATTACCGCGCAATAGAAGGTCCTAGAGACTGACTGATGACAAAAAAAAAACAAAGTAGAAGGTTGTCTTGGGAGGCTAAAAAGATATGTATATTTTGTTACTCATACAGTAAGAATGAAATGATTTTATCTTTCACATACCTTCTCTTCTCTTTGCAGCTCAAGCTCCTAGCACCAGCAGCAACACGGAAAAGAAAGCCTTGAGCGAGGTGAGCAGTGCGCCGAGTCGAGGCAGAGCGGCGGAAGCCTGTGCGTCGAGGCTACCTAACTTGGGCGGCGGAGGATGGCTCCTCTACTGCCCCCCATGGGTCGTCAGCACGCCTATGCCAGACACGTCGGTATGGTACTTGTATAATTCTCCCCGGTACACGGTGGGATGGATTTTTATCACAATGACGGACTCGGTTTTTCTTTTAAAAAAAGATATTCATCTATTTTTTTAATCTATAATGGCAGAGGTAGGTAATTTTCTAGATAATAAAATAGATCCCATGGTCATTGGTGGCTACAAACTTTTGATATGATGGTCGGATGTTTTTGATTAACATGATAACTTCTAGCATTTATCTTTTTTCTTAGCACATCAACCCATGCTCCCGCACGTGCTAAGTTTGAGATAGCTAAGCAATAGAAATTCCTGTTAATATATATTAACTAATAAAAATTACTACATACAATTAAATTATAGTAAACTTATTTTAATAACAATGTTTTCTAATTTACTTGTTCTAATAACTTATATTACTATTTACACAATAGATTTAGAGCTGTTTTATCTATTTTTAAAAAGATTACTATATGGCATAACAGTTTAGTCAAGATATAATAAACACATTTAAAAGGAACATGATTATTAATTTATTTTCCATATAACTTATGTTTGTATTTACATGTAGATTTAAATATATTTTTATTTATTTTTATAACACTGAAGGTGGATAGTTTAGATAATCAAAAGTTTTGCTTTATACTATCTTTGTTAATGACATACGTGGATAATTTGGATAAAAATTTATGGGTTAAATTAGTTCGATGCACATGTAAATCTTGTTTGTTTGCCTCTCATATTTTTATTAACATATTAGCCTTCTATCAGATTTTTCTATTAATATATTAACTAACTGTAGACCTGATGGGTTCTGCAGATATGATAATAAATTAATACATTACCAAGTGAACGTGATTAATGGGACTCATCTGATATTTTACTAACTAATTGTAAATGTCAGTATGTAATTTGATATTTTATTTATATATATTGATGTATTAACATAGATATTTTATTAATTAATTAACTATAATGTTGTTACTACAGATAAGACATTTTGGTAATGCATTACCAAGGACGTGATTAAGAGGGTTCAACTCATCTGATATTTTACTAACAATTGTGAATGTCAATATTTTAGTAATAATAATACATATATTTTGTGTTATTAATAAAGATATTTCTTAACTAACTATGAATGTTGGTACTATAGGTGTGATATTTTAATAATGCATTACCAAGTGACGTGATTTATAGGACTCGTCACATATTTAATTAACTAACATATATTTTTGTTTTATTACTACAGGTATTTTATTAATTAACTATGAACATCCGTACTATAGGTACAATATTTTAATAATACATTACTAAGTGACGTAATTAATAGGACTCATCCTATATTTTATTACTAACCATGAAGGTTAAACGCTTCAAGTTTTATTTTCTGAAAAAAATTATACAATGGCAGAGTGAGTAATTTTCTAAATAGATCCAATGATGATACATGACTAGAGTCTTTGATTTGACGGTCGGACGTTTCTGATTAATGTGAGAATTTCTAGTATTTATCTTTTTTTCTAGCGCATCTGGTGAGGATTAACGTGGAGCCTCTATTAGAGCCTCTAATTAGTATGATGATACATGGCTAGAGTCTTTGATTTGACGGTCGGATGTTTCTGATTAATGTGAGAATTTCTAGTATTTATCTTTTTTTCTAGCGCATCTGGTGAGAATTAACGTGGAGCCTCTGTTGGAGCCTCTAATTAGTATAATGATACATGGCTAGAGTCTTTGATTTGACGGTTGGATGTTTCTGATTAATGTGAGAATTTCTAGTATTTATCTTTTTTTCTAGCGCATCTGGTGAGAATTAACGTGGAGCCTCTGTTGGAGCCTCTGATTAGTAATAGTAAGATGCTATTTGACGCACATCTTGTTCTAGAATTGTGAAATGGTCTGTCAGCCAATGCAAGGTCGATTTAATTTTCTGGTCATCTTGTTTGACAACGTTTTTTTTGGGGACTAATCTTGTTTGACAACGTTAGAACGACCAACAAGGTAAACAAGAATAACGGACAAACAGTGTCGATTTGACCACCAAGGCCACTATGCTTGGTTCGTCACTTATCCACAACTCACAAGGAAGCCTCTTCCTGGACTTTTTTTTTTTTGACGAAACTGAAGGGGCCGAGGCCCCTGCAGAGAACCTGTCTCCGTCAGAAAGCAGAGCATCATAATCGCCATGATAATCTGTCAGGGATCAGCATACCATGTTCGTGCTCCCATATCTGCTCCCTGTTTATTACAAATCCAGCACCTCAGGTCCATTGCTTGTACAAATATACATAGGTCCATTGCTTCAATAAAAAACATACATAGTAGAAGAAATATAGAAGCCGAAGTAATACATCCCTTTACCTGATTTCGTATAACTTCTTGCAATTGATTCGGCGGTATGTCGTTCGTAGGCCTCTGTAGACAGTCTGTGTGTGACCACTGACCACTACCACCGGCAGCAGCAAGCAGAGCAATTGAGCGAACAGAGTACTGGCGGCTGCAAGCTAGCAGCATGCTGGCTCCCCCATAAGGATCCTTGCATACTCTCTCCGTTCCAAAAATATATGTCGCTTTCGCTTTCCGAGAATAAACTTTAAAAATATATATATTAAAAAATATTAATATTTATATTACATAATTAATATCATTGAAAAGATCTTTAAATTTAGTTTTTAACAAATTTATTTGGGGATACAAATGTTGCACGTATTTCCTACAGATTGAGTCAAACGTGCGGCACGAAAACCGAAAACGACAAACATTTTAAAATGGAGGTAGTATATATTAGGTACAGGATCAATGGATAAAAGTTGAGTGCGTACTAAGCGGTACTACTGTTGGTTCACAAGGCAGTGCACAGTACTCAAACAATCTAAACACATTGTGTGCTTGTAACAAGCTAGCAGCGATGCTCGACGAGCACCGTTACCTTGAGCAGCACTTTGCTTCGGCCACATAAATGTTATACCCCAGCCCCGGTGTGGCTGAACTTTATCCAAACAAAAGCTTTCCCTCCCTGCTGTTCACACAAATATTTAACGTGTCAGAGATTGCTCTGCTTATAAAATGGAACAGGAGAGAAAGAAAGCACATAAAAAGAAGCAACTACCAAACGTATATATCATTTTTCAACAATTCATCCCTGCATGCTATCGAGTGCGAGGCCGGGATACCTTCCAGCACCTGTAAATTCAGGCAACAGGAGACCTTAATCACGTGCAACCTGGAGAGGAGGCCCCTGATCCTCTTGAGCTTTGGGCAATGAATCACATCCAGTATCAGGATCACAACCGAAGGGAAGTTCTCCACATGGGTCAGGTTGGACGGATTGTGGAGGTCCAGTTCTCTCAGAGAAAAGCCTCTTGCTGCTGGCAAGCCCCAGCTTGCAGTTACAAATTTTCAGAGTCTACAGAGAGTAGACATTGCCATAGTATGTGTGTGTCCATTAGCATGCTCGCTCGGCTTCGGCTCCACCCATTCCCACTCTTCCCATCCACACAAGCTTTCTAGATGAACGATGTTGTCTCAAATTAGGAAAACCTGGTGATGTCGTAGTGACACGCTTTACTTTTGGTAAGTCGATAATGTGCAGGACTTCCAAACTGGGAAACCGACACAAACCATCAGGGAGTTGCGTGCAGCAAGGCAGACCTTCCATTTGACATTTGCTCTGCCTCGGTCACAAAGCAAAGAACCTTGCATAAATACATAGCGAGCTCTTTTACAATGGTTGAAAAAGTACTACCGGTACTTTCAGATACTTTCATATTTTCTATTTTGTGGCCAATTATTTGAGAAAGACATTGTTATAAATTTATAGTTTGGGTTATCAAGGGTATATTGGTAACTTTACTACAGTTGTTTGTATCGCTAGGCTCACCGCCCCCATCGATTCAGCCACACAGGGGATCGTTTTTATTATCGGGTTTCTGAAGCAGCCACAGCCGCCGCTCCTTGAGTCCACCCCTTTCCAGCAAACGGTGCTCCCTCGATCCGCCCAACTCCAGCTCCCATTCCCACTCCAGTCAAACGCCGGCGACGACGATGACGACTACAACGTACAGCTACCTCTCATCAGCCACCTCTTTTGCCCGCATGGCCGCACCCACCGGCGACCCCCTCCCCTACACGACAAGCGACGCCCAGTCCACTCGGAAGCACATGGACCTGCTGCTGGATACTGAGTTACTGACCGACACCCTTTGGATTGAACACAACTTCAACCACCAAGCAAGTGCATTCGCTAGTACAATTGCAGGCGGGGCGCTGCTGTCCCTCAACCCGTCTGCGAGTCGCCAACATCATTGCGGCTAGTTGTTGCAATCCAACTGCAGATACCTTGGATCCACGGGTGTCAGGTGACATGTATTCCCAAAGTGCTGTCAAGTGCAAGGATCGGAGGATGCTAATCTGGTGCTTGGGGGCAGAGTGGGACACGTCAGGCTCGACAACTAATGGGAAGTTATGCACATAAATCAGGTTGGTAAGCTCCTCGTACAAGTTGATGCCTGCTTCTCAGAGCATGCCACACGGAGAACCCAAGCGATAGAGGTGTTGTGGAGCAAGGCCCAAAATCCAACGGACGACAGGGTGGCTGTGATCTGCTTGGCCTCTGCTTTGTTTCTGCTCTGTTATACTTCGTCCTTCCTCTCTTGACTGGCATATGGTATATAGTTTTTTTTTACTGTTCTGGTATATAGTTTTAGGATGACCCGCTGTCCCGTGCTTCTGAAATAGTATGAATGAACCATTATATTCCTCAGTCACAGCTCACAATGAAGGCTCGTCGGAGAGGGCCATTTGCTCGTCCTACCCCAGAAAGCAGAGGGTCTTGCATGGTGCAGCGCAGGTGACAAAGCAGAGGACATGGTGTTGCCACGGAGATCGGAGGAGAGAACTCCATATAATCGCGGTGATATCGTGGAGGCTGAGTAAGATCAATAAACAATAATGATTGAGATGCCTGATTTCGAGATCATCAATCAGGTCAGCATACAATGTTCGTGATGCATGTCTGTTTTCATCACCCCACATTCGGTTCATTACAAGATCCTCAACTTCAGGCCCATTACTTGTGCAAATATATATAGGTCCATTTTTTTAGACCAAAGGCATTCACCCAACTTTATTAGAAAGCGTAACGAAGACCTTTGATCCGACGCTGGGGTCGCCAGCTTTACAACGCAGTCCAGAGAACAAGACCCATTAACTCGACTAGGAAACAACTCCACCAAAAGGCTCTTGACAGCAAACGACTAACTCAAAACAAGTCTAACTCAGAGCAACTAAAGGCTACTTAGTTTTCCCAAAGGAACATTACATTACAGTAGCGGCATTAACCGAGACCTTAAGCATCATTTCGTCCGCCAAAGGAACCAGCTTCGGTTTGAGTAAAGGGCGCCAATTCTTGGACAGCATCAACATCTTGTAGATCAAAGCCACCGGGGATGACAAAATCTTCTTATTGAACACCACATCATTGCGAGTCTTCCAAATGGACCATAGGGCACCTGCACATAGGAACAAGATTGTCATCTGCTTCTTACCCCGACATCTTTCCACAATCTCTAAAAACAGCGAGGCGCAGCTGGTCGGTGACACAGGCCAACCCAGGCAATCTCTCAAAAAGGACCACAGAAAGATAGCAAGGGGGCATTGAAATAGTATATGATCAGAAGTTTCAAGATTATCACACACAAGGCACTTCTCAGAGCCTGACCATTTCTTGTTTTTTAGCTGAACTCCACATTGTATTCTGTCGTGAACCGCCATCCAAATAAAAATCTTCACTTTCAATGGGATGGAACTTTTCCAGATCAACATAGCTCTAGTATCAGTAACCCCTCCATATGTCAGCATTTTGTACAAAGACCTCGTAGTATAACTGCCTGACTTTTCCAATAACCAGCGAACTGTGTCAATTCCTTCAGATAGCTGAACCTCATTTAACATACCTAGAAGTTCATTCCATTCCATCCTTAAATTCTCATTCAAATGTCTTCTGAATGTAATGGTCCATTGCCCCTGAACAAAAGCTTTTGCAACCTCTAAGTTATATAGGTCCATTACTTCAAGAAAAAAATATATGAAGTGTACATATATACATGGTCAAGACTACGAGAGTTCAGGAGACGCTGGCGGTAACCATGATTTGGCAGTATGTCCACTGTCTGCAAGTGAACAGAGTATGTGTACTGCAAGCTGGAGAAAAGCTTCTACTAAGCAGATCTCGCTCCCACTTGCCACTGCAAGCTAGCATCATGTGGCTCTGCCATAAGGATCCTGAATGCCTGTATACATTAGTTACACGGTCAGTACATAATGACACTTGAAAATACGTAATAACTTGAGAGAAAAAATATAATTACAAATATAAGAGATGATAATACACATACTTTGGCCAGACTTGAAGAGGGAAAAGGTGAACACAAGCACTGTGTTTTACTTTTGTTCTAAGACAATTGATTGTTAACAATTGTAGATGTCCTCTCGTTGGACGGGCAGGCTGTAGCAACACTTTGTTTAATCACCATATATTTTGATGGCACACTGTGTTATATGTGGTCCAATGAAAGCTTTTCCTGCAACGAATCAGAGTACAAGCAATAATTAATAAATATAAATAATCCACTTCCGGCCCAGTGAAAGAATGTAATTTACCTGAACACACGAGCCATTTTCGAAGCAGCTATACAGTCACTAGTCTTTGATGCAGCCAATGTTGTGCTTTGCAATATGACTGATCTTGTTCCATTCGGAGGTACCTGGAGATGAGGAGGATTCGTGTAGCTTCTTGTTGCAATCCAACTCGAGGTACCTTGGGCTTACAGCTCGTAGGTAGTCAGGAAGCGTGTCCATGGTGGCGTCCTCCAGTTCAAGGCTGTCGAGGGCTGCGACACCATCTAGAACCTCCAGCTTTGTGCAGCGAACGATCCTAATCTTCTGTAACATGGGGAGGTAGCTGATCCTCTTGAGCTCAGGGCAGTCAAACACGTCAAGTTCCACAACTGAAGTGAAGTTGTCTACATGTGTCAGGTTGGTGAGCTCGTACAGGTTTAGTCTTCTAAGATTATGCCTCATGCTGCTGGCAAGGCCTGGTGGAAGACATCTCAGCTTGCAGTTTTTGATTTGGAGTTTCTCCAGACAAGGCATGGCTATGGCAGTTTCCACATCCATATGCTCCTCACAGTCATTCCATTCCCACTCTTCCCACTCACGTAGCCCAATCAATTGCAGATTTCTCAGTTTAGGAAACGGTGCAGATGTACTAGCAGCGGAAGCTCCAGCTACCACGTAGGATGACACTTGGAATCGGGGCCCAATACGCTTGATGGCTGGCGCATCTTTGATGGTCAGCAATTCCAAACTTGGGAGGCAGCACAGACCATCAGGGAGCTGGGTGCAGCAAGACAGGTTCTCTAGCCTCAAATATCTCAGGCTCTTAAAGTCTGCCGATGTTGGAGCACACATCCAGTCTGGTAGCCGGCGACCAATGTATCCTCCAACCACATGTAGAGTCTGTAGGCAGGTTGGAGGGCAGAGCTTTTCCAAGACTTCCTCGGCCACACTCTGTTGTTGCTGCTGCTCAGCCTGACCACCGTCTGTCCCAACAATATGTCCACTTACACTATAGTTCAACTCTAGATACCCAAGGTGGCGTTTGCTGCTAATCATAGCCTTTTCAGCCATTTGGCTATCCTGCATCTTCTCTAGGCCATATAGTGTCAGATCCCTAAGCTGAGAAAGAGGCGCCAGCTCTTGCAAACTGCACCAGCTACTACCACTAGCATCCATGTCCATCTGTACTGGGAACCCATAAAGTAACCTTAGATTTGTTAACCCAGCAAAACCCTTGGGCACTGCACTGACATTTGAACCACTGGTGTCAAGACATCTTAGATGCACAAGTTTAATGATTTTGCTAGGAAGGTGGCCCAATTTCTTACAGCCAATTAGATTAATGTAAAGTAGAAACTTCATCTTGTGTATGTCATCTGGTAGTCTAGATATATTAGTATCCTCTAAGTGAAGGTATCTTAAGTGCTTCAGCTTTGATAGAGAGGGAACCAAGGTATCAGAGTCAGCAGAGCATATGCACAGTACCCGCAGACAAGAGAAACTACCTAGCAAATCACCAGGAAGATGAAAGTTTACTCTAGGATTTATAATTAATGTCCTAAATGATTCTCGCCTTTGCAGAATGCCCCATTCCACTACTGATACGGTCTGTCCAACAGAGAGGCGACGAACATGAATCCCACCACCACCAACACCACCAGTAGCAGCCTGTTCTCTGCCAATCACCACAAGTGATTCTTCTCTTGCCACATATTCAGCAAAGGTGCGGACCACATCATGCATGGTGCACCTGTATCCAGTGAGAGAATATCCTTCTGCAGGTTGTATAAGGTTCCTCTTTATTAACTCTCGGAAGTACTCAGTTGCCATCTCTTCGAACCCATACTCATGTGAAATAGTACTACTACTACTATCCAAAGGTTGGATAAATCCTTCACTAATCCACATTCGAGTTACTACTTCTTGAATGATTACTTCACCTTTAGGAAATAGTGAGCAGTACAGAAAGCATTGCTTTATCTGGGGAGACAAGTCCTCGTAGCTCAAGTATAGTCGGTTGTCTAGTTCTGGAGGCAGTCCGGTCAGTGACCAAGCTGGCTTGTTCAAAACAGATTTCCACTCATGCTCACTTGGGTATCTTGTGCTCAAGAGACCTCCAATCACTTTAATTGCAAGTGGTAAGCCATCACAATTTTCAAGAATTTCCATCCCAATAGTTTTCAGTTGATCAATTCCATCTACCTGCCAACATTTAATTTGAAGCTTCTTAGTTATTTCTAACAACTATCAGGTTGCTTATGTACTTTTCTAATCAAATAAGCTTTTCTGTAAAACAATGAAGCCTAGGTTGGCCAACGTATTGGAAGTGTACCGTCCTTTATTCGAAAATAAGCACAAGACTATGCTTGGAAAGGGCCGATTTCAAATGGAATCCGGCCGCATGAATGGGCGCAAAATCCCATAAGACTAATATATGGAATCTGTGTATTGCAATTGGGTTTTTAATGTCCTCATTCGGGAAACAGGACTATACTACAGAAAGTTTTGTAGTGGCTTTCCTTGCAAAAAAAGTTTTCTTGTGGCTACAGAAATTGGACTTTAAATGGTCTCTTTGCGTTTTAAATTTATTGTGTGGCAGCTACGTGGTATTATTAGCTATAGGACGACTAGGATAGTCGAAAGTCGAAATCTGGGCATTATCTACTAGGACGCACTTGATGCATTAAAATATTCATTTATATACAAACTTAGGGTCTTCGTTTTGGTTTATAAGAAATGGTAGACTGAGTAATTTAGTTGTAAATTTTGGACTACTCAACATTATGGTTTGTAATGGCATAGGTGGATAATTTAGACAAACGTTATATTTAAAGGTTACTTATTGACGAAATCCAAACATAGAGATATGTTAAGCCTCGGGATCAAGGGTTCCCGATTGAGAGATCCCACAACCGACCCCTCCCAGATCGCTCGGGAGCTACATCCATCGGGTGCGCACACGCGCACCCTCCAGCTAAGGCATTGGGCCGAGCCCAAGCATGCCCAGCGCCTCTGCTTGGGACTCGAGGGCTCGCCCGAGCCCTAGGCTCCCGATCGACGGGAGCATGGACCCGATCCTTAGCTCCTTCCCAGCCTTTGGTTCTAGCAAAGGCCTGGGCTCGAGGCAAACCCCTCGAGCCACCATGGCTCGGGGGCTCTCGGCACTACCCCACGGGCACGGCGCTGTCAACTGCTCCTCTGAAAGGGTCATACACGGGGCGTGACACAAGAAGACAAACTCCTCCGCTGGCCTCGGGGACATGAGGGCTTCTGGGCTCGCGCGTCAGCCCTCCAAGTCGGCTGCCTTCGCCACCAAGAAGCCTCCAGAAGCCGACACAGCCTGACATTCAGCGTGTCAGAACAGAGTAGTTGGACGATGCCCAGGGCTTCTTCGGCTCCACTACATCGCCATGGTCCACACAACGCCACGGCAGGACCCTCCTGGACTCCGGCGCATGTAGACCATAGGCTAAACTCTTCCAAACCATCATGTACCCGACCTACCTTGATATGTAAGGGGAGGTCGGATCCTAAGACAGGAAAGGACGATTCTAGTGGATGATTCCAGAACACAATTCCAGACGATCTAGAGACAGATTGTTGGACTCCACAGCAAACCAGTTTGTGCTCTGCACCAATATCAGAGCCACCCAGAGAGGGGCACCGAGAGCTCCTTCCCCTTCCTCCGATCGTCTTCCTCCTCTCCGGCGAGGGGGAGGCTCCACCGGTGGCAAGGCTCCCCTAGGGTCAGCACTGAATGATCCCCTATAAATCTCTCTCTCTTACACTTTGTTGTAACCCCCAGATTTTGAGTGTTGTTGAGTATAAGGATCATCAGCTGCTGCACGTAGGGACCCGAGAGCCCAAACCAGGATAAACCGTTGCGTCCCCTATATTGATTCTCGTGTTCTTGAGTCCACCCAAGCCACGGGAGACATGTACTCTGACACTAATACGAACAACAATGATTGCCGCGGTTCTAACCCCGTAACAGCTGGCGCACTAGATAGGGGAGCAAGTCAAGTGTGATTCCTGCTCTACAGTGGCCGGAGCCACCCGCCTTGTCAGTGGAGCAAGCGGCGCCGCCCCAGACGGTGGCGTCTGCTTCCCCGGCAAGTTCCCCGTCACGGCCAGCACCTTCGCTCCGAGCTAGGTCCTCAACTTCAGGAGCCTGGCCTACGCTGCCGACCACTATAGTGAGCTCCGCCCACTCAAGGAGGCTCTGCCCGCTCAAGTGTAATTTACCACGGTTCTTCTATATGACCAGGACACTTAGATTGGCCAACATATTAAAAGTGTGCCATGTTGTAAAGATTTGCTGTAGGGCACTCTTCGATGGTCTTTGCTAAGGGACACTGCTCACTGTTGTCTTGGCTACAAAGTACTTTTCAATGCTGGTAATTGGTTCTTAGAAAATGTAGCTATTAAAATAATATTTCTAAGGACTACGTTGGAGAGAGAAGTTAAAAGTGACCTAAATGCACCTGACTATTATAATACAAACCTTTAATAGTTATCCAAAAATTCATAATTGCATATAAAGTTGGATGAAGATGAACTTTATATCAAAATTGTAGTGCTTAGTGAGATCTATAATTTTGTTGTTGACAGGTTTTTGATTGAAAACTATTTATAGTATGAAATCAAATTCCCAAATATTAAATTCAAAGTTAGAATATCTTAAGTCATTTAGAATGCTGAATATTCATTTTATTATTTTATATTTTTAAATTTGAAATTTAACATTTTTAAAACGTCTGTTCCAATGTTCGAAGTAATTTGAAATTCCTAAATTTTGGATTTTAAAATCTAAGAAGAGACTCTATATTACTTCAGATAAAAAATATCATCTACAAAGTTTAGATCCTACTGATAACTACAAAGTTTGTATATACCATGTCAATATCTGAGATCATTTATATTTATAGATTTTGTCGAAATTTGATAATTTCTAAGGAAGTTTTGACAACCTAAATAGTTTGAAACAAAGAATTTGTCAATTACAAAGCTATAGATATTATTGAGCTCTACAATTTTGATTATATTTAAAGTTTATGTTCATACAACTTCATATGGAAAAGTTATGAATTTTTGAGATAACTATTAATTGTTTCACTATAATAGTCAGGGGTATTTTGGTCACTATTAACTTCCACTATAATTGATGTTACATTTCAAATACCATCAAATTTCAAATAGCTAGATTTCATACGGAGATAGCCATGCACTAAATCTTTCGATGGAGTGAATAATAGCTAACTTGATCCTAGTGTTTTGCTGTTAGATTTGATTATTTCATCTAGATCATAATTTTACTGGTCTCCTTTTGCTACTCTCATAAGCTGGTGTTCCTAGCACGAATGCTTAGATTTAACGGAACTCCGATCCATATGCTTTCTATTAAAATCAAGTATATATCCTAGTTGTATAAAGTATGGATAGGCAACTAACATGATCAGGCTGCAACTGCTTCTTGAGCAAAGACCAAGCATCATCATTCCCTAGAGGCTTGACACGGTGTTGGTGCAGGGGGGCTTGCATCTGTTGGGGTAGGTGTGCAGATCTTGTGGTGACAAGGACCCTACTTCCTGGTTGTTTCTTGCTAGCATTCGTGACTAGGACACAAAGCACATTGTTCCATGCTTCAGGACTCCACACATCATCTATTACCAGCAGAAACCTTCCAGTTGATAGGGTGTTGATGAGGATCTCCGTCAGAGTGCTCTTGTCTTGCCTCCCACCATGGTCTCCGCCAGCATTTTCGATTGCTGTCCTCAGTAGCTCAATCACATCAAATTGTTTGGTGATGCTTAGCCATATCTTTGTTTTGAAGTGCTCTTGGATAGTTGCATCGCTGAAGATCTTCTGGGCAAGTGTGGTCTTACCCATGCCGCCTGCACCAATGATAGACACAACTTTGATGGTGTGATTATTATCAGCATCTGCTGTCAGCACCTGAACGAGCTCCCTTGTATCCCTCTCTATCTGATCCCCAACTATGGCTGACTCATCGACATGTGAACTTGACCTATAGCTGGATAACTCAGCAGCAGTTAGCTTCCTTGGCTCTGGGTTGGAACCAAGGCCAATATTGAACTTGTACTGATCCGCCTCCTTGTTGATGACTTCCAGCCGCTGGTTGAGCTCCTTGATGCGGCTGCCTATCTTGTGTGCGAATACAGGATTCCTCAGGCAGAAGAGCAATGGTTGGAAGCAACCAGACGACTTATGCTCCATAGTGCCACCACCTCTGGACTCCCTCCGCTTGTCAGCCTCAAGCTGGCACAGGTCAAAGACGTCAGTGGCATCATACATGGCGTTCTTGAGCTTTGTTGACCATCTTTGCACGCTCGTGTCGGTGATGCGCCTCCTCTCGGCATCTTTGAGGAAGGCTTTGAGGCCTTCCATGTTGTCCTCCAGCTTGGTGATCTCGCTGGAGACGCCAAGCAACATGGACACCTCTTCTTGTGCCATGTCCGCGATAAGCTTCTTCACGTAGGGTGCCAAAGCATCCAGGGCGGCCGCCATGGCTCAAGCCTAGCAACCTGCCAGTAGTAAATCATACATATACAAGCACAGATTTGTCTCATAATCCCTATAGAGCATAACTTGATACGGAAATTAACTATATAATGCTACTCGTGAAGAAAGTGCTCACCTCAACTTCTTATTGCAGGGTATTTGCGGAACCAAAGTGCAGAGAAGAGAATGCGTGAGGCGATGATCAAGCCCAGCAGGAAGGGACCCTCCATGTATAGGAAATGGAGTAGAGGAGTAGCAACTTGACTGACACAAGTCTTTTTTAGTATATTTCTCGTTTATCGCCGTTAAAGAATTGGAATCACATGCATGCCCACTTAACTTTTGACTAATCTATTCATAAGAGAAAAAACTTTTCAGTAATCGCACAGACCGAGCCCCAGGCGGAACTACCGCAAAATAATAAAGCTGGCCTGCTGGGGTCACATGCATGCACGGGCAAGTAGTATTTGTCTTCGTCCAGCGCTTAGCGTGTCGTGTCTCGTGTGTCCAGTGATCTACTGCTATTTTTTCTACTCAGTGGCATGTCATCTCTCGATTTGCTGCTACATGCATGCATGTGAGCATATGAAATAAAAATAAACTTTACTTGCATTGAGAATTTTTTTAGTCGATCTCCAACTCTCTCCTTCACTGTCCGTTGATTAGGCACTTACTCCTCTTTCATTACTCAGTCCTGTCGTCCGCCACTCTTTGTCTAGCCTGTTCATCTCTCACTCGATAGATCTAGTCTTTCAGTTCCATCCTTCTCACTTTGAGTCTAGAGTTGCAAAACATTTGTTGGCGCAACAGCACTCATATCTTGGCTTGGCCTCCGAACGCATTTGTACGTTACCGCAGAGCTCTTTTTTTATTGGTACAAGCCCCATGCAACAAATTATACGTACCATGGTATGTACAATATTGCCAGCACGTCAGACTTGTATATATATACCTAGAAACAAACAAGAAATAATGTGATTCGATCGATAAAGTTGTTACATGCGTACGTCGACGTACTACACTGTATAATAATAAGCTGCCAGTGCTTTGTGTGCATGGCGAACAGCTGTCCTACAGACAGTCTTTCCACATCGTTGTAGAGCTAGTATGGTTGCGTGCTTAGAAAAAAATATATGCTACACGACAGGGTGGAGCAAGGCCTCAAAAACCAACAGACGACAGGGTGGTTGTGCTCTGCTCTGTTTTAGGATGAAAACTTGTTTGTGATTCATATGACGTGTCCCCTATTTTTTCTCGATAAAAAAAACACTCCGGGCTAGAGGAAGAATGCAAATTACCAGAAAGCATGGGCTTTTTTATTTTTATGTAGAGCCAAGAAGTGCTGATTGCTGAGTCTTCAACTATCTGTATGGGAATCTTTGATTCAGTTACTATTGCGTTTCCCAATATGCCTAAACCTTGTTCGACTCGTAGCTGCCTGGTGATAAGGATTCGTATGGCTGCTTGATGCCATCCAACTGGAGATACCTTGGATTCACTGTTGTCAGATACTCCCAAAGTGCTGTCAAGTGCAGGGACACCTTGAAGCACCTGCAGATCTGGACAGCGGATCGGAGGATGCTAATCTTGTGCTTGGGGGCAGAGTGGGACACGTCAGGCTCAACAACTGATGGGAAGTCCTGCACTCCTGCACATATATCAGGTTGGTAAGCTCCTCGTACTACAGGTTGATGCTTGCTTCTCAGAGCATGCATGCCACACGGAGAACCCAAGCGATAGAGGTGTTGTGGAGCAAGGCCTCAAAAACCAACAGACGACAGGGTGGTTGTGCTCTGCTCTGTTATACTTGGTCCTTCCTCTCTTGACTGACATATGGTATATAGTTTTAGGATGAACCGCTGTCCCGTGCTGCCAAAATAGTATGAATGAACCAATTTGCTCTGCCTTCCTCGGAAAGCAGAGGGCCTTGCATATATGCACTGAAGAAATATACAGAGGAGACAAGCTTTTGTTTTTAGGCCATTGACTGGACTCCCATTGGCCACTGCAAAGTAGGGCCATAAGGGGTCCCTTTGGATGTCTTGACAACGAGGTGCGCTCTCACATTGATAATACTAGTAGTTGTTACTACTTTTGATTAACTTTTGTATGTCTTGATAGCGAGGTGCACTGTCAGCCCCAATCACCAGATAATACGACATATATACTATAGGAAGGCGCAGTGACCGTTCATATAAAGCTATAAAGCGATGTTTTCAAGCTGCATCTCAATGTAAAAATATTTATCTGTCTCTTCATTAATTCCTTGTCATGTTAGCGAATAGTGCTACACGCCATGGAATTAAAGAGTATATATTGACTAAAAGCTAGCCAGCCAAGCAACGCATTAGCCCAAAAACTCGGTTTTTTATGACCTTTGCACATCTCTTTATCTGATGATATTGACTAGGGCCTTGTTTAGATGTCATCCAAATTCCAAGTTTTTTCACTCTCTCTCCATCACATCAATTTTTAGCCGCTTGCATAGAGTATTAAGTGTAGGTAAAAAAATAACTAATTACACAGTTTAGTTGGAAATCACGAGATGAATCTTTTGAGTCTAGTTGGTCCACGATCGGACAATATTTGTCAAATAAGACGAAAGTGGTACTATTCATCGGGTTGAAATTTTTTTCCATCTAACCGAGGCCTAGCTAACCCTTTCCCAGCCCACATGAGAATCGTTGAGATGAAGGGCGGCCGCAAAAGGGGGAGAAGATATGTAATCAAACAATATATATTGTTCCCATTTCTCTATTGAAAGGGCACAGCTTTCCGTCCACGCGTGAAGTGGCGGCCACCTGCCTTTGTCCACTTTACCATTCAGTATTCTATTTACTAGTGTTTAGTAGTACTAGTAACGACTTTAACAAAAAGCCAAGGCACATGGAGTTGTTTCCTACACTTTTCTGCGCTTGCACGTTTTTTTTATTTATGCAAGTTAATTAATTTTTCCAGGACTCAGTGGGCGCAAAGTAGTGCCAGCAGATGTATACTAATATATACGATGATGGTGCCACTAATCATATCATGCTACCACATGATGCATTCTCAGTAACGGTCCGAATTAATTTAGAGACCTGTTTTTAGAGACCATGAACCGACAGTGTAAATTCATTTTTATTAATTGTTTTCTTAAGTTTACCGCCAGTAAAAATACATGGTAGTAGCCTTAAGAAACCAGTCAGTAAAAATGTATTTATAGTATCGGTTTTCATAACCTAGTGTCACTACAAATAATTTGAAATAGACGCCGGATATAAAAAATTAAGTACTAAAATTCAAATTTTTGAAACGATCTTGAATGGAGAAATGACCAAAATAAAAGTTGTAGATCTCATAAAGTTATAGAACTTTGCAGTATACAACTTTTCCATTTGAAATCATTTGATGTTTCAAAATGTTGTTTGAAATTCAATTTTTAAATGGTCGAAGAACAGTTATCTCTCTTTTTAATCTCTGGCTAAAATTTGTGACTAGTCTTTCTCCCTCGTATTAACTTCAAATTACTTGATTTCTTCCTAAAATATTGTAAAATCATGCTCTATCAATTTATTATGTTCTTATATCTAATATTTCGGTCATCTTTTCTTTTTAACATTTCAAAATTTAAGTTTCAAAAATGAAAACTTCAAACAACATTTTAAAACATCAAATGATTTCAGCTGAAGAAGTCATTAACATAAAAGTTGTAGAATTCATCAAGATTTAAAACTTTTATTTTGGTTATTTCTTCATTTGACAGAGTGGTAGTAAACATTGTTCACAAATGACATATCTCTTGTATAGTTTTGTAAGTTATGCGTGAGATTTATGAAGTTGTGAACAACGTATACTATCACATTGTCGGATGAAGAAATGACCAAAATAAAAGTTGTAGACCTTGAGTTCTATAACTTTGTTGTTGATGACTTCTGCAGCTCAAATAATTCACTGTTAAAAAATCTTGTTTGACGCTGTCATTTTTTTGAAATTCAAATTTTGAATTATTCAACCCAAGTCACATGAAAAGATGATCAAAATGAAAGTTTTAGATCTCGATGAGTTCTAAAACTTTGTAGTTGATAACTTTTCATTTGAAATTATTTTATCACAGAAAACTACGTTTAAATTTCTCAAATTTGAAATTTAAATTTTTTAAACGACCTTGGATGGAGAAACAATCAAAACAAAAGTTCTAGAATGGAGAAACAACCAAAACGAAAGTTCTAGAACTCCAAAAGTTATGCAACTTTGTAGTTGACAACTTTTTCAATTAAAGTCTTCTTATCATGGAAAACTATATTTGAATTTCTCAAATTTAAAATTTGAATTTTTCAAACAACCTCGGATGGAGAAACAACCAAAACGAAAGTTGTAGATCTCGAAAAGTTATGCAACTTTATAGTTGACAACTTTTTCATTTGAAATCATCTAGTTGAGGATAATTACATCTAAATTTCTCACATTTGAAATTCAAATTTTATAAACGACCTCGTAACGACAAACAATAAAAACGAAAGTTGTAGATCTCAAAAAGTTATACAACTTTGTCGCTGACAATCTTTTGTTTTGAATTCGTTTAGGGTCTTAAACAACCAATTTCAATTTGGTTGATCATAATATAAGGAGAAAGAAAATCCGCTACAGACACAAGTGAGTGTAAGGTGCAGTGATTAGGGGAGTAATGTGGCGGGTGGCTGATTCGTGGTGGCCTCACCGAATTAAAAAAAAATCTATTTTTTGAGCCCGATTTGCAAATTTTGAAAATCATTTCTAGTGGCAGTAGCCTTAAGATAACAGCCAGTAAAAATGTATTTATAGTGGCGGTTTTCTTAAGAAAACAGCCAGTGTAAATCATTTGTTGTGGCGGTTCTCTAAAAGACGCCTGTGAAGTTCGCGATTTTCACTGACCTTTGGCAATGGCGGTGGATAAAAACGCCAGTAAAAATAGGTTTAGAACCGTGCATGTTAGCGGATAGTGCTACACGCCATTGCAACCCACTGGGACTGAAAGCTAGCCAGCCAAGCAACGCATTAGCCCAAAACTTGGTTTTTGATGACCTTTGCACATCTCTTTATCTGACGATCTTGACTAGCTAACCCTTTCCCAATCCACATCAGAATCGTTGAGATGAAGGGCAGCCGCAAAAGGGGGGAGAAGATATGTAATCAAACAATATATGTTGTTCCCATTTCTCTATTGAAAGGGCACAGCTTTCCGTCCACGCGTGAAGTGGCGGCCACCTGCCGTTGTCCACTTTACCATTCAGTATTCTATTTACTAGTGTTTAGTAGTACTAATAACAAAAAGCCAAGGCACATGGAGTTGTTTCCTACGCTTTTATGCACTTTCCTTCTGGCGCTAGGCCCATCATGCACCCTTTTTTTTATTTATGCAAGTTAATTAACTTTTCCAGGACTCAGTGGGCACAAAATGGTGCCAGCAGATTTATACTAATATATACGATGATGGTGCCAGTAATCATATCATGGTACCACATGATGCATTTTCAGTAACGGTCGGAACTAATTTTTAGAGACCTGTTTTTCCAACCACCTCTAGTTAAGTGTCTACAAATTAGTGATTTCCAAGGGCCGATAAGCAACTAAACCGGCTCAATAAGTCGAATCGAAAATGAAAACCGACTGTAGAAACTAGCATGGTAACGACCTCTAAAACTCGGACGAAATTCCATGCCCATGGGGTTTCAAACGCAACATCTCTAGCTGCCAGGTGCTCCGTCCACTACCATAGTGCTACAGAGTCAACCAAGTACAAGGATGCTTTATTTTTATATTAGATTTTATGAATATTATATTGAATATTTCAGCTCCTAAATGATTTCAAATGAAAAAAGTTTAAACAACAGAGTTTTAGATATTGTTGAGCACTGTAACTTTGATTTGGCGTATGTTCATCTGAATTGGCATAAATTTCTTTTAAAAAATTGTATTACAATCAAACAATATATATTGTTCCCATCCCATGTGAAAGAGCCGGCACAGCTTTCCGTCCACGCGTGAAGTGTTTACTAGTGTTTAACAAAAAACCTTTGTGCACTTTACCATTCATTATTCAATTTACTAGTGTTTAGTAGTACTAATAATTATAACAAAAAGCCAAGGCATGGAGTTGTTCTTGCACTTTTATACACTTTTCTTCTGGCGCTAGGCCCCTCATGCACGCCTTCTTTATTTATGTATGTTAATTGATGTCTCCAGGACTCAGGGGGCGCAAAGTGGTGTCAGCAGTTTTATACAAACTAGGCCATCAACCAGTGCTGCCGCATGGGCTAGATTCTTCCGTAAGAGCTAACTTTGAGATACTTTGGCCGCAATAGAAAACCATGTTTAATATAAGTTAAAGTAAAAATTACTACATTCAATTAACTTTCTTGGAATCTAGAGTTTCACACATGTTTAGAATTGGCATTGGCATGTCCGAGAGAGAACGTTATGGCTTTGCTAATAGTGTTCATTAATTTGATTCCACGATTGTAAGTCTTCTTTTTCCTTCCTTTCCTTTGTGCCCCATCTGAAATTGTATATTATCCCTCTTTAGTAATTGAACTGTGTGGATAGCAATATTAAAATATTTTTATCTTTTTTTAATGATAGATGTGGATAATTTGATACAAAATTAGGGGTTATTTTCAATTATAGTTCATAATGGTAGAGTCAGATTTAACATATCGAATAATACATTTTCTTATAAAACATAATATGTTATATGGCTATTATTGATGAATTTTAGTACGTCATACAAATTAACATGGAAGCTGTTAAGCCAAAAATATTATTATCAAATTTGAAGCAAAGCCAAAATTCTTTTTTGAGAGATTGTAGCGAATATATTGGGCCCTTTCCAATAGTTGGTCCTAAGCACGTTTATGTATGCATAGTACGGCGCAATAGAAGGTCCTATAGACCAACTGGTGATAATAAAAAAATTTAGAAGGTTGTCTTGGGAGGCTAGCTAAAAAGATACTCGTGTATATCTTTTTACTCTTATACAGTAAGAATGAAATGATTTTATATCTTTCACATCCCCTTTCTTGTCTTTGCATCTCGCACTCCCAGCACTGGAGGTCGTCAGCGCGCCTATGCAAGACAAGAAAGACTGGAGCGAGGTGAGCAGTGCGCCGAGGCTGGATGGGAACCTCCATGTACTGGAGGTCGTCAGCGCGCCTATGGCCTGTGACAGATGGGATCGCCACGCGGCCGCAATCTCTCGCTTGTTTTGCGAACCATTGCAACTTGTAAACTGAAAATCATTATTTGCAGCATGTAAACTGAAACATAATAATGATGGCATTAATTTACCTTTTTTCATTTAGATCGCAGGAGACAGAGTAGGTCGTAAATGGATTCAGCACGATGGCCATATACCTTTGGTTGGGGTGCATGATGAAGACATCTCTAGCATCGACTGTTCCTGTCGACACTGCTGTGCACCGTGCAGTGCAGTGCAGCTTCCTGTAAACTGGTACTACCACAATAGAGAGCTAGCGAACACATGGATGGGGAAAAGTGTATTTCATAGGAGGCGAACTGAAGTGGTGTGTACTTTGGCTGTTGGCTTGTACCAGTGAAACGAGAGGAGCCAGGTCTGGTGGACTTTGGCTGTTGGCTTCGTCGCCGGTCCGCCACTCACGGCGGCCGTCGAACCGGGGGCAAAGTACTAGTCGACGTCCTCACAACCACTCCTTCAGCTTGCTATATGAGGTTGTTCCATCCTGCTCTAATGTTATGTCTGGGTATGCATAATCTGCCATGCATGCTCTGGCTGGAGCACGATTACCACACACAAATTTCCTGGATGACAGACAATGAAATCAAGATTTACAATGGCATGGCATGGATACATACCACCTGTTCTTAATCAATCAATAGTCTAAGCTTAACCAGGGAGGGGACATACGTGCGTGTGTATATATATTTGTGAAGCCCACGAAGCAGAGGATAAGGTCTTTCAGGGATCGGGAAAGCAGAGGAAGGACAACCTTTTTATCGTCTGCCTGTACGTGTGTATATATTACAGAAATTTGCGTTCCTCGCCACACCATCATTGCAAATAAATCCAAGTTCCCACCTCGATTAATTGTACAAGTACACGAGCACCGTTGTGTGCGAACAATGGATTCCGCAAACAGAAGAGCAATGGTTGTAAGCAGCTGGGCACCTTCTGTTCCATGCTGCCGCCACTTCTAGACTCCCTCCACTTGTCGGCCTCGAGTTGACAAAGCTCAATGATGTCAGTGGCATCATACATGGCGTTCTTTAGCTTTGTCACCCATCTTTGCACACTTTTGTCAGTGATGCGCCTCCTCTCTACATTTGTGAGGAAGGCTTTGAGGCCTTCCATGTTGTCCTCCAACTTAGTGATCTCAGCAGAGACACCCAGTAACATGCAAACCTCTTGGTGTGCTATGTCCGTGATGAGGTTCTTGACGTAAGGTGCAAAGGCATCTAGGACGGCTGCCATGTCTCAAGCACAGTTCCTACGTGAGCAAAGTTACAATCCATGAGACATTAGATAGATCTGGGATTTCTGCTGGCTCTTTAACTATTAGTCAACTATATCAAATTAGTAGTGGTAAAAAAAGAAATGATTCGGTGCTTAACATAACAAAAACTAACTCATTTTTGCAGGCAATTTTCGGAGGCATGTATTGGATTAGACAATGGTCACAACTATTTAAAGAGGAAGAGAGAGGGCCACTGAAGGATTGTTTTGGTTGGTCTTTGGAAATTTAGGATGCGGACAGCAGACTAAAATTGAGGGTTGAAATCTCCTGAGTTGTAGACTTGGAGGTGTGTGGAGCTTTTTTTTTTTTTTGAGGAAATGGTGTGTGGAGCTTTTGTTGCTCTTTTGTTTCCATTTAGCTGAGTTTGGTCTAAATACCCAAGTTTGTATTGAAAGGCTATACCCATTCTTTGTTGGATGTGGCCGGAATATTTTATTCCTGAATCTAAAAAAAGCGCCAAGGTGTCGTAATATAGTTTGATATCGTCATTAGTCAGCTTAAACTTACGTCATATTCAATTTGGACTGTAAGGACTCTATATATTAAAGCCAGGATCCAAGGCTAATGTTCATGATTTGAAACCTTTAATGGTTAATTAATTACACCGATGAAGCAGCTAGTAAGGGAAGAGAGGTTATACTACAGTGGACCACAGTCGAGCCTGTTTCGCTATCTGAGAATGAATCAGATCAAAAAGGAGATACCTACAAATCATCATCATTATAATAAACAAAGAAAGATAGATGGAGATAGCCAAACTAAGACACGCACCTTGCTTTTACCACCAAGTAGGCCAAAGCCCTGATTGTAACGGCTAATTTCTAAGAGAAAATAGCTTTTGATCAGCCGCCTGCAGCAGCCACACTTGTTAGAGAAGTTTGAACAAGAAAAGGGTAACAATTTGGCACGTTAGCTTTTCCTCTAACTCCCATGGTGGCTTCCATGGCCGGATGTTGGCAGTGAAGACGGAGGGGACCTTCACTACTACAGCCAGGGTTTTTAAGGACGGGTCTCAGGGGTTTTTAAGGGCGGGTAGCCCAACCCCTCTTACCAGGGGGCTTTTAAAAATCAGCCCACTGTAAGGGCGGTTGGGCAAACCGCCCTTACAAATGACATTTGTAAGGGCGGTTGGATCACGAACCCCTCTTGGCATTTGTAAGAGGGGTTCGTGATCCAACCGCCCTTACAAATGTCATTTGTAAGGGGGGTTGATGATTCAACCGCCCCTACAGTGGGTTTTTCAGGAAAAAAATATAATTTAAATTCAAATCTGACCATATGATATAATATATAATTCAAATTCAATTTCAAATCTAACCACAAGAGCCATTATATAGTCATAATTCACAAGTACCATCACAAGTAGCCATAATCCGTACGAACCACAATTACATGCCATAATTCAAAGTCCTTTAGTCCATACAAACCACAAGTACCATCACAAGTCCATTATAGAAAATCAAATGACCTCATCTTGTATGGTAGCTTTCACACTGGGTGCAAATAAAATCAAATACATATCTCATATATAAAAACCACAACACTGTAGACACTGCATAAAGAATTCTTAGCAACTACAAGATCTGATGAAAGTCCTCAGAATGTACACCAAAGAATTTATTTATTTATATCTATTGAAAAAGTGCATCAAAGGTCCAGTTTTCATATTACAAATTTAGAATATAATCATATATTCAAGATAGCAAGATACACCGATATGAGTCAGCTATTGTTTTCATGTGTTATAATCTGTATTGAAGTGCAATTCAAGAATTATTAGGTACAAACCTGGCTAGCCTAGAAGGGGAGGAAAGAAAAGAGGGGGGGTGCGTGGAGATGAGGTTGGATGCTCAACGTTGGGATGGTGTGAGGAGGAATGGTTAGTGGCAAACGAACAAGATTCAGTGGCTGCTGAGACTGACTTGACCTCACCCATTAGCCACCGAGCCTCATTGACCAGGCCACCTTGACTGGTTTTTCAAACATTTCCTGACAATATATTTTGGCTAGAGGCATTCATTGCACCCAGTAAAAGGTACTTAGATGAAGTACTTCACATGAAGCAAAGTGTTTTCAACGGAGTAATGTCTTCCAGGAAGAAATTCGATGACATGATTCAAATGAGAACAAGCTATAGGGTCCAACAGCTATGGTTTTGCAAACGAAGTATTATAGATAACAAGCATATATCCACTTCCAGTCAATTTTTCAAGAACTTGGCTAAAAATTGCATATGGGAAGGTTAAAAAAAGTATGGATTCAACTGATGACAGAGGCAACCTAAAGATGTAGGTAAACCTGTAATCTGACTACCTGACCAAAAAGATTGGCACTAGTTACAAACTTGTGTAGTTTCCACGCAGAAGACATTCTACAGTTTCACACCTAAATGAATTCAAGAGCTCAGTGACAGAGACTCATAAAGAAAATCATTATAATCAAGCTGTACGCCTAATCCTACCATGATGATCAAGACCTCAATGCCGTTAGCTTCAATGACTTAAAACAAGAGATTCGAGGGTAAAAAAACTCACGTGCTCTTCCTTCCACTTGCTCGGGCTCAATGGATCTTTCCACAAGGGCACCTTCGTAGGTCCATGGCCGTCTGGCAAGCACACAAAACGAATCCATCACATTGACCAGGGTAAGCTATCAATCACAACGATATGACGCCACAGAAACAACAAATATTCTTATGTGCGTCGTGCGACCCCCCAATCCCACCGCATCGGGACTAGGCTACGTATATCCCATCATAATACCCGGAATCCAAAACTAAATCGCAGCCAAGAATCTGGCGAGACAGATCCAGGAATGGTCGTAATCAAAGATCGGATCCAAACGACCTGCGCACGCGATCCCTAGATCTGGGGAAAGGGAAGGTGTACGTACCAGCGGCACCAGCAAGGCCACGACGAGAGATTAGGCGGGCGAGGGGGGACGCGGAGGAGGAGGAGGCCGCCGCCGCCGCAACGAGACGAGACGCCATGGCGATGGATTCGTTCACGCAGTGGTTGTCTCTCGCTTTGGTTCCTCGGCGATGGTCGGAGACGCGGCTGCAAGTTTCTAGGGTCCGCGGAATTTATATGGGCCGGGCTGAGCTGGGCCGTGTCGGGTCGAGCGACTAAATCAGCCCACTGCAAGAGCGACTAAATAGAGGGTGTCAGCTCATTTCTCTAACTAATGTACACTAATAGCATCAAAACTATGGTCTAATTAGCTCTACTATATACAAAGCTCAAGCATCATAGAAGAAAGAGAGAAAGCAAAACTTTAATTTACTCACTAGCAAACCACTAATAAAGAGTGAGCTCATTTTTCTAACTAATAGTTGTTAGTAACAATTATTTTTGATAGTATGTGTTGGGGCATGCATCTATTTTTTCAACACCCATTGTCAATGGACTTATAACCTTCTTCGCATAGTATGTGCTGGCGGGAACTAAGTTTGGCTGTGGCAGCACCAATGATAGGAGATGCAATAGATCATTGAAACTACTGTCAGACCAGCCTTACTTAGCCTTCAGGATGAATAGCTCAAGCACAAAACGGAGCAGTGTCCATTGTGTCGAACAACCCTTCTCAACACCATACACAGTCTCCTTCGACGCTGTTTTTACCCTCTCTAGATTTTCTAGACCTTTCTTCTATAGCAATATTTCTGGTCCAAGTGCCCGAATCATGTCCTCTAAATTGTCACCATTGTCTTCATCCCCCTCACGTGCTCCGCCATCAGCGGTGGCACCACCAGCATCATTAGCACCTTGTTCGTTGCCAAAGTGACCACCTTGTTCATTGCCACAGTCATAAAACATTTCTTCATCATCCTCGAGTGTGTATTGGTGCAGATACCTTAGGGTGGTGGCATCTTCTTGTCGATCAATAATGTTGCCGTCATCAACAACCGTTGTTTCACCATGATGAATCCACACGGTGTAGCCCGGAATAAACCCTCCCATAATCAGATGTTCTTTGATGGTATCCACATCTCTAAATGCCATAAGGTTCTTGCAATCTTTGCAGGGACAAATAATTGTATCCTTATTATATTTCAACGTTGATGCATGCTTCTTTGCGGCTTCAATAAATTTGTCCACCTCTTCACGGAAACCTTCATCGATCCTTGACAAACCATACATCCAAGAGTTCCTGTACTCCATCTTTTAAAAACAAAACAAAAAAACACAGGAAACAAATCATATTAAACATACACGAAACTAGGGTGTAATCTCCCCTAAAATCAAGCAAGAGTGACTAAATAGAGGGTGTCAGCTCATTTCTCTAACTAATGTACACTAATAGCATCAAAACTAGGGTCTAATTAGCTCTACTATATACAAAGCTCAAGCATCATGGAAGAAAGAGAGAAAGCAAAACTTTAATTTACTCACTAACAAACCACTAATAAAGAGTGAGCTCATTTTTCTAACTAATAGTTGTTAGTAACAATTATTTTTGATAATTATTAGCAACAATTATTTTTGATAATTATTAGCAACAATTTTTTATAATTATTAGCGACCATTATTAGCAACTTTTTTTTGACAATTATTAGCAACAATATATTACTACTGTAGGGGCGGTTCAATCACGAACCCCCCTACAAATGCCCACAGTAAGGGGGTTGGTGATCCAACCGCCCTTACAAATAGCAGCCATTTGTAAGGGCGGTTGGATCACCAACCCCCCTTACTGTGGCATTTATAAGGACGGTTCAGAACTCTTTGTATAGCCAGTCCACTGTAAGGGGGTTGGATAGTCAACCCCCCTTACAGTGAAATGGTTGTGGCTCTTACAAACCGTTTTTGTAGTAGTGCTTGTGGCCATGGCTTCTGGTTCTGGAGCAGCCGACGAAGACGGAAGAGAAGTTGGGTGCGGCGGCTTCTGGAGGTGATCTTTTTGGCGAACACGGAGGGAACCTCAGGGACGGCTATTCTGGGAGACTTGAAGCCCAGAGACAGAGGAGAAGTTCAGGGAGAAGCAGGCAGTGACTCCTTTCTTTGGGGAAGAGCAGGTAGAGAGAGAGAGATCCAGCTTAAACGACGATCAACTCGTGACCGCCAGTCAGTCGTCTGCGTCCCACTCTTACTACTTTGATAATCTATACCTAATAATAAAGAGGCAAAATTTCAGGCTCTGTTTTTTCGTCCATCCATTTTTTTTGTCCTGTCTTCCTCTAACTACCGAACAATGGAGAGTTTCTTTTGTCCGGACTTATATATATAACCCGTGCTCATACGAGTTAGATTAGCTCGCGTCGAGACCAATACGGAGCGGGAATCCTAATCTAAATAGTTTCCTCAAATCCTGAGTATTCTAAATAGAACTCTTAATAATCTATATCTATACCTAATAATAAAGAGACAAAATTTCAGGCTCTTTTTTTCGTCCATCTTTTTTTTTGTCTGTCTTCCTCTAACTACTGAGCAATGGAGAGTTTCTTTTGTCCGGACTTATATATATAACCCGTGCTCATACGAGTTAGAATAGCTCACGTCTAGACCAATACGGAGTAGGAATCCTAATCTAAATAAATTTCTCAGATCCTGAGTACTCTAAATACAACTCTTAATAATAAATAGAAAAAGAATAAGAGTTATTTTAGTCTGGTCTCCTTCTAGCTAACTAACCACTGTGCTTTTACGATCCAAATACAATGTGTTCTCCTAATCATTTCCGATTCAAATACGGTGCCTTTCCTGTGCTGCGCACGAGAATCCATAGTATATACGTATCCTCTTCTACTCTTTCCAATCAAAATATGTTGCGCACCAGAATCCATAGTATATACGTATCATCTTCTGACTCTTTTCCAATCAAAATATGCGGATATATTTCGGACAGCCTGTACGGCATGTACATGCAGTTTGATAGCAGCAAGGTCGCCCAAGCACTGTGCCACGCCCTGCACGCTGCTGAAGACATATTCCATTTTCTGACGGAGCAGTACAGAAGATGATAAAAAAGGTAAGAAAAAACAAAAACCTGAATTTGCTTCTCCAGTTCTATGGCTCAGTAGTAGCTAAGATCAATACTTTATTAATTTATTTAATTATACAATAGCATAAAGTTCGTCATAGGTCAACTATGTTTCTAGATCCACCACTGGCAGCACAGCGTCCTGGTTCCTGAGGAAATCGTCGTCGCTACTGCTACCCTTGTAGCATACCATACCACCTCTAAATTTCAATTTGCCCATCCGCTAATTACAACCAGGTGTTACAGGTGCAAAAAATGCAACGTACTCCCTCCACATTGATAAAGGAAGTCGTTTTGGACAAGGTTTGGGTCAAACATTGGGAATATAAATCATTAATAATTTTTAAAGTGTTGAGTTTGAAAATGTAAAAACCATATGAATAGATTTGTCTTGAAAAATATTTTCATAAAAAATATACATATATCATTTTTCAATAAATATTTTTATAGAAATAAGAAGTCAAAGTAATGCTTTGGAGACCGTGTCGCTGTCCAAAACGACTTCTTTTGCCAACCTGGAGGGAGTATACTTGTTCTACCTGCATACGTGGAGTGGCTTGATGCTCCTTGTTGAATCAACCGTTTTATTTGGAACGAAGTAAATATTGTTCAGTATATAAATAATTCACATATATTTTCTTTCTTATCAATGACCATTAGAACATGAAAAATTTTGCTACTTAAATATAAAGATATTCATCATGTTGTCTATTGTATTATGCAACTACATACTTATTGCTAAAATATTCCATCAAATGAGAAATTTGGAACGATCCCAGAATATTGACAAGTTTAGATAGAACCTTACTCAACTGAGGTGCAGTAAGCATAGCTAAAGCCATGATCAAGGATATTGGCCTTTCTCAAACTCCGTGTACCATCTAGAGTTTTTTTTTCACCCGTTGCAATGCACGGGCACATTTGCTAGTATATAGTATAATTTTGATTTTTGCATGTTTCGACAGCGAGGTGCAGTATCAGCCATCATGAGATAATAGGACATATACAGGGCGTGCTAGAGTCCGCCCGTTCGGACTGAACGCACGGTCCGGCGGGTTTCCCGTCCAAACATTCCCGCTCCCAGCACGCCAAAATATTTCCGCCGTGGCTGGCAGCAGCGCGCGCAGAGGGGAGCCGCGTGGGCCATGTGCTTCGTTTGGCCCCAACAAACAAAAGAAACAGAGTTGCTAACATCATCGCACAATGAATGGATTTGTAAACTAAAAAAAGTTGTAACTGCTAAACTGAGTATCCAAATTAAATTTCGATTGCACCATTGTGTTCCACATGAATATATTTAGATAACATTTTATTAACGAATATTTATTTCATAAAGATAGAACATTTTCTTTTATTATTGAGCAAAGGTGATGTTCTAGATTCAAAAAACAATATTCCGCCTTCACAAGAAAAATGTTCTTGATTTAGAAAACAATATTATAGATCTAGAGAAAAATTGTAGATTTAAGTGATTGATACTATAATTTCGTAAAAATATATAAAAAAAGAACAACAAAAATATAAAATATATAGAATTATATAATAAAAGAAATGCAGTATAGGAAAAATAAAAAGTAAACGTGAAAATAAAATAAATAAAATCGAATATCAGAAAATATATCGTAGAACATCACATTTATATCATGTGAACATCAAAAAAAACATAATCGAACATCATACGTATAATATGTGAACATCATAGAATACATCATAGAACATCATTGTATACTAAGTGAACATCACATATATACTACGCAAACATCACAAATACATCATAAAACATCACATGTATACCACATGAACATTAAAAAAACATCATAAAACATCACATGTATAACACCTGAACATCACGAAAAAACATGATAGAACATCATTATATACTACGTGAACATCACATGTATACTATGTGAATATTACAAAATACATCATAGAACATCACATCTATATCACATGGACATAAAAAAACATCATAGAACATAACATTTATAACACGTGAACATCACAAAAAAATATCATTGAACATCACAAAAATATATACTACATGAACATCATAAAAACCATCACAGAACATGACATTATATACCATATGAACATCACAAAAAACATTGTAGAACATCACATCTATACTATATGAACATAGCATCTCATGGAATATAGAAAATAAAAAATTAAACTAAAAATAATTTTATAGTAATAATGATAATAATATAAAAAATGAAAAGAATAGCAAAGAAGAAAAAACGAACATAAAATATGAATAACAAATGATAAATATATAGAAAAATAAGAAATAAATATGAAAATGAAAAGCAAAATAATTAAGTAGAGTAAAATAACACAGAATAGATAATAGGAAAAGAAAAAGGGAAAGGAAAAAAGAAATATATGAAATAAAAAGAGAGAAACTGACATAACAGCCTACTAGGAGTTAATTAAGAAGAAAATAAGTAGAAGAAAAAAGACGCCAACTACTAGCCTATATCAAGAGAAGAAAAGAAACATACATGCTAGGAACATACAAAATAAAAAAAAGAAAATAACATGAAACAAAAAATAAAAGATAATTTGAAGAAAAAATAAAAATAATAAGAAAAAGGAAAGGAAAGGAAAGAAAAGAAAAGAAAAGAAAAGAAAAGAAATAAAAGAAACAAACAAAATATAAAAATGAAAAGAATAATAAAAAGATTACATAAAACAAAAAAGAAAATAAAAATAAAAATGAAGCATGAAAAGAAAAAGAAATGAAAAAAAGAATAGAAAATAAAATAAAATAAAATAAAAATAAAAAATGAAGCACGAAAAGAAAAAGGAAAAAGAGAAAAAGAAAAGAAAAAAAGAAAAAAAAAGAAACATACATACAACACATAAGAAAATACACGTACTGTACCTACCTGGAAGTTATGTAGAAGCTATGAGGCCGCCGTGTTGTCTAACTGAATTGGAAAAATTTCCATCTTCGAGATATTTATTTTGAGTCCCGAGCACTCTCTGAAGAATGTCAATATGTTTAGTAGTCGATCTAGTTTAGTCGCCGACGGCTCCGGAAAACTGGCTGCATCATCTGCATATAGTGAGACCTTAGTCTATCCGCCTTTGGTAAAATGGGTTTAAGAACACCTTTTTGTGCATCCATTTCAATAATACGCTGAAGAAGGTCGATGGCCAAAATGAACAGCAGCGGTGATAAGGGATTGCCCTTCCTTAATCCACTACAAGAAACCTCTTAATTCGTGACGATTTCTCAGTGATGGATTCGGAGAACGTCATGAACTATGCACAATCTCTAAAAACAAATAAGCTACAGCAGTGGATATCCAGCCCGAGGCTCAATACCAGCTCACATATATAAGGAGCCACCAAACCTAGCTTCATGCCGCACAGACCCCAGCTCCCTCCAGCACCAGCCGCCGCCCGCCCGTCCCCCACCCGCACCATCTAGACTGCCTCCTATACCAGTCATTGCCCTTACCCTAGCCCTCGGCGCAGAGAAGGCCACCACACAGGGACTCTGGCGAGCGATGTAACCATACCCAGCCTCCGCCCTCACCCCGCCCTCAGTGGATCTAGCCCTCGGCACAGAGGCTGGCATGCAGCTCGCGGAGGGGGCTGAAGACGGCGCGTGATCCAGGGAGAAGGCTGAAGGGTGATGCCCCACCTCCAATCTGCGATGGATCTAGCCCTCAGCCGGCACGCAGCGCGCGGAGGAGGCCGAGGACAACGCGTGGTGAGTGGTGGAGGCCGGCAAATGATGCGCACAGCAGGAACGGAAGGAGTTCCACGTGGAAGTGGGCAAGTCCCACCTGCAGGCTAGGCTGGTAGCATATTCCCTTTCCTATACTCTGTTCCAATCTTTAATCTGAGATGGTTTCCCCCTTTAATCTTTGTGTAAATAAATAATTCTATAGATGTTTCTGAGCTGACAGGAGCTAGATTTGTCTAGTTAAGAAAAATAGTATTCTTTTCAGACTAAATTATTTTCCTAGCCTTATTAGCAAGGAGTAGAAGCTGATTGATTAAATTGAATCGGTCTGGTAATGAAATTTAGAGCAGAAGCATATCACGTATGCGTACAAGACTAGTTAAGTAGCAAGGTGCTAGTGCGGAGCAACTTCGTCTTGTCCCTAGAGCTCTGAACTGATATTTAGGACAGTTGGCAGCCCTTGGCGATGAGTCTGTCATGTTGGCCCTGAACCTGAAATTTAGTAGTACCTTTGGGAGTTGTTTATACTATATGGTTCCATTTATTTTAGGCGAGGAAACAACAGGCTAATTTTATTCCTAGGTACCAGTTCTAGCTAGTCCTATTTTGATCTCTGGAAACCCTATGAAAACATCTGTTAAATTGTAGCAGTACAGGCTGGTTGTCAAATGGGAAGGAAACCGTAAGTGCATTATAGATGCCTTGTCTTAGAACTTGTAACACCAATTTAGTTTTTTTTGCATGATTTCAGTTTTACCAGCAGGTTTAGTTTTTACAGTTCTACATAATGATGGACCATGTTTCAGTCTAGGAATAGTCCATATTCATCGAGACTGATTTTTAGTTAAGGGCTTTGTCATCGGTGCAAGTACGGAATCTGTAAAAGGTAATAGATGCCCAAATCTTAATATTATATAAACATTACGCATGCGATGCAACAGAGGCTGATTCATACACATTCTATTTAGAATGGATAAATTGATTTCTCATTGTTCATGTTGAGAACCTCATGGGTTGATTATACACATTATATTTAAGTAGCCTTCTTGGCTGGTCTGCCAGTATAGCCCAATTTCATATTAGCAAGGTTCAGGTACTGCTTCCTATCTTTATCTGTATGCCTCACTTCAAGTTAATTGAATAGCCTGAAAAAAATAATAGACACATGTTACTATTGCTGATCAAAAACCTTCATGCATTTGTTTATCCACCTGCTGTGGTGGAATCTGAACTTGATCATGCCTGTTAATCTTTAGTTAGTAGTGACATTAAGCAAAGAAGAGGAATAATCATGGTTAACTTAGTTACTGGTGATACTAAGCAAAGAACTGGAATTGCAGAACTAGAAACATAGCTACTGCATGGAACTTGCTGAAAGTCACAATTGTTGCAGATTGTATGTATGCAATTGAAGGCCTGTTTCCTTACTACCTTAGGACAAGGCTATTGAAGAATACATTCTGCATTCATCTATTGGTTGTAATCTGTTGTGCGAACTATTTATTTTATTCATTTAAATTAGTGAACTTTGCTACTTGCTCAATGTATAAGGCCTAAGATCTCAAGCAGGATATACCATGATGCCTTTGTACTGACTCTATGCATTATACTAACCTAGAACCTAAGAGAAAGTTATTCAACTTTTTTTAGTGCCATTTGCTGCACCGTTTTCTAAAATACATCTCTCTTTGGAACTAAATTGGTGAGCTGCTGCTAGTTGGATTTACTTGTGCTCTCGAATTTACACATCATCACCTGAAGTTACAATTTATAATTTACAGTTCAGCTGTATCGTTTTATTCAGAGCGTTAGTTCGGTGTTTCTCCAGCAGCAAATCTCCAACAAGTGCAGTAGCAGTGCAGTTCAGTGTGTTGCTTATTTTCAGGTTTGTACTATACAATTTGATTAAGAGCAGCAGCTTGGCATGCAATGTTTTTATTTTGTGAATGTCATTTTCTTGCTACAACCGCCATCTTTAATTACTCTAATGCTAAACATTTTGGTTTTTTGGCTCCTGATCTTTGGTGCTAGGAATTTATTAGCTTGATTTTTTGTGAAGCACTCTATCCCTGTTTCTGCAGCCACACATGATGTCCTTAGCTAGCATATTCATGCTCTTTTAGTTTTGTTGCTAAAACAATGTGCTTGAACTTCATTCATGAATGTACAATAATCTTTATTGTGCTTGTTATCTAGTTGTTTATTATAACTTAATGGCTATTTTGCCGTAAATTATGTACAGTAAGGTTGATTTGTGTTGTGTTTTGTTGTAGGGTGGCAAATCAAATGAAATTATAGTGCAGTTTTGAGGATGGACAATCGGACTGTTCTGGCTGCAGAGCAGCTGCTTCTAGCTCAAGCTCTCAAGGGAACAAATGTAGTGGAAGACAATTGGACATAAATGTTATATATTGTGTCAACCAATTATTGTAATTTGACCTATTGGATGAAAATTTTTATGTGATCTATTGCTGGGTGAAAATGTGAAACTCTATATTTGATTATTGGATAAAAGCTTGATTTATTGTATGCGATTTGGGTTATGTCATTATGAGATTTCAAAAAAATCACATCAGCACTGACATTAGTGTCCACATCAGTGCTGATGTCAATGTCCATGTCATCATTGGCTCATTGTCCACATCAGCATCCATGTTAGCGTAGTGATGAGGTGGCTGATCAATCCGTGATGTTTATATTTCATCGCAGGAAATAGACATGGGCTGGGCAAACTACGCTTTGGGCTTTACCGTGACGGATTAAAATCGTCACAGATTCTGCCAATCCGTGACGGTTTTCAATAAATCGTCATGAGGGTCAATCCATGACGCTCAATTCATAACGATATCTAAAACCGTCCCAGATACTACATAGTGACGGTTTTTTTGCTCATCCGTGACGAAATTTTTTCGTCATGGATTGACAGGTTTCTTGTAGTGATCCTCTTGCATGTTTGATCCCCCTTGTCGGTTACCCGTTTACTAGGACTCTTGATGAAGCTGAGCCCAGTAAAGCTGCAATCCAGTCTCTCCACTTGGCGCTAAATGACAGCACTTGCGTGACTTCTAATAGAAAAGACCAACCAATGGAATCAAATGCTTTGGAGATGTCAAGCTTTATGAAGAGCACAGACTTTTTTCTTTCGATAGAGGAGTTGGAAAACTCTCCGCATGTAAATGAAGTTGTCATGAATACATCTTTTCTTGATGAATGCGTTTTATGCACGTGACACCAGCTCGTTCATACGCGGAGCAAGCCTATTTGCAAGGATTTTGGTGATGATCTTATCCACACTTTCGAGTACATACTACATACACAGCTAGCGAAAGTACAGACAAGATAGTAGCAGCAGCGCAGTGCTCTGACCCCTGTAGACGTACAGAAGTAGTACCGCGAGAGATCACGCACGCGTGAAGTGAAGTGTACGGCCCGCATGCAGCTTCCGTTTCTGCAGGCAAACGATTTGCCATATATCAAGCATTCATCGGTGCTTCCGTTTCTGCAGGGAAACGATTTGTCATGTGACGTTTGATTTTGAGTAGACCGTCTAAACTGCAACGCAGGTCTGTGGGCGGCATGTGTGTAGCCTCTCATGGTGATGGACCTTCGCTTGGTTAAACTCTCACCGTGCATTGCGGGCGAACGGCCGGGGCGGGCATTGGTGGTGGACAAAGAAGAGCTCCATCGCTGCTGTCGCAGCTGATCGAGCAATTTTCGGAGAGTAACTGCGGCGCAGGCTGCGCTGCCCTGCTGACTGCTGAACGCGCGTGCGTTATCACTTCACGCTCGATGCCGCCAATGAATGCTATGGTACATGGAGGCCCGCGGACCATTTTATTATGTTAGAAAATGGAGACAAAATCGTACAAAATAATTTAGTGTAAGGCCTTGTTTAGTTCGTGAGTGAAAAATTTTTAGGTATCACATTGGATGTTTTATGAGATGTCAGAAGGGGTGTTCGCATACAAATAAAAAACTAATTATATAACTCGTCTGGAAACCGCGAGATGAATTTATTAAGCCTAATTAATCTGTCATTAGCACATGTGTGTTACTGTAGCAATTATGGCTAATCATTGACTAATTAGAGTTAAAAGATTCGTCTCGCAAAATCCATACAAACTGTGCGATTAGTTATTTTTTTATCTATATTTAATACTTCATATATGTGTCCAAATATTCGATGGGATGGAGTGAAAAGTTTTTGAGTGGGAACTAAACATGTCCAAGTCATTTTTTAGACAGAGGTATTAACAAAACACCTGATGCTTATGTTTTCTAATATACTAGCCCATGGGAGAGCACAGGTTTAAGGACTAGTAGATTCTAGCCTTCTAGGGAGAGGGCCGGGATTGGTGTTTTGTGAAGCAACTTTGTGGTGAGAGAGCGTATAGGAGTAAGAGTTTTTTGATTGTTTGTGCGGCCTAGCGAGGCTGCACTGTAGGCCATCGATTGGAATCTAGAAGCCAAGGCTGCGTTTAGATGTAAAAATTTTTGTAAAATGACACTTAACCTTTTTTCGTTATTTGGCAAATATTGTCCAATCATGGTCTAATTAGGCTTAAAAGATTCATCTCGTCCATTTCATCTAAATTGTGTAATTAATTTTATTTTTTATCTATATTTAGTGCTTCATGTATGTGTCAAAAACTCGATGTGACGGGAAATTTAAAAAATTTTGCAAAATTTTCTGACAACTAAACAGGCCCAAGGATTGCTGCCTACGGACAAGCAGTGCTGAAGAGAGTTTGGCCGGTGGCAGGGAGAGAGAGATGACGACTCCTGAACGCGAGTCAGTCGTCGGCGTACGGAGTATATAGCCACCAATTTTTACTGTAGCAAATTTGATTATTTATTTTCTTCTTTAAAAAATCTTAGATAATTCAAACCATATAACACTAATGAAGTATGTTCAATGAATAATCATATATGTGAAAACTTGATGTATCTAAAAATCTTTTGTAGAAGAAAATATATGGTCAAAATTGCTACAGTAAAGTTTTGTGGCAAGTAAACAAAAACGAGGAGGTAGTATATATATTGCTCGATGACTGAATGCTGAATCCGTGCTGGGGTAGCTGGCTGGCTAGGATGACAGCATCTCGTCCTGGCGCTCCTTTGCATTGAACTAGAAAATTTAGCGTGCTTTGCGCGCCCTACCGGGCATCACTAAAACCATATTTCATTCTCAATAACTAATAGATGAGAAGATAAAGATGGGCCTTTTGTTTATGGGACATCGCTAATGTGTGGTTTTGTGCAGAGCACACCGCACTCGTTGTTTTTGTTACTCGGACACTCTCAAAACTACGTTTTGGTGCAGCACACACCGCCGACGTCATCAGAGCCTTTTCCAACCTGACAGGGAACGAGGGCATGATAAATGAACGAATTTGGCCTTGCTTCATTCTGTTGTTGGAGTCCGTCGTTGCTACATTCTTATCAGTACCGTTCTTCTGCCAGATCTAGTCATCTTATTATCAGCCTCCTCAACAAGGCACGGTCCTGGTTATGTATGTCCTAGAGAACGGAAGCAATGCCATGACTCGTGAGCCAGCAGATGAAGCGGGCCTGCTGCCTGCTGGCACTGGAGCAGCAGCACGGAGTAAAGCAAGATGACCAAGTCCATGAACATATGTCGCTCTGTAGCAAAGCCGCGACGGCAAGGAACGCGCTGGAGCAGCCAGTGCTTGTCCACCACCAGGCAGCACATGCGTTGCAGTTGGCCGAGCGCGCTATTGTGTCGGAGACTGTTAGCATGGTCGTTGGCCAAGGGCACTATGCGTTCCGCGGGGGTGGTAAGACGGCGAGGATGCCAACGACGGCATAGTGCTGCCCACGCGAAAGCTCAAGTTGCTGCACAGGCATGTGACACTGAGCTTGGCCGTTTTGTCCAAGGGCATTTTGGCCTTTTTTATCCATAGTCTCTCTTCTTGCAAGACTTAAAAACTTAATTTAATAGATCAGTGTGTTCCACACAAAATCCACAACTATGTAGTGTCGACACGGCTAAACCAACGAGTGGAATGTGCTGCGCACAAAACCACCGTTTCTTGATGTCCTGGAAACAAAATTCCCGAAGATAAATGATCGTTCACATTGTCATGGTAATACAAATTGTGGCACTAACATTTGGGAAAAAAGCACTAACCGATGTACAGTAAATCGCATACACACAGTGAACATTTCATTTCAGATTATGAATCATCAAGCAAGGGCATACTATCAAAACAAAAATAAAGTAAAAAGCTACCTTGGTAATCTGCTTCCGATCGAGTCACTGTTCCTAGTAATCTGCTTTTGCTTATCAACAATCACATCGTGCCTCGCCGACAATATGCTGGCGCCGCCGACCACCATTGCTGTGCCATAGAAGACATTTAGAAGGCGTTGCGAAGAACGCAGCCATCGCCAGGTCCCTGGGAACCTGTTCGGACCTAATGAGCATTGTGACGTGGCCCGATCATCTACGTTGCAGGAAATACCCTAGGCCGTTCTCCATCTGCAAGTCCAACCACCGTCCGTTCGGACACGGAACATCCTGATCCTGTCTATGATCCACCATTCCCTGCAGAACTCCGGCCGTCGATTCTTGTTTGCCATCGGTGAGCACTGAACATTCATATGGTTCCTATCTCTTTCTCTGCTCTCTCTAGTTAGTCTGAGTCTGAGCAATCCAGTGCTTGTTTTTACCAGCCGCAGCCTCTCCATGACGGAAATTTGCTATCTCGCTTCCACCATGCATGTCTATCTGCACACCCAGATGCTTCTGGTACAGCAGATGCAACTCACGATCAACCAGCTTCTATTCAGCAGCAGAAACACCATTCGCTTGGCATCAGTATCAAGCGTTATGCACATCAATTAAGGTCAGCCCACAAATCCACCTCGTTTTCCATTATTTTATTGATCAAACATTGTGCTGATGTCATGCCTTGTCATTCATACATCATAAATCACCATTCTCTATTTATTCCTCAATCAAGAAGTATCTTTCAAATACATCATTGAGCTGCTCAGGCTGTCATTGAGACTCTGTACAGTTATATATATGCTGATCACTGCCGTTATCTTATTTCCATCATATCTGAATAGATGTAGCCTACTATATGGCAATGACGTTTAACATGCTACATGTCTTCTAATTTTTAGTTTAAAGATTAATTTTGACCAATCCCTGTTTACACTGCTTTTCAAATTATAAACAACATAGAGATGAACAATCAACTTTTTATGTGCCACGTTAACTTGATTAATAGCAATGTAATATGTTTTTAATTTATAATTTGCTTAGTTTAATAACATGTCATATACCACTAGATACTCTCACATGCTTATTCCTTTGCAAGGTAAGTTTTAAATGGTTTAATTAATATATGAGATATATTTATAAAATAAAAGAAAAAGTCTATATCACCCCCTAACTAAGGGGGTGGTCTACTTTACCCCCAAACTATGAAACGGTCTAATTTACCCTCTGAACTTTGCAAAACCGTCATAATCACCCATCGAGCAGTTTTGGACGGTGGTTTTGCTATAGCAACAGCTGTTTGCTACAGTAACAATGGTTTTATCTTTTTCTTTTTTTATTTATTTTGTCTGAATCTTTGAAAAATCATAGTAAATCACAAAAAAATCATAAAATGGAAAATTCAATTTTGTTGGCCTCCACATGAGTAGATCTACACAGTGAACATATAATATAGTATACTTTAGTACAAAGTTTTTACTGTAAATTTTGATCTATTTGCCCCAAAACTAAAATAAATCATGCTTGTAGTTGTTTTTCTTTGTATAGTGTACTGTTCTTAGTTGATTTTATTTGTTGCTTGTATGTTTGCCTACGTGTGGATCTTGCCATGAGTAGAACGAGAACCATTTGTGAGCGTTGAAGATTGGAAGGTGATGACCAGAAGCAAAGTATGAGGAAGTTTGAACAAGTGTTAAGGCAAGTATAGCATGGGCCTACCTTGATGTCCTATTCACTTTAATCATCTACTCATTTGCATGTGTCTAACTTTGATAACCCTAAGGATATCCTAGCTATTTGATGACATGTTACCTTGACTCCTATGGGTTAATTGCATATGGGTAGATTGCTAGCGCTCTAATTGAACATGATCTATACGAAGGTTAATTGTTCTGCGGAACAAAAGGTGAAACATGCTTTATAACAACTGATCCATAGGGTGAAGGTGCAAATGACGTTGGTCATGGTGCCCTAAACCCTCCGTAAGGACTTATCTGTAGGGCAAAAGCTGGGACTTACAGTGCAACCGTGAGAGTCATGGCTCTAACTTGTTCAGTAATAGGATCTTTTCTAACAAGCTAGAGGTAACCTTTGTGGCGCAAGAGGGGCTTGCCACTTTGGTATAAAACTCCCTCTATTCTGGTGTGTATAGCCTGCGGGAATTGTGCCATAGAAAGGGAGGTTCTCTATATTTGCCTGCCGAGGAAACCTTGCGGCCCTAACTTGTTAGAAGAGGCCTATGAAAGGCTCCATAGTGTACCCTGCCCACTCACCTTGGGAGTGTTAGGGGGTTGACGGACCCCGGGTATATGGGCAACACGACTCGCGGTGAAAGTGCACAACCTCTGCAGAGTGTAAAACTAGTATACTAGCTATGCCCACGGTCACGAGCGGCCCGAAAAACTCACAAAATAAATGGTTACTTGACATGTGGATGACTTATGATGATGATGATGAGATTATAATGATAATCAATTTCTCTTCTTAATTCTAGTAGGTGATCATGTGTTGCGTCCTTCTTCTCTCTCCATGATGATCGTTGCGCTGACCACCATAGAAGTTGCCGCAATGTATAGCATCATGTCTTCGTGCTTCTTTGGAGGTGTGAGAACGGGCGAGGAGTTGAGGTAGGTCTTAAGGCTTTCAAAAGCCTCCTTGGCTTCCTCTATCAACTTGAACTTGCCTGTCTTCTTTAATAACTTGAAGAAGGGAAGCTCTTTTTCACAAAGTCATGATATGAAACGATTGAGGGTTGCCATGCAACCTGTTAGTTTCTACACATCTTTGACACATTGAGGAGGGCCCATCTCGGCTATAGCTCGAATTTGCTTGGTGCTGGCCTCGATTCCGCGATGACTGATGAAGAATCTGAGTAGTTGTCCTGATGGTGCTCCGAATACACACTTGTTTAGGTTCAATTTTCACTTCCACTTCTTCAGATTCTCGAAAGTCTGTTTCAAGTCTTTAGTTAGTGTGTCTAGGTTCTTTGTCTTTACTACTACGTCATCCACTACTACGTCAAGTCTTCAGTTAGTGTGTCTAGGTTCTTTGTCTTTCCTTCACGACGCGTTCCCCCAGTAGGTCCACGCCCTACTTCTTCGCCGATGTCACCAACGCCGATGACCTCATCATGGCGATGAGGCCCTCGAACGACATCTCGTGCTCCATGTCGAGGCTCATCGGCTCTCCTTCCTTGCCAAGTCTGATGTCGTCAAAGGGGAATGGCAGGTCCCGGTATCCTCCAATGCAATACCTGCTTGCATCATGGATATCACAACCTTACTGAGTCTGACAAATTTAAACAAAATCCATTCACATAGTACATAGTGTGTGTATATATATATGCATGGCGTACTGAGCTCGGGGGTCCCGGTAAGGCACCGTTGTGTCGAAGAAGCGCGCCATCATGTCGACCACGTCCACCTCGCTTGGATATGCCAGTAAGCTTGTCACTCGCATCAACCCTCTTCCTCTTCTTGCCACCCTCGGCATCCTTCAAATCAACTGACGGCCAATCAGGGTAGGTCAACCCAAGCAAGTCGAAGCATCGATTCACTCAATGGCGATCGGCCAAGGCAATCTTTATCGCCTTGTTCTCAAGGGTCCCAAGAGCCCCAATAAGTTCCTCCACAGACTCGGCAACCATCTTATACATAGTTTTAGCCCTGCTGAATTTTTTTGTTCGGAACAATATGATTTTACCCTTCTAGAGCACCTTAGACCAAGCCTGCTTAACATCCACGCCAAGCCGCTTCAAACCACATGCCCGATACTTCTCTTCATCTTTAACCGTGAACCAAGCCTAGTTAGCCCTCAAAGGCAAAACCTTCTCGCAAACAAACTCCGCAACCAAGTCACGCACACTGATGGCGCGACAAAATCCTAAGCGCATCAACAGAAGCGGCACAACCATCAGTCATGACACCATCAGCAGTCACGCTATCGAGCCTCAACAGCTTCCCACAAAGACTGGACTCGCCCTCCAACCTCATATAAAACCAGTTGTCAGTCCAAGGCGAGGCCCACTTGTTCTTCTGGGCCTGAACAGGAACCTCTGCACCTTGACGGTACACAAAAGTATAGACTCCAAACAGCCCCAGGATGCTCTTACCCACGATGGTCATCTTACAAGGCTGAGGATGAACCCGGTGAAGTTGGATGAAACCCTCGAGGTCCGGCTCAACCCCCTATGACTTGCAACCCTAGACATAGATATTGAGCTTCACAAAGCTAGAGGGATTCAACTGATGGAACTTGAGGTTGAAGTGCTTCAAAACTCCAATAACAAGCGGGTGCGGTGGAAACCTCAACCTAGCCACAAAAACTCCTTGTAGAAAACAACCTCATCAACATGAGGATCAGGAATAGTCTCCCCCTCCGATGGCCTCGCAAGGTCATGCGGAAACAAACCCCACTTCGCGAAATCACCCAGATCACTCGAGGTAACCCTTGAAAGACCAAACTTGAAGCTCACTCTAGCATTTGAGGCACAGTCAGCAACATCCGTGCCATTAGCAAGCTTTGCGGTCTTCTTCACGTGAGCCATCGAACTACAAAACAAAGCAACCAGTAAACCCATTAGTATAAACGAAACATGAAAGGACCCCAAGCATGAGCAACCAACAAGTACCTTAATGAGCACGAAGAGGCAGAGGAAGCCAGCAAAGCACAAACCCTCGCTCAAAAAGCAGCCCTCGCACAAAAAGCAGCCCTCACAGGAAATCAACCCTCGCTCAACAGTCTCAGCAGTAGCAAGCAGCCAGCTAACAAGAGGCGCAACAATGAAAGCCCTAAAACCTAACACAACTACTTATAGGCAACCAACAACCAAACCAAAAGAAAGCAGGCGGCGCATGCCCATAGAAAACCGGAACCAAGAGAGCGCCACACTTCCCAAGAAAAAGGCAATACTGCCTCCGACAATCACATGCCACAAACAAGAGTACACTAGGCCCAAATGCACCAAACCAATAAAGGCCTAGCTCCGGTCGAGCACGATAGGGGCGTCGCTGGACCAGGCCACAAGCTAAGTACCCTTGCATGCCTTCCTCCCCAAGCTATAACATTGCTCTGACCCATCATGCCGGGCCTGACCCTCGAGGGGCTACTGTTGGGGGGAGGCCTCCCCACTGCGCTCCTCCCCTAACCCTCAATCCGACACGGGCCTAACTAACCTGCCTCATCACGAATACTAACCCCCATGACCAGGATGTCTTGCTTTTTGTATTCCATCTTTGTGTCTAGGTGTGGCGCTCGAAGATCAACCAAGCCTAAAGAGTGTGGATGGAGAGGAGCCGGACGCTGGCAATGGGGCGGACCCTCACTGGGAATGCATGAAGGTTCAGCACCCACAACAAGGGGGGACCACCTCGTCGAAGGGGGTAACCCTGTCAAGACGGATGGGCAAGGGAATTGTTGGCCAGGGGAAGAAGATTACCGCCGTACCCTTTGAAAGTGTATAGTGTGTGCCCTCCAGGGTTTGACCCTAATGTAATTCCACCTTGCTCCCGGGTATGATCTATAAATACCCAGCTCGCTCGTGTAAGAAACAGGTCGATCTTTTCAGACCGATTTTAATGAGCATTTAATCCGCATTTTCCATTGCCCCATTACCTTTGCATGTCTCCACAAACCAGTTCCATTCCCTTCCCTGTAGGAAACCCTTGGCCTTTCCCCGTGCTCCTCAGCGAGGGAGAGAGGCTAGGAGTGACCCTAAGGGGGTGAGGATTCGGTGCCGCCATTAGGGTCATCCATGCACGCCAAGTCACCAACGGATCTGAGAAAGTTCCCTTCTTTTCGAGTCCCAAATCTCGACACATGATTCTGCAAGTTTGATTTCTTTGAGTCTGTGAAGCATAATATGAACAGGGGAGAGCGTACTGCCGCTGATCTAGTGGAGGATGCTGGATGCTCCCAAAAAGAGTTGAACTGAAGCAAGCTACTCTAGTTGACGAGATGGCTTGTCCGTATGTATTTTTCTTTTTTTATTCACTACCAAACATGCCCCTACGATGGCAAGGGACAAGGGATGTATAATTTATTTGGACTATGCTAACGAACTAGAATTTTTTTTGTGATTAAGTTAGAATTGGCCCAATCTTAAATCAAATTAGTTTCAATATTATTATTACTAATTAGAGGGCCCACGGAGGCTCCACGTTAATTCTTAACAGACATGCTAAGAAAAAAGATAAATGCTAGAAATTCTGACGTTGATTAAAAACATCCAACCATCAAATCTAAAAACTAGCCATTCATAACCATTAGATCTCATTTTGTTATTTAAGAATTTACCCACCTCTGCCATTATAGATAAAAAAGAGCGTAAAATCATATTGTTCCGAACAAAAAAATTTAGCCCCATGTACCCATCAAGGAGAAGACGTCGATCCCTAAATGGAAGTAATCAGTTTTTTGGGGAAAAATTACTGAATCAATAAGCCTGTAGAAATAAGTTCAAAATATCATCCCACGTTACTAGCTGATGGCTCAATGCATACACCTTTCCAGACGAAAAGGAAGCAACCCATTGTAATCAATTTCTTTGGGACCATTTGGACCAACTGCATTAAAGATTATTAAAAGGTAGCTTGGAGATTAAGAAAACTAGACTGTGGTAAGTGAATTGCAATAATGGTGGGTAGTAGTTTTTAGTGAACTCCAATGTATAGTCAATTTGTTCCTTTTCATTGAATGAAATAGTAACAATTCAACAAAAAATGGTCAGGGATGACAAGAATCTCAAATAGAAACTGCCATTATTAGTTGCGAATAGACCAATGAATGCATTCACCATTGTGCTACTCGAAGAATACACTAACTTGTTGTTCCTTGTATCTTTGCTTGGGTCCCCTCTCGTTTTCTAAAGGATGTCATTTTGAGGTTGTCTTAAGTCAAACATTTTAAACTTTAACTATAAATAAATTTTTTGGGTTGAGTTTGAAAATATGAAAGTTAGATGTAAGTAGATTCATCTCGAAACATAGTTTCACAAAATTATATATTGACTATATTTTATAAATATTTTATAGCAAAAATGAGCGATCAAAATTGTTTTTTTGAGACCGTGTCGTCGAAACCAGAGGGAGTAGCGTGTAGCGAGGGAAAAGTGATTAAAATGGGACCATACTATTATGTGCTTTACCAGCACAGGAAGAATATTGCAGAGGTCCTCGCTCTCTGATCTGATGATGCTGCTTCCTGCTGATGCGAAAGAGGGTCACAGGCTCACAGCACAGCGATGGTTACAGGCCGTGCAGCAACAAGTTGATAAGGCTTAGCCGGCAGCCCTACCTACTCCTACATGCTATTGTCGAGGATCTTGCAAAGTTAATAAGGCTAGGTGTGGTAGGTGAGGTGAGGACTGAGGACGCATGGAAAACGAAAGCAAGCAAACAGGGCATGGGGCATGGCTTAATTTGGTGTAGCGTTTACTCCGTAGCGGTCTGTTTGCATCGACGACATGAGCTCTGCATCGCGCCACGGTGTGGACCTCCTCGTGCTGGGACGCGCGCCTTCCATGGGGTGGTGCATCACCCGCCGGATCGAAGCCCGAACAGGGACCAATTGCAGGGCTTGCCGATCGAACGCCTCCAGCGCGCGAGCCCCGATCTTCATTCATGCAGATTGATACATGTGAAGATCGGGGCTTAGTAGATAAGTAGCTAGGCTTAGATAAACGAGAAAAAAATGGATGGCATGTTATTCGTGGGAGAGGAGATATAAATTACTTCCTCGTCCGTCCAATATATCTCACGCAGGACGAGGAAGATGGAGCATGCAACATCACACTCACTCGTCCGCAGGGCGCGGCGCGCAACGCCATAGAAGGACGGGAGGTCGAACCAGTGCACGGCCTGTGCCACGGTGATGAGGTCCACGCTGGCCTCACCGCCCAGCATGGCAACGAGGTCATCCTCCGCCTCCGGTCCTGTGTCGGGGGTGTGCAGGTACCGGACCTTGGGGTGTGGAGCGGCGTGTCGCAGCTGGTCCGCGGAAACATCCGTGGCCACCACGCTGTCGTAGTGCTCCGCGACCTGCACAAATTAAATAAACATGCATAGGTATATATGAAGAGCTTTGATCTGTGGAGACCAGATCGGAGCGATTGACTTACACCGATGGCTGCCTGCCCATTGCCAGTGCCCACGTCCCAAGCGCGGCGGTGGTCAACAGTCAGAGCCGCGAGCTTTGCAAACAGATCCTTCGGGTAATCTTTTCCAAACGGGCCGCCCGGCACGGCACTAGCACGGGCACGGCCAGGCATGGCACGGCCAGGCACGGGCACGGTTGGCACGGTGGCCCGCCGTGCCGTGCCTGATAGTGCCGTCGTGCCTAACTCTCGGCACTAGCACGGCACTATCAGGGCTCAACCGTGCCGTGCCGTGCCGCCAGGCACGGTGGCACTACAGTGCCCGTGCCGGCCTAGGCACTAAGGCAGATCACATTCACAGATTCACAGTTCAGACTTCAAAGTATAAAGCTAAGTAGCTAACTATCTAAATGACACAATAGTTAACCAAAATATAAAACTGGGAGCTTAGTGCAATGACTGCCTCATTTAAAACTTGCCTAGGTAAAACTCACCCTTGTGAGATAAAACCCTAGGCAAGAAAAGAGTACAGCCAAGCTCCATAATAGTTCAATGTTCTTAAATCACAGTTCAGTCTCACAGTCCAAGTTCTCATATTACAGAAAGTTCTACCAAAATGTAATGACTAAAGAAGAAGACTAATGCTTCAAAGCTTCAACCATCAAGCTTCAAGCTCCTTGAAGCTCCTTCAAGCTCCTGCTAGCCAGCTGCGAAAGAAGAACAGAGTTAGCATTATGCTTAGTAACTAGTTAGCAAAAGAAGATGAAGTTAGTGATTTACCTTGGCGGCAGGAGCACTAGTCAAGCCAGAGATCTTCAAATTCTTCTTCAAGCTCCTTGTCCTCAACATTGTGTTGCAGCCTTGCCTCCGCTAACTCCCAGTCCTTGATGCAGGTGAGCCACTCCACCGTCTCCGGCTTCAGCCTCCTCCGCCGCTCCTCGATGATCCTGCCAGTCATACTAAACGTAGATTCTGAAGATATAATAGACACAGGAGTAGTTAAAACATCTTTAGCCATGATGGACAACACTGGATATTTAAGTTTATGCTCATGCCACCATCTTAAGATGTCAAATGAATCATCTAACTGGCTAACAGTGTCACAGTCCAAGTATGAGACAAGTTTAGAAGCAATAGAAGCTGTAGAAGTAGCAGCATGCAGCAAAGCAGTAGCAGATGTATCTCTAGACAAGTTAAGAGTAGAATGCAGCATTGAAGTACCCCCACTAGAATCATCATCATCATCATATATTTCATCCCAAGCAGACCTTTTCTTACCAGACAGGTTTTGAGGGACAGTCCTCCTCAACCTAACAGCCCCATATTTCTCCTCATACTTATTGTAAACATCAGTTAGCCTTGCTCTAGTGCCAACCTGGTAAGCAGTATAATCTGTACTGGTAAGACTCCCCAGCTTCCTCAACACTTTAGCAAAACCTTTCATTTTAGCTCTAGGGTCTAAGATGAATGCAAAAGAATACAACAAAGGTATGTCCCTCCAGTATTTATTATATTTTTCTTGCATAGGTTGAACCACATCTCTCAGGTGAACATCATTAGCATAAGTTTTTAGGTGTATAGCTAACTTAATCAGGTAATGAAGCATAAGTGGAGATGTAGGGTAGTAAACACCAGACAAGGCTACAGTAGCTTCATAGAACAGTTCAAGAAACTTAAAAAAATTTTCAGCAAGAGCCCAATGTTGTTCAGTAAGAAGCAACTCACCTTGCTCACCTCTAGGATAGTTGGCATGTATGTAAGTAGTGAAAGGAACCTTGTGTGGAAACAAGTTCTTAAGCATTAGATATGTAGAGTTCCACCTTACATCCATGTCCAACTGAAACTTTCTTGGTCTAACAGCTGAAGCAATGCAGAAGTTCTTATATGCTGCAATTCTCTGGTTAGATGAGTTCATAAATGAAATTGCAGTTCTAAAAACTTCAATCAAAGGTTTCAGATATTCAAGTGCCTCCTTAACAATCAGGTTGATGATATGACATGCACAACGCTGATGCAAGAACATAGTGCTAACAGCAGACTCAGGTTGTCTTGGATCCTCTACAGGGACCTCCAGACCAAGATATTTAGATAAAATAGGTCTAAGCAAACGCATGGCAGCAACATTAGATGAAGCATTATCCAAAGTAATAGCAAACACCTTTTCAAGAACACCATATTCATGAAGAACAGAAAACACTCTATCAGCAATGTTCTGTCCATTGTGGGAACAGTCAATAAGCACAAGACCAAGAACCCTTTTCTCTAGTTGCCAATCAGGGTTTATGTAATGAGCAACAACACTAAGGTAATCCTCTTTAGCTTTGCCAGACCAAATATCAGAAGTAAGACACACACAATTAACAGCATCAGAAGATAGAACCTCAACAAGCTTGCTCTTTCTATCAGAAAACATTTTGGCTAAGTCTCTAGTTGTGGTTTGTGTAGAGACAGCCTTGAACTTAGGATTGTGAGCATTGACAATATAATCCTCAAAAGCAGCAGATTCACCAAAGCTAATAGGAACATCAACCCTAGAAAGCAGTCTACACAATTCATTACGAGCACGCATAGGAAATAATCCCAAGAACGCATAGAACCATCAGGATTAAAAGAAATCTGGGTCTGACTTAACCCTATACTTTTCCAGATGGGCCGAGCACGCTGGGCCGGCCCGAGCACGGCACTAGGAAGCACGGCCCAGGCACGGCCCGGCCCAGCCGCCATCGTGCCCGTGCCTGGCACGGCACGGCTCCGTGCCCGTGCCTGGGCCGCCAATTCGGCCCGTGGGCCGAGCACGGGCACGGCACGGAAACGAGCTTGGCCCGCCTGAGGCACGGAAATGAGCAGCCGTTGGATCCCTGGCCCCAAGTGATATCAGCCGTTCGATTTTAGGGTTGGAGTGGCCGGCTATATAAGGCGCCCACGCCCCCCCGGCCCCCCTCCAACCGGCCTCCTCCCCATTCTACAAACCCTAATCCTCCACCTCCTCCCCCGCCGCGGCTTGCTTGCTCTGTCTCTCGCGCCTTGCCCTCTCTGTCAGCCGTGGCGAAGGGAGACCAGCCGAGGCGAAGGCGACGGCGGCGAGCCGCCGTCGTCCCCACCCCTTCGCCGTCTCCGGCAGCGGCATCGGCAGCTACGACGCCGGAGCTCCGACGAACCAGGTAAGATCTTGACCTCTAGTCGTCATCTGTCCTCATCCTCACCTCTTCTCCTCGTCCTCCTCTGTCCGCATGTGCTGATTGATGATTCTCTCTTTGTGTTTTGTGCAGATCTGCTGATCCGCAGCTGCTGCTCGGAGCTGCTGCTGCTTCTCCGTCGCCGTCGGCGCCTTCTGCTAGGTAAGTGACTTCATCTTCTTTGCTTGCTTAGTTGCTTCTTCTTCTTGTTCTTACTTCTTCTTCTTCTTGTTCTCGCAGCCGGTTGAGGGTAGGGCTAGGGCCCGTGAGGAGGACGGCGGCCGCTGCCTCTGTCTCTCCCTCTGAGATGGAGACAGAGGCCAGTGTGACTGCCATGGCCGAAGAGATGGAGAGGCAGCGCGACCTCCCTGGTGACTCCGAGGACCAGTCCCTCCTCTTAACACATTTATCCCTATGACGACGAAGATGGCCAGTGCCACCTGAAGATCTACCAGAATACCGTTTCTTACAATGGATGCAGACAGCACTGACCCTTACCTTCTTACCTTTGGGACCCATCTTGAAGATCTTCTGGAAATCCTCCCAGACGTCAGATGTAGAGGGCCGTGAGACAGTGTCGCCGTCGGCGTCGCCGTCGTCGTCGCCATTCTCACCGTCTTCTTCAAGATCGATGAGGTCCTCTGCCGCAGCTCCTCCACCGGACACAGATCCACGGCCGAAGAGTTCTTCAAGCTCGTCCTCGCCCATGTCGTCGTCCTCAGAGTCACCAGGGAGGTCGCGCTGCCTCTCCATCTCTTCGGCCATGGCAGTCACACTGGCCTCTGTCTCCATCTCAGAGGGAGAGACAGAGGCAGCGGCCGCCGTCCTCCTCACGGGCCCTAGCCCTACCCTCAACCGGCTGCGAGAACAAGAAGAAGAAGAAGAAGTAAGAACAAGAAGAAGAAGCAACTAAGCAAGCAAAGAAGAAGATGAAGTCACTTACCTAGCAGAAGGCGCCGACGGCGACAGAGAAGCAGCAGCAGCTCCGAGCAGCAGCTGCGGATCAGCAGATCTGCACAAAACACAAAGAGAGAATCATCAATCAGCACATGCGGACAGAGGAGGACGAGGAGAAGAGGTGAGGACGAGGACAGATGACGACTAGAGGTTAAGATCTTACCTGGTTCGTCGGAGCTCCGGCGTCGTAGCTGCCGGTGCCGCTGCCGGAGACGGCGAAGGGGTGGGGACGACGGCGGCGAGCCGCCGTCGCCTTCGCCTCGGCTGGTCTCCCTTCGCCACGGCTGACAGAGAGGGCAAGGCGCGAGAGGCAGAGCAAGCAAGCCGCGGTGGGGGAGGAGGTGGAGGATTAGGGTTTGCAGAATGGGGAGGAGGCCGGTTGGAGGGGGGGCCGGGGGGGCGTGGGCGCCTTATATAGCCGGCCACTCCAACCCTAAAATCGAACGGCTGATATCACTTGGGGCCAGGGATCCAACGGCTGCTCATTTCCGTGCCTGAGGCGGGCCAAGCTCGTTTCCGTGCTGTGCCCGTGCTCGGCCCACGGGCCGAATTGGCGGCCTAGGCACGGGCACGGAGCCGTGCCGTGCCAGGCACGGGCATGGTGGCGGCTGGGCCGGGCCGTGCCTGGGCCGTGCTTCCTAGTGCCGTGCTCCGGCCGGCCCAGCGTGCTCGGCCCATCTGGAAAAGTATACCTTCGGGTAGGCTGGCCGTGCCGCGGCGTACACGGCAGCCTGCTCGCTGAATAGCCCGGCCATCTGGTCTAGGCCCCGAGACCCCAACAATGGAACACGGGAGAGTGGGAGACAACTGCACAACCGGACTTCTCTTTTAATTTGGCTGTGAGATCTAGATCTGGCCGCGGAAGCACTTGAGGGCAGGTATAGCCAAGCTAATGCTGATGCGGAGGAGAGAAGAGAGGAGAGATATGTGAGCTTGGCTCCTATATAAGTACCAAGCTGGACATCGAAGCATAGGTATTAGTGGGCCTAAGTAGCAAGTGTTGTGATTAAGAATAGAAGAGATACTTTTTCTACTACCACATAAAAAATAACAAGGAGTATCATCAGTGTTGCCCTGCCCCACGGCAAAAATAAAAATACCATAAAAAAACATCCCCGTTTCCATCCAATCCGAAAAAAACAAATACAGCAAAAACAAGGAAATTAAATACTGCAAAAAAGGTATGGCAAAAAAGGCAAAAATAAGCTCTTCCACATCCCCGTCAGAAACAAACTCTTCCACGTCCCCGTTTCCAAAAAAAAATGTCGTTTCCAAAAACGCAAGTACAACAAAAAAAAGTTTGCAAAACAAATATATATGGCGAAAAAACCGTTTTAGAAATAAAATCATCTAGATCGAAAATCATATAAAGCAAAAAACTGTTTTTCAAAACAAAATATTCCACATCCAAAATCATATAAGCAACTGATTACATGCCGATGAAACCGAACAACGAGTTTGGCCCTGCTAAACTTGGTCTCTTGACTGACTACGGCGTTGAGTCCAATCAGCAACCGCGTATAAAGCCACGGGTGTTTTCATGATGTTCTGGAGGATGTAACTGATGAAAGGGCACGTTACTAGATGCCTCGTCGTCCGGCACACATTGGCCTGCATAAGGTCGCATGCCTCCATGGCGGTGGCCGAAGACGGCGAAGATGAGGAGGAATTGACTTGAGATGCCTTCGAAGACAAGGAGTTGGTAGGTGGAGATGTTGTTAACGGTGGTGAAAAGAATGAAGAGGAGGTGCAGCATATGTACTCATAACTATCAGAGAAGTTCACGTCATAGAACGAAGCGACGGCGAGGGCAAGCAGGATGCGAGGACCAGTGTGGCAAAGGTGGTGGAGATCATCTGTGACAACGGAGTGTCCTTGTGGCTTTGCTGATGAAATGCAAGAGCCTTGTGATCTTGATATGTCCTTGTTCGATGCCAGACTGTAATTGCTTGATCATAGCTCTTGTACCACAGACATCGAACAAAGTTGCTGCCATAGGCCTCCAATCCGATCTTTGTTGGTTAGCCATCACTATAGAAAATTTAAATTAAAAAACAATAAGATGATTGTAACGTTTATTAAATCCAAACTGTAATAAATTAACAAAAATCAACCCAATGTCAGCTTATATGTTACTATCAAGCTGATTGGAAATCTATATCCCTCAGATATCCCTTTTTTTGCTCAAGCATATCACATATGCTGTATGCATCTATGACATGCTATAAGTAAGAAATGGACCAATGGAGGCAATATAAAGACTAAAATTTATATACCAGTTTCACCAATGTTGTGTAATCCCTCAAATTTCCTGTAATCTGAATTGATTTCATTTGACAAAGGCATTCGAACTGCACACCCCCTTTGATCGTATTTCTATAACTTCAGTAAAGAGAATTCTAAATGCCAAAAAAAATCAAAACATGTAAGTAATAGTGAGTCATTAGTAAGAAATGTGTGTGGACCCTTCGTTCAGGCCAACCTATAGGCTAACACATTTGAATTAGACAGAGAAAAAACATAACAAAATGAGTTTGGATACTATGAGAGCTTCAGATTATGGCAGACTGGCAAAGTGACATTTCAGATGGATCTATTTGGAAAAAAGATCAAAGCAACATATTTGCAGGCCTTAGCATATAAGTAAGATGTCACACCCAAAATTTCCTATTTTGGATTGTGCATGAAAAACACTAAATAAAATAAATGATTTCAATATTTGAATAAATTTATTAGATAAGTTAAGTTGCTGCTAATTTAAATATAGATAATTGTGGTTTTAAACTTTTCCATATTAATTTGATAATGTGGTGTCACACCCAGTTTTCTAAAGAACAAAACCAGGCTAATCATATGTGTGCCCAGGAAGTCCACACATATGCCAGAATGAAAAAGTATCGGAAACAATGTTATTATATAACGTATACATAGCTAAATTAACACTTACATCAGAGTATCGCGGAACGGTGACTAAACTTCAGGCTCCATTCTTCTCAGGGACGACTGACTGGGGGTAACATATGCCTAGCACTTCTACTAGTCATTTAGAAACTCCACTACACCTTTGTCCTTCGTCCGAGTAGCATCTTACTACACACTGGAGTGTGGGGGAAATAGCAAGAGTGAGTCCATGTCGAACTCAACAAGTATAACACAGGGTTCATGAGGCTCAAAAAGGCTAGACATTGTTTGACTGCATTTAGCTTTTATTCATCATGTAATTAGCAATGGAGTAGCATCAAGGTAATCCAATCTCATTGATGAATCAATGATCAATTGTAATAAGGATAATGAATAGCATTAACATGAGCATAATAATAACCAACAATAATTAAGCATGATATAATAATGGTGATCAACTATTCTGTAAGAATCCCCAAGGCCGCTCGTATCCGTGAGCACGGCTAGTATACCAGTTTTTAACTCTGCGCAGAGGTGTACACTTTCACTGTGAGTCATGATTTCCAAATGCATGGGTTTGCAAGGCCCAAAACATCGGAAACCATATAAAGCCATTCAAAAGTTCGTCTAACAAGTTAGGGCCATTAGATTCACTCGGCAGGCAGATGTAGAACCCCCCTTCCCAGTGGCACAACAACCGCAGCCTATACACACTAGGCCAGGGGCTCGCCCTACACCCAACGTGGCAAGCCATTCTTACGCCATTTAAGGTAACCGCTAACAAGCTAGAAAAAGGTCTCTTGAACAACTAGAGCCAGAGCCATATAGCCCTCACAGCTGTACTGTCAATCCCGGTTATCACTTACAGGTAAGTCCTTACGGAGAGTAACTAGAGCATCAAAATAACCCACATGCTCTAGCCCCCTTACAACAGTAATAAAATCATCTTAATTGGTTGATTGCATAATCCATTAGTCAAATTACAAGATCATTGTTCATAATTAAGCGCTAGCAGTAGCTACCCAAATGCATACCCAAGGTTGACAAGGAATCAAGATATCAAAAGCTAAGTTATAATCTCTATGGTTGTCAAGGAAGACACATGCATATGTATGATAATTTCAGTGAATAGGTAACAAGGATGGTCCCATGTTATACTTGCCTTAATCAAAGTTCTCCGATAGATACTGCTGGTCCGGCTCAAAATAATACTCCTAATCGTCGTAGTACTGCTCACCGTCTAAATTCGATCACCAAGCATCAACATACAAACATTCCGAGCAAACATACACGAAGCAAACAAAAGATACAATTAGAACAGTACACCAACAGTAGAAAAACATTTAGGAAAGCTTACAAAACTATTCTACACGTTGCTACGATTACAAGAACATAAGAAACGTCGATAACGGAACTATCGTTAAAAAGAAAAAGACTATCGGAATATTTATATTATAAAAGGAACCACTACATACTTGATTTATTTTAGCTAACAAGATCATGGAAAAGTAATTAGTTCAGATTAGACAAATCGTATTTGGACTCAACACCGAGTCGAAACTAACCATAGTTTATATATTTTATAAATATTTCCACACAATATTTTATTAAGCAAGTTATGATTTATCTGTGCAAAGAAAATAATTAAACATGTGAGAACTTCTACTCGAACTAGATAGGACATGTGTTCAAGCTAATAAATTATAATTAAAAAAAATACATTGATGACAGAAGTTAAATCATGTTAAACTTTGACTTAGCAAAATAAAATGACATGCGAGAACACCTATTTTTGAGTTTAATATATATGCAACGTGGTTTATCTAATCAAGTTATAAATAAAGAAATATATTCATGTAGCAGTTAATCATATTTAAGTTAACAATTAATCATATTAATTCTTTTGTGTAAAATGTCGAACAAATAAACCTATATTGATTTAAGTTATAAAACTAGTTGCAAGCATATATATTAATTAAATTAATATTTTACTATGTTCAGAAAATATGTGATATGAAAAACATCTGCACTGACATAAGGATCACACCGATACAATGAAGTCGATACGAATCTAACGCAACTGAAATCGAAACAGAGCAAACCGGAGTAAAAACAAAGAAATAACGCGGCTACACTTACATTCAGAACTATGTCAACCAGGGCAGCTCGCAGATCAGTTCAGCCTCCCAACAAAGCCGCACCAGAAACACCAGAAAAGCTGCAACCTGCTGTGTGGACGACTGAACGTGCACGCTCCTGGATCAGGCAACTCAGAATGATTGATCTTGATAAAGTGGCACGCGGCACAGAAGGTTTACTCAGAGTCTCAGCGAGAGCAGATATGCTCGTGTCCGTAGTAACTGCATGCACATTTTGAAGCAGCTTGTCCCATCTCCATAATTTTTCCAAGAGATCTTAGTGCCTAGCAGATTGAATATTTGAATACTCAATTAAACCGCAATTTGCAAATCCCAATTCGCAAATGATGTCCGTCCGAGTCTCTGAGATTTGAATCACTTATTAACCCTCGGTAGGCTATGCGGATCAGTGGATCACGTTCAGCTTCAGAGTCCAGTCGTATGCAGATGATCTGCCGCCTGCCTGATCTGCAGATCACGTCACCGTGCGAACAGGGAGAGTGGTGTGGCGGAGCGCTCGGACTGCCCGGCCGGCGACTCGCTTCCCTGGGTCGCGTACAAGGATTGAAGGAAAGGAGTCCAACCGTCAAACTCGAAGGAAAGGAAGCGGCGCGACGGCGGCGAACGGCAACAGCGGCGGCGGCAGCAACAGCGGCGGCGGCGGCAACAGCGGAGGCGGCGGCAATAGCGGCGGCGGCGTAGGGCTTGGAAAACAGGGCTAGCAGGCAGGCCAGACATATATATAGGGAGGAAGACTCTCCACCTTCACGTCAACTAGCGATATGGTGCTAATTGACGTTGCACCCTCCATCTTTACTAATAGGCCTAATTAATTATTAAAGCCCATTAGTAAATAAATGAATGGACATTTAGGATTATTGCACACAAGCTTTGGTGGAAAATGAGATATTTATTATTTTCGGAATTAATTAATTTCGTGGATAAAATAATTCTAGAAAAGTCCAGAATTATTATTTAAGACGCGAAAAGTACTCCGAAAGCTCCGAAAATTCGAGGGAATTTTCTAGAGACATTATGGAACATGAGGAACCCAAATAAAGTATTTGGAGCTTATGAAAAGATGGATGAAGAGATCAAGGAAAAAGATTAAGCTCACGGAAATTAGAATTTTGAATCCAGAAAATACCAAAAAGTTTTCCAATGAGAAGTAAACGTCGTCCTATGGTATTTTGAAAATAATAGCACTCACCAACACCAAAGACAAGCATCACACAAACACCACATTATCAAATTAATATGAAAAAGTTTAAAACCATAATTTTCTATATTTAAATTAGCAACAACTTAACTTATCTAATAAATTTATTCAAATATTGAAATTATTTATTTTATTTAGTATTTTTCATGCACAACCCAAAATAGAAAATTTTGGGTGTGACATGTGGTGTTTGTGTGATGCTTGTCTTTGGTGTTGGTGAGTGCTATTATTTTCAAAAATACCATAGGACGACGTTTACTTATCACCGGAAATTTTTTTTTTGGCATTTTCTGGAGTTAAAATTTCAATTTCCGTGAGCTTAATCTTTTTCTTTGATCTCTTCATCAATCTTTTCATGAGTCCAAACCCATTTAGTTGAGTTCCTTATCTTTCCAAGAGTCTCTAGGATTTTTCTGGTGATTTTTCTGAGCTCAGGGCTATTTTTCGCGACCAAAAAGGTAATTTTAGATTTCCTAGAATTATTTTATTCGCGGAATTAAAATAATCCCGAAATTAAGAAATTCCGAAAAGTTTCCAAACCCTACAACTATATATATGCCGGCGTAGCCCTCGACGCCCTGATTTCAGAAGTACAACTCTTATCGCGAACCGTCGCGTCCCGACGCTAGCCACCACCACCAAGAGGTAGCCCTCGTCGTTCCCTACACCGTGGTATATCCGTTTGCGCAAATCCATCGCTGCTTCATCGAGTTCCCATCTCATCTTGCTTTTCTCCGGTGAGGTTCCACCATGGCTGACCGGAGCTCCTCCAAGCTCAAGGTAGAAGATGATACTATTTACAGTTTTGCCACTAAACTTGTTTTGATCATAAAATCTTCGTTTTAACTCCGATTTGACCCGTTTAAGTTGCGTTAGTTTCGTATTTACGAGCTCTACATGTTAGTATAGCTGTACAGTAGGTTTGAGAAATTTAATTTTTGAGATTATATTAAAGTAATTATTTATCTATAGGAAACCTTAGAAAATTCATAACTTTCACGTTTTAAATCCGAATTTCATGATCTTTACGTCTGTGTGACCGTAGTAACGTGTAGAAGAGTTTTACAAACTTTTTATACTGTTTTGCTACTGTTGGCGTACTGTTATAATTATGTTTCTTTGTTTGCTTCGTGTATGATTGCTCGGATGATTGTGCGTTGATGCTTGATGATCAAGTATAGACGGTGCGCAGTTTCTTGATGATCAGGAGTATTATTTTGAGCCAGACCAGCAGTATCACCCGGAAAGCTTTGATTAAGGCAAGTATAACATGGGACTATCCTTGTTGTCCTATTCAGTGAAATTATCATACATATGCATGTGTCTTCCTTGACAACCATAGAGATTATAACTTAGCTATTGATATCTTGTTTCCTTGTCACCTATGGGTTGTGCATTTGGGTAGCTATTGCTAGCGCTTAATTATGAACGATGATCTTGTAACTGGATTAATGAATTGTGCAACCAACCATTAAGATGATTTTATTATTATTGAAAAGGGGGCTAGAGCAAGGGGTTATATTGTTGCTCTGGTTTCTCTCCATAAGGACTTATCTGTAAGTGATAACCGGGATATACAGTACAGCTGTGAGGGCTATATGGCTCTGGCTCTAGTTGTTCAAGAGACCTTTTCTAGCTTGTTAGTGGTTACCTTAAATGGCGTAAGAAAGGCTTGCCACGTTGGGTGTAGGGCGAGCCCCTGGCCTAGTGTGTATAGGCTGCGGTTATTGTGCCACTGGGAAGGGGGGTTCTACATCTGCCTGCCGAGTGAATCTAATGGCCCTAACTTGTTAGACGAACTTTTGAATGGCTTTATATGGTTTTCAGTGTTTTGGGAGTAATTAACCCATGCATTTGGAAATCATGACTCACAGTGAAAGTGTACACCTCTGCGCAGAGTTAAAAACTGGTATACTAGTCGTGCTCACAGATACGAGCGGCCTTGGGGATTCTTACAGAATAGTTGATCATAATTGTTATATCATGCTTAATTATTGTTGTTACTATTATGCTCATGTTAATGCTATTCATTATCCTTATTACAATTGATCATTGATTCATTAATGGGATTGGATTACCTTGATGCTACTAAATTGCAAACTATATGATGATTAAAAGTTAAATGCAGTCAAACAGTGTCTAGCCTTTTTGAGCCTCATGAACCCTGTGTTATACTTGTTGAGTTCGACATGGACTCACTCTTGCTATTTTCCCCACACTCCAGTGTGTAGTAAGATGCTACTCGGAAGAAGGACAAAGGTGTAGTTGAGTTTCCAAAAGACTAGTAGAAGTGCTAGGCATATGTTACCCCCAGTCAGCCATCCCTGAGAAGAATGGAGCCTGAAGTTTAGTCACCGTTCTGCGATACTCTGATGTAAGTGTGAATATAGCTATGTATACGTTATATAATAACATTGTTTCTAATACTTTTTCATTCTGGCATATGTGTGGACTTCCTGGGCACACATATGATTAGCCTGGTTTTGTTCTTTAGAAATCCGGGTGAGACATAAGAAATGGACCAATGGAGGCAATATAAAGACTAAAATTGCAGAGCTCCTAATACTATAATATGTCAAAATATGAACCAAAACTAATGATAAACTTAAAAGAGAGAAAATGCAGAATGTCAATGATATATACCAGTTTGACCAATGTTGTGTAATCCCTTAAATTTCCTGCAATCTGAATTGATGTCATTTGACAAAGGCATTCGAACTGCACACCCCCTTTGATCGTATTGTGATAACTTTAGTAAAGAGAATTCTAAATGCCAAAAAAATCGAAACATGTGAGTAATAGTGAGTCATTAGTAAAAAATGTGTGTGGACCCTTAATTCAGGCCAACCTATAGGCTAACACATTTGAATTAGACAGAGAAAAAACATAACAAAATGAGTTTGGATACTATCAGAGCTTCAGAATATGGCAGACTGGCAAAGTGACATTTAAGAAGGATGTATTTAGAAAATAGATCAAAGCAACATATTTGCAGGCCTTAGCATATACTTCTATATACCTTAGCATATACTTCTATATATTGCTTTAGGCATTAGTATTAAGAAGGTAATATTCAATCCATTAAAATAACATCTATAAAATATCTCAAAGTTCATAAAATAGACAACAACAACAACAACAACATAGCCTTTTATCCCAAGCAAGTTGGGGTAGACTAGAGATGAAACCCAAAAGAGACGAGAAACAGGAAGACACAAAAAAGGACATAAAGGGAGATAAAAAGAGGTCACGGTTCCGGCACGTTGAATATAATACTTCTATATATTGCTTTAGACAAATGTAAGAATATAATACTTACTTTCGCCATTACACCATTTTAAGATGCCCATCAGGGTTCGTGGAAGCAACCATATTGCTCTTTAAAAAAACATATTAATAGCTTCTCCCCGTGATTCTATCAAATGCATCCAGATGTCTTTATTCCACAATCCTAAAATTTAAAATAGATGCACAAAAGTTGAAAAATTAAAGCATATGTAAGCTATAAATAAATAAATCACCAATATGCATAGACGATGCTTACCTAGATATTGAAAACATACAAGAACTGGCACTATTTCCCTAATCTGGGCTAGTGTATAGGTACTAAACATTTCCACAAACTTCTAAGACTTATCTCAAAGGTTCAAACCTGTATAGGTGGACATGTAATGGATTAGTGTGGATAATTTAGATGCATATTCGTGAGTCACTTTAGATTCAACAACAAAGCTCGATAATTTGGATGCGTATTTATGGCTTTACTAGGAGATGTATATTGTAACTAGTTTGTAATACCATAATTTTCTAAACCTACTATGTCAAAATAGGCCTTGAATAGATAGAGTCAAGTGAATAATGTGCATTAAACTGCAAAATAAATGGTATATGTGTTCACTAACTTGACCAGGTGTTGACGGCAGCTGTTTGTTGAGCATGGACCAAGGATCATCTTCGTTGAGTGGGCTCACATGATGTTGGTAGAAGGAGGCTCTGGTCCGTAGAGCTAGGTCTTCAAATCTTGTAGTGATTAGCACCCAATTGCCCTGTTGATTTTTACTTGTATTTCTGACTGGAACACTAAGCACATTGCTCCATGCTACATTACTCCACACATCATCCAGGACCAGGAGAAACCTTCCTGTGGACAAGGTTTTGGTGAGCCTCCGTGAGAGGAAGGGTCTTGCCTTGCACCCCACCATAGACTCCCCCGGCATGCTCAATTGCTGTCCTGAGAAGCTCAACCTCGTCAAAGTGTTGGGTGATGCTTAGCCATATCTTCACTTTCAATTGCATTTCTGACTGGAACAATAAGCACATTGCTCCATGCTACATTTCATAATATATTTATTTATTAGTTACATGAGGATTTTAGAAATATTTTTATTTAATTTTTTATAATGGCTTGAGGTCGATATTTACTTTATGTTACCTTTTTATAATGGCATATGTGATTATTTGAATGCAAACTTAGTAGTTATTTTTTATTATCTTTCCTAATGGTAGATGCGAGTAACATGTAAATAAATTAGGATATTTTAAATTATCCTTCATAATGGCTAAGATTGATAGTTTAGGTATAAATTTATAGCGTTACTTTAAATTTTCATTCATAATTATAGACGTGGTTTAAGGATTATGCTGAATTATCTTCAATGAATAAACAATAAAAGTACAGAAAAAATGCCAAATAAATAATTAATTGTTTTGGCACTGTTGGCGAAACTTGTATGTTTTTTTAGACTGCCAGTTGTCAAACCTCTTTTACCGGCAGTCCACACATGTGTATCAATTTTGTTCAGGTCGATAAATTACATCTAGGTTTTATTAATAGAATAACTTTATTTCTATTTGGTTTTTTATTAAAATATTAACTAACGAAAGAACGTCACGGGCTGGTATCTTGTATCAATACATTGCACAATCGTTAACGTGATCGGTGAGGGCCAGATATTTTATTAAGATATGCTAACCAACCTTTAAGGTGATCGGTTGTATCTATTAGATATTTTTGTTATTAACCAATAGCCCATTAAATATCTCCTGTGCGGCCAATTTTTTTTTGGCAACGATATTTTAGGCTAACTGCTGATCTTGAAGACTACTCCCTCCATCCCAAATTATAAGGCATTCCAAGAATAAGGATATTAAGTTTGACCAAATTTATATGATAAGATAATAATATTTATGATGTCAGGTGTACCGCACCATCAAGGCAGCCGTAACCTTGCCGCATACAGACAAGCATGGGTACTCGAATTCATTTCTCTATTCTAACGCTTATTTTTGCCTGATTTCTAATTATCTTGCTGTCTTTCTCGTAGTCGGCGTCACATGCGGGCTAGGAGTGCACCATGTTCATGGCATATGCTATGGCCCACAAGGGCAAGGTGACGTTCGACGTCTCCTACAACCCGGAGGACCCGCCCGAGGCGTACAGCAACCCGTCCATCTACACCCGCATCAATGAGTACACATCGGCGGCAAGGGCTCTCCATGGAGACGACTACGACCCGAGCTCCCAGGACTTTGATTCAGAGGTCGTCATGAGGATTGGAGGAGGCAAGAAGCATGGGCAGTACTATCTTGGCGACAGCGTCATCGATGCTACCTCTACTCCCACCCTCTCCCAAATCCGAGCACAGAGCACGAACGCAAGCATTCCCATACGTCCACGGCCAGAGACTTCATAGCAGTGGATTTTATCACTCCAGGTGATTCCTGTTTTATTCGTCATACATTGATATTTACATATCTTAGCTTTGTATTGTTTAAACATTGTGGTGAAATATTGCAGACCCAGATTGAGCAATTGGAGGCCCTGCGGGAGGCCGATCGCCAGAGGATGGAGGCTATGGAGGCCTAGCGCATTGCGATGGAGCAGAGGCAGCAGCAGCAGATGGCGGAGGTTCTCCAGTACATACAAGCTCTTGGGCAAAAGACGGATGTAGCTCCGCCAGCTTCGCTATTCGTTTCACCGCCACCTCCACCTTTAGGGCATTCTACTCCTGTAAGTATGAATATGATTGTTTAAGTTTATATGTTCATGCTTAGAGCCAAACTGTAACACTACTTGTAGCCTAGTGGATTATTGTCTCACATATGCAATGTCTTCTCCTTTGTGCAGCCTCAATCGGCGGGTTCGAATAATCCACCTCTCGGGCCCTCGAATGATCCAGTTCATGGTACACCACAGTCTCAGTGGGGAGCTTGGGGATCTGGGTAGTTGTCTTTCTAGTTGTTGTTCACTTGGTGATGGACTTGTGATGCACTAGTGTTAGTTATTTGGACTTGTGATGAACTTGTCTTAGCTATTTGGACTTACAATGCACTTATGTTATATATGTTGTGATGCATCTGATCTATATGAGATATTTATGATGTATGTGAGATATATGTGATGAATTTGATATATATGTGAAATATTATTTTTGTCGCGATGGAATGTAAAAATTCAAAAAAATGGGGCGGTTATGGTCACTTTGCCGAGTGTAACACTCGGCAAAGGAAGCCTTTGCCGAGTGCAATCACAAAAACACTCGGCAAAGCTGGGAAAAGCAAGCCAATTTTACAAATTTCCCAGCTTTGCCAAGTGCGAGGAAAGAGGGCACTCGGCAAAAAATTTTTTTTTGCTTTGCCGAGTGTCAAGCAGAGGACACTCGGCAAAGAATTTCCAAAAAAAAATTTGTTTTCTTTGCCGAGTGCCAGTCATAGGGCACTCGGCAAAGAATTTGTTTAAATTTTTTTTCTTTGCCGAGTGCCACTCAGATGGCACTCGGCAAATAATTTTTTAAATTTTTTTTCTTTGCCGAGTGCCATTTGGAGGGCACTCGGCAAAGAATTTTCAAAAAAAATTGTTTTCTTTGCCGAGTGCCAGCCAGAGTGCACTCGGCAAAGAATTTTTTTAAAAAAATTTCTTTGCCGAGTGCCACTCAGAGGGCACTCGGCAAAGAATTTTCAAAAAAAAAATTCTTTGCCGAATGTTGGGCTGTGGGACACTCGGCAAAGAATTTTTTTTTTAAAAAAAATCTTTGCCGACTGCCCACCTGTGGGACACTCGGCAAAGCACCCGTTAACGTTATCTCTCCCGTCACGGTAACTTTTCTTTGCCGAGTGCTGTCGTGGCACTCGGCAAAGCCTTTGCCGAGTGTCCGACAAAAAACACTCAGCAAAGAGATCTTTGCCGACGAATTTTTTGTCGTGTACTCTTTGCCGAGTGCGGCACTCGGCAAAGCCTTTGCCAAGTGTATTTATGGCTTTGCCGAGTGTCCTGGACACTCGGCAAAACGCCTGATTCCCATAGTGCTTGGTGCATAGGGTGGCATAGAGGCTGCGTGTGATGTGGTCTAGAGGGCGCGCAAGCATCCTACTATGGGTGGGTGAGGCTGTGCGAAGACGGTCAGCTGAGATGCCCCATTCCATTCTGGAGTATTTCCCGGTTGCCAGTGTTGGCCAGGCTGGCTACGGTCCTTGGTGACCGGGAGCAAGAGTGCTTAGTGCTATCTCTGAAGTGCTATTTTGGTGTGGCTGCAATAGGTCACTACTACAGAAAATATCTTTAGAGGCAGGGAAAATAGGTTTTCAAGGACGGTCAGCCCAACCGCTACAATGCCAGCGTTGTAATCGCCTCTAAAAATCGATTTTCAGAGACAGTTGTCAAGTCAACCGTCCCTAAAAATAATTTTCAAATGTTTTAAAAATCATTTAGAGGCTAATAAAAATAAGAAAAAATATTTTTAATGTAGCACAAAGGGACGAGGACCAACCACAGCTCACACGATTTATATTTCACTTATTTTGAATAAGTGTCGACACCCGATTTTGAACCCACAACCTCTCCCTCGCGTGATCCCTCACCTACCACCGCATCATGCAGTCACTTGTGTTTAGTTGTACGATACTGTCTAATTGTACTAATATATACGAATCTTGTAATCAATATTTCAGCTCCTAAATAATCTTAAATGAGAAAACTTTCAACTACAAAGTTTTAAATCTTGTCGAATACTATAACTTTGATATAGAACATTTCTCCAAATTCATTTGAAAAATAAGAAAATTTGAAATTCAAAATCTGAGACTTAATTTATATATTTGGAACCCTAAATGATCTCAAGCAAAAATTTTATCAACTACGACATTTTAGATCTCGTCGAGCTCTACAATTTTGATATAAATTTTGTCTTCATTCGACTTCATTTAAAAAAGTTATGAATTTATTTGTGCTGCAGCCATTTTTAAGGATGGCTGACTTAGTGAACCGCCTCTGAAAATCGATTTTTAGAGACGGTTGACTTAATAAAACCGTTGCTGAAAATCACTCATTTTCAGAGACGGTTGACATAAGCAACCGTTCTTGAAAATAGCATTTTCAAAGGTGGTTCCTTAACGAAACCACCCCTAAAAATGAATATATTTTTTGAGATGGATTTCTTAATGGAACCGCCCCTAAAAATTGATTTCTACAAATGGTTGTATACCTATAGTGCCTCCCGTGAAGGTTAACGATGGCGTGCTAAGACAACCGCTTCTGTTAGAAAAGGGAGGCACCTCTAAAAATCATTTTTGTACTAGTTAGCGGGTCTGTGGTGGCTTCTTGGAATCATGTCCATGGGGACTGGTCCCGCTTAGCGGTGGTCAGTTTGGTGTGGCCACAATGGTTCCAACTATTGGTGGGGCTAAGATAATGTTAGTTGGTGACGACAGCACAACTACTACCAATATTAGGTTTTGGCGAATGGTTTTCGGTGGCGGTGTATGATGCAAGTGGATAGTGGTTGTGGCGAGTCTTCTCCTGAGCAATATTCTTTGGGCAAGCAAGTGTTGGATTGGCTGCAGTCAGTGTCGACCGGCATGGCTATGGTGTGCCATGCTTGTCTGTGGCTGGCTTGTAGCCGCATCGACAACAAACAGAAGGCGATTCTTTGTGGATTGTGGTCTAGGCGGAAATGCTCGTTGCTTTCTCTAGAAGCTTCATGGAGAGCAAAGAGCGTTGGCGACTCCCTTGGCTTGGTGCAAAAGCAACTGATGGCCTCACTTGGTGGCCAGTGTCATGCAGGGTGGAGGCGGCCTTTGCGGGCTGGTGTGGCAGCGCTAGGTCATGCGTGCCTATGACCTCGTCGGTGCCTCAGCAATCTCCTGCTGGTGGCAGTTACTATAGTATGGCACTGGTGAAATGATCCATGGCTTGGCAAGATTTGGGTGACGGGTTGGGGTCTTTGGGCTAAATGCCCTGCCTAGGATTTGGCTATTTGCCAACAATGGTGACGCCTTTGGAGGCATTCCCCTTGTAGGAGGTATTGCAATGAGGCCTCTGCCCCTATAGGTCGATCGACATTTTGCAGCACCTATGGGTGTCGTTTCTCCTACTTGGAGGATTTGCTATGGAAACCTACTCCCCTTTTCCTGCTACAAAGCTTGTTTCCTGTGGTGTACAAAGTTGCCTTTCGCGGTTTGCTGCCTAGGTGGTTTCGCCAATGTTGGTTTTATTTTGGTGGTGGTCTTGTTGTCACCTTTTGTGAGTGTTGAGGTTTTTTTCTTTCCTTTTTGTAGTATTTGGTTTCTTCTGTATTAATATATGTCGAGCATGTTCTTATCGGTGGCCTTTTAAAGAAAAAATTTAATTTCATATGAGAAATTGATAGGAGATTGGTTCAACTTAAATAGGTAGCTATTACATGTACCAATTGTAAGTTTGTAGTTCTCAAATGCAACCGCATACCACGATGTAAATGAGCCCAACGAGCCTGTGCCAGCCCAGCCTAGCCCCTTCACGCGAAGCCATATACTAAGGCTACGTTTATGAGTACTAATAAAAAAATAAATTATAGAACCTGTCAGAAAATTGCGAGACGAATCTAATGATATTAATTAATCCGTCATTAGCATATGTTGGTTACTGTAGCACTTAATGCTTTTTATGGACTAATTAAGCTTAAAAGATTCGTCTCGCGATTTCCCCGAGAACTATGCAATTAGTTTTTTTCGTCTATATTTATTACTCTATACATGTCCAAATATTCGATATAATGGGTGGAGGCGAAAAAAAAATTTGGAACTAAAACGGGGCTAAACCGTGCACAGGTTTAGAGACCCATCTTTCATCGATGTCATGACCCGTCACATCCATTTAAGGCCAATGCATGTTTTGTATTGCATGTACTGAACCATATCAATACGATTTTATTTATTTTAAATTTTATAAAAATCTAGTTGGCCCAAATTGAAAAACTAAACTTCATATAAAATGATATTTAAATGTTGCTAAAAACACAGTGTCGAAAGAAGTGAACCGGATTTGCTTTAACATATAATTTAAAATGGCTAGAAATCTGCTAGGTGTGTCCACTGAGGTCTACCGTGGGGAGAAAATAATAAAAAAGTTGAGGCCTCTGCATTGGTATCCAGGCCGCATCAAAAAAGGCGCGCCAGTATGGATCTAGACAAAGATGTAGTGGAGGACTAAACTAAGGTTCAGTGGATAAGATCAGAAGATCCAGTCCCTATGCTCATCGAGATAACATCCTCGTTTCAAACGTCTCTAGGTTTTGACGAAAAACTCATAAGTCGCTAACTTGCTTGACTTTATTGTTAGTGACTCGGCTTGAGCTCATCTTGTTTGAATTTTTAATTAGTGAGCTAGCTCGAGCCGGCTCGGTTAATTAACAAGCTAGCTCAAGCCAGCTCGTAAGCCGCTCGCAAGCCGAAACAAGCTAAGGTAATTCACATGATAACAACTGTAATCATCCTATATATCCCTCGGCCTAGCCCAATATAACTTTAAGCAACCATATATTCCTCTGCCTATGGCCCAACACGATTAAATACAAAAACCTAGACAAATAGACCCCACGGCCCCACCCAGTCACCCAACCAGCCTGCCCCACGTCATCATATTCATGCGAGACGAGTCCAAAATCCATATTTATTTCGTTTATTCTATTTTAAATATGCATGTGATGTGTTTGTTGCTAACTTGTGTTTTTATGCTTCGGCTCGCGACCCAAATGAGCTAGCTCGAGCTCTCTACTTCTAGCTCATTTCTATAACGAGTCGAGCCATAACAAGCCGAGTCATAACCGGTCGAGCTGGCTCGATATCCAACCCTAAACATCGGCAGTAGTTCTCACTTGATTTAAAAATTTCAGTCTTAGTGCTCAACGAACACAAGTAAAAGTATTAAATTTGTACGATCTCAATTTAAAATTTCACGGTCAGCTTGCCACTGCCATGGGACCAATCTTATTGGCTAGCTACAAGTTTGTGGTAGCCTAAGATTATTGTTGTTTTATGAACCCGAGATTGTCGCTCTGACGGTAAGCTTTGAGATAAATTATAATTAAGATTCCTAAATGGGATCTTTCAGCTTAACTTACATAGTCCAGGCTGGACAGGAAAATATATAAATCATATGTTGCTGATTCGTTTTGACAGGCAGGCGAAGGACCCGTCTCTGTTAATCACTGTTTAAAGGCGGGCAATGGATTCATCTCTATTAATCACTGTTTACGCAAGCGGGCAATGAACCCGTATCTGTTAATCACTGTTTACGCAGGCGATATGGTACAGGCGGACGTGTGTCCGCCTCTGAAAAGCCGATTTGCCCGTCTGGGAAAGGGTTAAGTCCATTTTAGTCCTCCAACTATCGCAAAAGTCTATATTTCAACCTCCAACTTTAAAACCGAATAACATTGGTCCTCCAACTCTCGAAAAAGTTCACTTTTTACCCCTGGGCAGTTTTGTAGGTGGTTTTGTATGGCACTGTTCACGGTACTGACGTCAGCGATGACGTCAGCACTTATTTTTAATTTGCGAAATTAATATCTTTTTATTCAGAGCTCCAAATATAGCAAATAATATATCAATTTTGATCGTCTCGACGAGCTCTTTGCAATGGTGTACTCCATTTTGTTGTTTGAGATAGTTTTATTTCGTGAAAAATTAAATATTTCTATAAAACAAGTGAGAATAACAAAACTCGCGGCCATCGTGTCGCTGTACCAGTACGAGGAGCGGATGAACGGGTACATCCTGCTCACACTCTACTCCGTGCACGTGTACCTGGCACTGGAGCTCGTTCTGGCGGCGGCATCGCGCGCTGGTTGGGCTGGAGCTGAAGCCCTGGTTCGACCGGCCCTACCTCTCGGCCTTGCTGCACGACTTCTGGGGCCGGAGGTGGAACCTCTCTGTACAAGCGCTGCTCCACCACTGTAAGGAAGATGAATGCCAGAACAGCACCGAACAGGCTGACAACATATACACTGCAGTCGGTGTCTCGGCAGCTGCCGGCGTCGTAGGCCGCCATGAGACCGAGGAGCGAGCTGAGGACGAATACGTGCAGCGCGAACGACCGCGTGGAGCTCGCGGTGAGCTTATTCTTCTTGTCCGGGTGCAAGAGCAGCACGATGACAAAGAGGGATGCGACGAAAGCGGATCGATGTCATGACCCGTCACATCCATTTAAGGCCAATGCATGTTTTGTATTGCATGTACTGAACCATATCAATACGATTTTATTTATTTTAAATTTTATAAAAATCTAGTTGGCCCAAATTGAAAAACTAAACTTCATATAAAATGATATTTAAATGTTGCTAAAAACACAGTGTCGAAAGAAGTGAACCGGATTTGCTTTAACATATAATTTAAAATGGCTAGAAATCTGCTAGGTGTGTCCACTGAGGTCTACCGTGGGGAGAAAATAATAAAAAAGTTGAGGCCTCTGCATTGGTATCCAGGCCGCATCAAAAAAGGCGCGCCAGTATGGATCTAGACAAAGATGTAGTGGAGGACTAAACTAAGGTTCAGTGGATAAGATCAGAAGATCCAGTCCCTATGCTCATCGAGATAACATCCTCGTTTCAAACGTCTCTAGGTTTTGACGAAAAACTCATAAGTCGCTAACTTGCTTGACTTTATTGTTAGTGACTCGGCTTGAGCTCATCTTGTTTGAATTTTTAATTAGTGAGCTAGCTCGAGCCGGCTCGGTTAATTAACAAGCTAGCTCAAGCCAGCTCGTAAGCCGCTCGCAAGCCGAAACAAGCTAAGGTAATTCACATGATAACAACTGTAATCATCCTATATATCCCTCGGCCTAGCCCAATATAACTTTAAGCAACCATATATTCCTCTGCCTATGGCCCAACACGATTAAATACAAAAACCTAGACAAATAGACCCCACGGCCCCACCCAGTCACCCAACCAGCCTGCCCCACGTCATCATATTCATGCGAGACGAGTCCAAAATCCATATTTATTTCGTTTATTCTATTTTAAATATGCATGTGATGTGTTTGTTGCTAACTTGTGTTTTTATGCTTCGGCTCGCGACCCAAATGAGCTAGCTCGAGCTCTCTACTTCTAGCTCGTTTCTATAACGAGTCGAGCCATAACAAGCCGAGTCATAACCGGTCGAGCTGGCTCGATATCCAACCCTAAACATCGGCAGTAGTTCTCACTTGATTTAAAAATTTCAGTCTTAGTGCTCAACGAACACAAGTAAAAGTATTAAATTTGTACGATCTCAATTTAAAATTTCACGGTCAGCTTGCCACTGCCATGGGACCAATCTTATTGGCTAGCTACAAGTTTGTGGTAGCCTAAGATTATTGTTGTTTTATGAACCCGAGATTGTCGCTCTGACGGTAAGCTTTGAGATAAATTATAATTAAGATTCCTAAATGGGATCTTTCAGCTTAACTTACATAGTCCAGGCTGGACAGGAAAATATATAAATCATATGTTGCTGATTCGTTTTGACAGGCAGGCGAAGGACCCGTCTCTGTTAATCACTGTTTAAAGGCGGGCAATGGATTCATCTCTATTAATCACTGTTTACGCAAGCGGGCAATGAACCCGTATCTGTTAATCACTGTTTACGCAGGCGATATGGTACAGGCGGACGTGTGTCCGCCTCTGAAAAGCCGATTTGCCCGTCTGGGAAAGGGTTAAGTCCATTTTAGTCCTCCAACTATCGCAAAAGTCTATATTTCAACCTCCAACTTTAAAACCGAATAACATTGGTCCTCCAACTCTCGAAAAAGTTCACTTTTTACCCCTGGGCAGTTTTGTAGGTGGTTTTGTATGGCACTGTTCACGGTACTGACGTCAGCGATGACGTCAGCACTTATTTTTAATTTGCGAAATTAATATCTTTTTATTCAGAGCTCCAAATATAGCAAATAATATATCAATTTTGATCGTCTCGACGAGCTCTTTGCAATGGTGTACTCCATTTTGTTGTTTGAGATAGTTTTATTTCGTGAAAAATTAAATATTTCTATAAAACAAGTGAGAATAACAAAACTCGCGGCCATCGTGTCGCTGTACCAGTACGAGGAGCGGATGAACGGGTACATCCTACTCACACTCTACTCCGTGCACGTGTACCTGGCACTGGAGCTCGTTCTGGCGGCGGCATCGCGCGCTGGTTGGGCTGGAGCTGAAGCCCTGGTTCGACCGGCCCTACCTCTCGGCCTTGCTGCACGACTTCTGGGGCCGGAGGTGGAACCTCTCTGTACAAGCGCTGCTCCACCACTGTAAGGAAGATGAATGCCAGAACAGCACCGAACAGGCTGACAACATAGACACTGCAGTCGGTGTCTCGGCAGCTGCCGGCGTCGTAGGCCGCCATGAGACCGAGGAGCGAGCTGAGGACAAATACGTGCAGCGCGAACGACCGCGTGGAGCTCGCGGTGAGCTTATTCTTCTTGTCCGGGTGCAAGAGCAGCACGATGACAAAGAGGGATGCGACGAAGGCGGTGGTGTTGCAGTAGAAGAACATCCTCAGGTGGCCCCCGTGGTGCGCCTCGACGAGTGATTCGCCAGGGCTGTAGCGGTACCCGTGGCCACCACCCCGCCGCCGGGCGTCGTCGAACATGTCCCAGAAGCCCCCTGGTAGGTTGAGCCCGGCAACATAGGTGATCACTACTGGAATCTGCTGCTTTGCCGAGTGCCTACAACACTCGGTAAAGTCCCAAAAACACTCGGCAAAGACTTTGCCGAGTGTAACACTCGGCAAAGAGTCCTCGGTAAAAATCCTGTCGGCAAAGGGCTCTTTGCCGAGTGTCATTTATCGGGCACTCGGCAAAGGCTTTGCCGAGTGCCCGACACTCGGCAAAGATCGAAACGAAAAAATCATCAAAAAAATAGCAAAAACTTTTTTTTATGAGGAGAGGCCCCCACCTAGGCCACAAACGGCTGCTGCAACCCAGTTGAGCAGCCACAACATTTTTTCCGAACTTTGCGCCCATCAGGATTCGAACCACAGACCTCACGCATGGGTACGCACGCGAGCTCCTCTACCAGTGTGTCCCTCTTTCATTTGTGTCTATAAGACGTTTTTTATTCTTCATATATTGTACTAAAACGAGTGTAAATTGCTTATTTGAGGCTCTAAACGAATTCAAATCAAAAAGTTGTCAACTACAAAGTTTCATAACTTTTTGAGATCTATAACTTTCATTTAGGAAGTTTTTCCATCCGAGGTTGTTTAAAAAATTTTGAATTTCAAATTTGAAAATTCAAACGTACTTTTGCATGACAAAATGATTTCAAATGAAAAACTTGTTAACAACAAAGTTTCATAACTTCTCGAGATCTACAACTTTCGTTTTGGGTGTTTTTCCATCCGAGGTCATTTGAAAAATTCAAATTTTAAAATTTTGAAATTCAAACGTAGTTTTGTTCGAATTTTAAAATTTTGAAATTCAAACGTAGTTTTGCATGACAAGATGAACTCAAATGAAAAAATGGTCAACTACAAAGTTTCATATCTTTTCGAGATCTACAACTTTTATTTAGGTTGTTTTTCCATTCGAGGTCTTTTGAAAAATTCAAATTTTAAATTTTAAAATTTAGATGCAGTTTTGTATGGCAAGATGATTTCAAATGAAAAAGTTTTTAACTACAAAGTTTCATAAATTTTCAAGACCTACAAAGTTTATTTTGGTTGTTTGATCATTTGTATATCCGACATGGTGATTCTAACATTATTTACAAATCGCATATATATGTCTCTTGTAGTTTCATAAACTACAAGAGAGAGATCTAAAATTTATGAACAAATTTACTTTTATTTTCTCGTATGAAGAAATGACCTAAATAAAAAATGTTCATCTTGATGAGTTCTACAACTTTCTAGTTGAAAACTTTTTCATTTAAGTTAATTTACTGCTTCAAATTATAATTTGAAATTTGTCTTTGCCGAGTGCATAAAAAAAACACTCGGCAAAGACCTTCTTTGCCGAGTGTCAAGAAAAAACACTCGGCAAAGAAGGCTCTTTGCCGAGCGCCGAAAAAAACACTCGGTTTCTTTGCCGAGTGTTTTTTTCGGCGCTCGGCAAAGAGGCTTCTTTGCCGAGTGTTTTGTTTTGCCGAGTGTATTTTATTTGGCACTCGGCAAAGAGCTTCTTTGCCGAGTGCCCGAAAAAAAACACTCGGCAAATCATTTAGCACCCGGCAAAGTTTCATTCTCCGGTAGTGGATGGCCGTCGCGAAGGTGGCGAGCAGCAACAGGACCTTGCGCTGTTCCTTCGGCCTGAGAAGGGCCGAGGACACAGCGCTGCCGCCGCCACCGCCGTCCTCCTCCTCTGCCGGCAAAGATGGAGGGCTGTCGTGTGACAAGCCCTGCAGGATGTGTACGCCTACGTAGGCGGAGAGCGCCAGCACGAGCGATGTGGCGTACACGGTGGCTGGCTTGTCCTGGCAGCTGCCCGCGAGGTAGGCCCCCATGAGGCCAAGCAGGTCCAGCACCATGACCAGGCGCAGCACGGCCAGCTGGACCCTGTTGGGGTTCTTGAGCAGCAGGAGGAAGATGACGACGAGCGACGCGGCCAGCGCCGTGGAGTTGCAGTAGTAGAAAGACAGGAACCTGCGGCGGTGGGTGAACCGGAGGATAGGTCCCCCGGCATTGATGTTGACGCCGCCAGCAGCTGCCGGAGCTGGAGCAGGAGCCGGAGCAGGCCCGTCCTGCTGCCACACCCCGCCTGGCGGGTTCAGCCCGGCAACGTACGTGACGCTGACCACCAGCGCGGCCAGCAGCAAGAGCTGCTTCCGGAGCTTGTACTCCGATGACTCCCTGGGCACTTCCTCCTGAACGCCGGCTTCCGACGGCATTGCTACGGTCGCCGGGCGGTCGTCAGATGCTTATTGCTTTCTTGTATTACTATTCGAGGGAGAGTGAGCATACACTGTATGGTGCTCCTAGGTAGTAGTAGACTGACACAAGGAATATACTGGAGCTCCTCTTGTTTTCTTCTGCACTCGAGCGCAACTGATGCTGGGATTATAATACTAATCAGCAGACATGGAGACCAGAGTCCTTGCAATTGACTAATGTCGTCGACCTGAGTACCTCAACAACTCTTCTGACAAGTAGAACAAACGATTCCATTCTATCCCCTGATCTCGATTTGTTGCTGAATTCGGAAACGCTTCCCAACACTGATACAAAATAAAATATACACACTTTAACATTGTGAAACAGTGGCGGCCCACATGTCACGTGATTTTTTTACGTACCACTGGCGGCCCATATGTCACGTGAAACATCCCAAAAATTCAAATTTAGAATCACTCGTACTCAAAACTATTTTCAAACCTTAACAAAATTTAATAGAGTACCTGAGATGCAGCAGTTAACAAGTGGCGTTGCCATAACACTATGTAAGAAACGCAAATAGCAGACACCCCCTCCTAGAGACGTGAGAACAAAACGCATCTGTAATATGTGATCACAGACGCATCTGTAATATGCTGGCTCACAAAAAAGAAATCTTAGGAGGACATAAATTACAGACGCGGCATAATAAAATGCATTTGTCATAATCGATTGAGGCGCGTCTGTCCTAAGATGATGTTACGTGCGATGCGTGAAGGGTATCTGCATCTCATACCATCTTTCACGGACCCAAAAAAACATCAAATCCAGTGGATACGCAACTGAAGTCCGGCCTTCCCCCACCGCCCACGGGTCGACCCCTCCCCTCGACCACTCTCCCTGTGTCATTTCCTCTCTCTCTCTCTCTCTCTCTCTCTCTCTCTCTCTCTCTCAAATTGGACCCAGTCGAATCCCCCCAAACCCTACACGTCACCGCAACGCAAAACACCAACTCGCCCCTAGCTCTAGGCCCTCTTCGCCGCCCGTGCCGCCGCCCCCAGGGGCCTCCCCGACGCCCGCGCTGCTGCCACCAGAGGCCTCCCCGTCACCCGCATCGCCGTCCCATGGACCTCCCCACCACCCATGTCACCACCCCTAGTGGCCTCTTCAACATCTGCGCCGGCATCCCTAGTGGCCTCCCCGACGTCCGCGTCGGCCTCCCCAGCAGCCATCCACGCCGCCCCCCCCCCCCATGGTCCTCCCTGACACCGTCGCCCCTACCCCTAAGGGCTTCTGGACACCTGTGCCGCCAATGCCGCAGGGTGCCGCCGGGTCTCTTTAGGTGCGCTCTCTCTTTTACCCTCTCAGATCTATTCTGTTCAGTGGAATAAGGGATTGGTGGGACTGGGGTTAGGGACTAGGGACTGGAGTAAGGGATTTGGTGCATTTGACTCTTCAGTGGGTGCCCTTTCAGGGGAATAATGGGATTTGTGGATAATGGCACTGGGGTTTATGGGGGCTGCAGCAAATCTGTTCCAAATCGCAGTGGAAATGCATCGCCTAGCATGGAAGGATCTCATTGGCCAGCAGAGTGGGAGCTTTGAAGCTAGTTTGGCAACCTTGGATGACATAACTGACAGTTCCAAGTCTGAGGAGTAACTACGTGCTGATCCAGCATATTTTGAGTATTATATGCTAGTGAGTGCTTCACATGGATTAATTAACTCTTTTTTTGTCAGAGCCGTTGCATCCTATCTTCATAGTTATAGGTACATTTTTTTGATTTGGTCTTTTGCATGAATTCAATCTGTAGTTATCTGTGCCAGAGAAAATTCAAAATTGTGGTTCTGAACCATGCTAGTCAGTAGTTCGTTGGTATGGCCCCATTCGCTTGGCTAATAAGTCATGGCTGAAAGTATTGTTAGCTGATTTGTTGTGAGAGAAAAATACTGTTCATTCGCTGAAAAACTACAGCTTATAAGACAAGCAAACAGGGCCATATGTTGACACCTTATAAAAAATATTGGTATGGTGACATGGATTGTATTTTGATTGTATCCAACTTTTATGATTTGCTTTAGGGGCACACGAATGTGCAAGGATGCTATGGTCTTTTACATGCTTGAACATGAAATAAGATACTAACTTTTCAACATACTTGTGCAATGGTTACCTTGTTATGAGGAAACTGAATTTGTTGTATCAAAGTAGTAATAAACATTATAGTTCTTATATGGCACAGGCCAATATTTGAGCTCTGCTTGAGCTGATACTTAGTGATCTTTGGAATTGCTCCATTCTTACTCAATTTCAGCCATGCTTTAAGCTTAGTACTTCATCTATTTCTTCTCAGGATGACACGGCCTTTTGGAAGCAAAGTGCGTTGATTGCTTTGGCTGTTTCGAACGTTGTGCTTATCAATAGTTTGTTCTGCTAAGTGATGCATGCAGGACCTATACTCCATTGTACAATTGAGCAAATTTACCCCTCCTCCCATAAGTGTTGTCAAGACAATGGCAGAGAACAGGCTGCAAGCATACCACTTTTGAAGACCGTTTTCCAGGTTACACAGTTGAGACTAAAGTCTTGATTTTTTGTATTTTATTTATCTATTACCCTTTAGTGGTCTGCGAGGCATTACATGTCCTCAGGAATTGTTTATCTATGTAGGTCATGATGAGGTTGTTCAGTCCACGTAAAACAACATTATTATTTGTAATTCATGATAAATCAAATGTGAGGATCTGCTATTGCATATTAAGCTACTTAGAACTACCATAGGATGTAGATCAACTGTTAACTTTCTTAGTTTTTCCCTTTCCAATCTAGCTATGTCTACGTCAAGTAATGACTGCTGCTATTTATGGACTTCTCTCATGCTTTTGTTTATTTATTTATTAATATAACCTGGGTTAAATAATTCTGTAATTACTCTTAGTCCTTGTGACAGGCATGCTGTGACTGAAAACTTTAGACCTTTTTACTGTTGTGGAGTTCTATTTTCCCAACCCATTGAATTTGGGTTTCTGACAAGTATCATATCTCTTTGATCATTGAGCAATGAGTTATCTACCTCTACCTCGTAGTTTAGTCTGGTGGATGCAGTGAGTTCTTTTTTTGTGAGATGGTGTGCTGTGAGTTAGCCAACACTTATCATTGAAGGTACTGGGCTTGCAGATAACAACCCATTGGTATGTTTCTCATAACTTCACTCCTTATGTTCTGTGAGATTATATTAAGTGGTAGCAGTACTAAGTACTAACTGAGATTATGTAAATTTAAGTGTTAACTAAGTATTAATACTATCTGGAATTGATATATCTGTGCCTGCATATTTAGCACAGATTCTAAATGCCTGTTTTGATGCCAGCATGAATATCTGAAAATAATTGAATTCTAAATACCTGTTTGTTGCGCAGTTTGGGATATGACAGGCTAGTTAGAGTATGAGCTGCTATTCCTGTTGTCTTTCGAACTGTTGAGCTGCACAGTTTGGGATATTCCTGTTGGCTGCATAGGTTGTTGCCTGTTGAGCTGCTATCTTCTTTTTCCTGAACAGACTAGTCATGTAGCATAGTGAAGTTGATTCTTGTATGATTGTATTATATGATGTAATAAACAAATTATACAGTATTATTTGCAATGTATATTAGATCCTAGCATTGGAATTTTTTTTTTGTTTTTTAACTCATTATCACAGACACGTGTTGGTTATGTGCGTCTGTGATAAGGGGTCCATCATAGACGCATTTTGACTATATGCGTTTGTAATGACTCCTATCATAGACGCGTGTACTCTTAGCACAGACACACGTATCCTTATCACATACGCGTTTTGGTAACCTGCGCATCTGTAATATAACCTATACAGACGTGCAAAAAGTCTATAATGAGCCCTTATTACAGACGCCTAAAATGTGCATTAACAAGCCTATGTAATGTCAATTTTTTAACAAGCCTATGTAATGTCAATTTTTTACAGCCCGCCAAGGTGAGGATGGGCGCCCACTGCACCTCCAAGTGCAGCTGCTGCTTGTCGCTGCCCTGGTAAGCTGCCAATGTCACGAACCTGAACCAAGGCGGGATACGGCACCTGTGCAGGGCTGCGGCCACCATGAGGAATAACTGTAGGAGCAGGCTGCCAAGAACCAGCAGGCGTAGCTGCCACGCCTCCCACCACTGCTCTGCCTCCGCGAAGCCCATCGATGCTTGCTCTACTCCAGCCCGTCACGCTCGCGTCTGCAGTTATTGGAATCTGAACAAGTTTTATTATTATATAAGCTTTTACATGCCATCCTATGAGTGATCCAACTAATGCCAGTAGGATCCCCGTCCAGTTCATTAGAGTATAGATGCTTTCACATGCCTATGGCATTTTATAATCTCCTGATCAGTTGTGCTGCTTGGGTCATATTAACAGGAACCGCCTTTGTTTTTTCTGGTCTCCTACTTTAGGTCAACGCATTTTTAAGTGTGCTAGCTCATGGAATAAATTTGTATTATTTGCCAAGACTAGCTCAAGTCAATAAAACTAATGCAGAAATGACCTGGCATCGATAACCATGTGCCAAGAGGTGCTGAATAGTGGTGTCAGACAGCGCAGCAACTAATTAACTTTGACATCAACTATTAAGGACAAGAATCCAAGTTATCCAGACGTTTTTTTAGTGTGGTCATGAAATAAATGAGGCCCTGCTTTTATTTGTACTTTTGTTTGGATAGCTTGCATTGGCATAAGTCAAGAAAACAAATGGAGACATGATTTTACATTGAGATGGGTAGCTATGTTGGAAGAATGGATCAAGAGATAAAGTCAGCGAAATTTAGCAGATTGGCACAACTTAGATATTGACAAGGGTGTGATATGCGCCCTTGGGTGGTTTGTGCTTGTCGAGATGATTTGGAGGTTTCGGTTTAGTTCTTTTGAACTAGTATTGCTTACACTTCAACAGAATAAGTTTACAGAGACGCACAAAACCAGACTGTTCGGCAGGCTGTTTCTGCGGCTTATAAGCCGGCTGTGGCTGTTTTGTTGTGAGAGAAAAACACTGTACCACGGCTGATAAGCCGTCCTGATAAGAGCAGCCGAACAGGGTGAACATGTTTGCTAAGGAGGATGCAGAGATCGTCTATGGGGGTGCTGCCATCCGAGGAGGGGTGCCACCTACTGGTCTCATGCTGCCATCCATGATGGTATGGTGGGGCGAGCAGGGCTGGGGATAAGAGCGGTGACACACAGTGTAGAGCCAAGACAATGGAGGAGAGAGAAGGCGCATAGAGTCTAGAGATGGAAGCTTGCTGCAAGGGCAATATGGTCTATTCACACGCCATTCCCTTTCCTAATAAACCATAAAAATAATATTTTATTGCGTGCGGTGTCTAGTGGCAAAAAACCACAGTTTCATAATGGTACTGGGCTTTGACGGTGTGTATCAGCCAATTCCACAGTTGAACAGTGCCCCTAGGCAAAATTTACCAGGGGGAGCTTCCCTAGGTCAGCGGGAGCACCGTCGTCGTCTCTCCTGTTCACATCGTCATCACGCTGTGACCGTTAAAGGCCTTAACTGATCCGAGCATCTCTGCACATGCAAATGAACGAACCTGCTAGCGAAGTGGTGTGTGCATGGAAAAATCTATACAATATTACTTGACTAACGGCCTCACCTAGCACTAGTAGCTACATATATAGCAGTGGCGACCATTCTTGCCAAACGATGAATTGTCCTTTCTTTAGGCATTGCTAGAATGAAGATTTGAGATTGCCTACTCGAAACAATTGTCCTGAATGCAGTGATCAGTATTGAGAATATAGGCAATCTAAGACCAATCGCCGGTCTGTGTATCAACATCTTGATTATTCACAAGACATGGATCGGCGCGTAAAAAAGGAAATTGTTCAAGATCGGCTAGGAAAAAGAGTGGTTGATCAAGATTTAGCCGATTATGAAGGTGAAGAGTATGTTTAGCAAGATGGTCAGTGGTGTCTAGGTGGACTAACTAGAAGCCAGAAAAGGAGGGTTCAACGCTTGAGGAACCAAGAATTAAGGGAAGAGAAACATCAAGTTTGGCGTGCTAAGCAAACAATCGATAAAGGTGCGCCATCAGCTAATATTGATGGAATTTTCATACTAGCGACAGAGTTCAGAGCTACTGGGAATCAAGAAGATGAATGTACTGATGATGAGGAAAAACCTGCTGCTCAATTAGTTTTCCAAGCAGAGAGTGCAATCTTTAATAAACCAGAAAAACATTTGCACTTGAAACCTTTGTACCTCAAAGGTTTCATCGATGGAAAGCCAATGACTAAGATGTTGGTTGATGGAGGAGCAACTGTTAATTTGATGCCTTACACTATGTTCCGGAAGCTTGGAAAAGGAGCTGATGACTTGTTGAAGACAGATGTCAGGCTTCAGGATTTCAGTGGAAAGACATCTAATACCAAGGGAGCTGTGAATGTTGAATTGACAATTGGAAGCAAGACAATGTTAACCACTTTCTTTGTTATTGACGGGAAAGGTGCATATAGTTTGCTCCTTGGCCAAGATTGGATTCATGTCAATTGTTGTATACCATCCACTATGCATCAGTGTATTATTCAGTGGATAGGAGATGCCATTGAGGTGCTTCAGGCTGATACATCTATTACTATTGCAACAGCCAATCTGACTAGGTGGAATTTTGAAGGAATTGAATGCTTCTCTAATAAGACTTGGGAAGATGGCGTCATCAATATTAGCGATGACAGTCAACAACCGATACAAGCAATCGACTCTGAAAGTTTGTGTTAATGGATTCTCCAATCGATGATACTGAAGGCAAGTTGGGGCAAGGATTTGCATCGGCAGATGAATTACAAGCAGTTGACAATGGACCTGGTGACAAACCTAGGCCGACGTATATTAGTGCTAAATTAGATCCTGAGTACAAGCAAGAGTTGATAGTTCCGTGAAAGAATTTAGAGATTATTTTGCTTGGGAATATTATGAGATTCTTGGACTTGATCGATCAATTGTGGAACATCGATTGCCAATTAAACCTGGATATCGGCCATTCAAGCAAGCTCCAAGAAGAATTAAGCCCAAAATTATGGAAGATGTGAAGACAGAAATTACTAGATTATATGAGGCTAAATTCATACGACAGTGCCAATATGCAGAGTGGATATTAAGTGTAGTCCCTATTTACAAGAAGAATGGAAAGATGAGAGTATGCATTGATTTCAGGGACTTGAATAAAGCTACCCCCATGGATGGTTGTCCTATGCCAGTTGCCGATATGTTGGTGCAGGGTATAATCAAATCTTTATGGCAGAAGAAGATATTCATAAAACTGCTTTTAGATGCCCTAGTGCCTTAGGATTATATGAGTGGGTGGTAATGACATTTGGTTTGAAAAATGCCGGTGCAACTTATCAAAGAGCTATGAATTTTATCTTTCATAAGCTGATCGGCAAAATAGTTGAGATTTATATTGATGATGTGGATGTGAAATCCAAAGGCTACAAAGAACATCTTTAGGATCTCAGAGCAACTCTTGAATGCACAAGGAAATATGGTTTGAAAATGAATCCAAATAAATGTGCATTTGGTGTTTCAGCTGGTCAGTTTTTGGCTTTCATGGTTCATGAAAGAGGAATGAAGTTGGTCAGAAAATCATAAAAGCTATCGATAAGGCTGTACCACCAACGAATAAGACTGAACTTCAATCCTTGATCAGCAAAATCAACTTTATCAGAAAATTCATATCAAACTTGTCAGAAAGGATTTTGCCGTTCTTAGTGTTATTGAAGTTGAAACATGATCAAGAGTTCAAATGGAGTGACGTACAACAGAAGGCATTTGAGGAAATTAAAGAGTATATGAAGTCTCCACCTGTTCTAATCCCTCCACAGCAAGGAAAGACTTTTAAGTTGTACGTGTCGGCTAATGTCCATACAATTGGTTCGGCCTTAATTCAGGAATTTGAAGGAAAAAGTGGGTAGGTTTCTATTTAAGCAGAAGGCTTTTAGATCCTGAAACAAGATATTCTCCCATTGAAAAGTTATGTTTGTGTTTATATTTTTCTTGCACTAAATTACGGTATTATTTATTATCTGCTGAGTGCACAGTGGTATCCTAATTTGATGTGATTAAACACATGTTATCTATGCCTATTTTGATTAGGAGGATTGGGAAGTGGATTCTTGCATTATCAGTATTTGATTTGAGGTATGAATCGGCTAAAGTAGTCAAAGGACAGGTAATGGCTAATTTTGTTACCCACCATCACAAGAAAGAGGTTGAAATAGTTAGTTTAGCTCCTTGGACTCTTTTCTTTGATGGATCATCATGCAAATAAGGTGGTGGAATTGGCATTGTGATTATCTCGCCTCAGGGGGGCAAGTTTTGAATTTGCTTTTCCAATAAAGCTAGTGTCCACTAATAATCAAGCCGAATATGAAGCTATACTCAAAGGACTTCAACTTCTTAATGAAGTAAAAGTTGATGCAGTTGAGATATTTGGAGACTCTCAATTAGTGATCAATCAACTGATCGGCCTATATGAGTGTAAGGATGACACTTTAAAATTTATTATCATCATTGTCAGGAAATACTTGATAGCTTTTCTTCTGTTTCAATCAAGCATATTTCTAGATGTCAAAACTAGGAAGCAAATCGGCTAGCTCAAAGTGCTTCCAGGTATCAGCAAATTTACGAAGTTTTTAACAATGGTTTTGCCGATGATGCTGATTGGAGAAAGGAAATAATCGAATATCTTAAAGAGCCGTCACAGAAGGTCTCAAGAAGGTTGAGGTATAAGGCTATTAAATTTATTCTTCTTGATGATCAGTTATATTATAGAACAGTTGATGGTGTAATTCTTAAATGCCTTAATCAATAGGATGCGAAGGTATTGATGGGAGAAGTTCATGAAGGTGTTTGTGGTGCACATCAATCAGCACATAAGATGAAGTGGGTAATATGAAGAGTTGGTTATTTTTGGCCAATAATGCTAGAAGATTGTTTCAAATATTACAAGGGTTGTTAGGAATGCCAAAAGTTTGAAAATATTCAAAAGTCTCCAGCATCGGCTATGAACCCCATTATCAAGCCATGGCCGTTTAGAGGTTGGCAATTAAGAATCTTATATGATTCAACATCAGTACAACCAGATTCAAACCTAAAAGATGATGGGAGCTCAAAATCTAGGATATCTATGTATACAAACCAGATCAAGATATCTTCAGAAAAAGCTTCGTAGAAAAGCTTGAAGAACTGGCTAATACCCCAATCAATTAAGATAGCCGATGTTGCTTCACCAAAGGACATGCATCGGCGAAATTTGTCCTTCTTGGCCAAAGATGTTTCTTGTTCTTCTAATAGTTAAGTCAGGAAAATTCAATGACCTAATGTCTTGGATTACAATATTGTGCAAATAAAGATTGAGCCAGAGCTGAAGAAGCCACCATGGTCCATTGATTGTCAACACTAGTTCATTCTTCATTAAGTGTTGAGCCACTTGGTTCATCAGGTTGTACAGAGATCCAAGTAAGAGCTTGCCCAAAGGAATCTCAGAACCTAATGCTAATTTTTCTACCAAAGGTAGAAATTTGAATGTTGGACCACAAGTTGATCCACAAAATAAATACTTGTCTAGCCACATGTTTATGAAAGCTACATGTTCCCTTTCATTAACACTCTTCTTGGAAGACTTGTGGATGTTGATGTAATTGGACCAGCCACCAGATCTTACACTATCAAGCTTGAAAGTCGGCTTGTTCAGAAGTTTGAAGGGATTGACTGATCCTGTGATATCAAGGCTGGTAAGCATGTGAACATCGGCCAAGGTAGGTGTCATCCATGACCAAAGAGAAAAGCATTATATGTGTTAGACCAAAAATAAGATATAACTTTGAGCAATGGCTCATTCTTCTTCATATTAGAGAGAGACAGAGATATGCACTGGTTCAGATTATGGAAAACCCAGTTAGTCTGCTCTTTATTAGCAACTTTCAGATACCAATCCCTCCAGCCAGGGGTTAGATTTGACCAAGTCCTGAGGGGCAATTTATCCCAAATTGATGGATTCATTGAAGAATTTTTAAAGGGTAAGCGGTTTGTTTCCGCAATAATAACTTCAGTTGGATCTGGATTACCCATGGGACCAAGAAAGAAACTATCTGGAATATCTTCGGAGGAATCAAAATTTCATTCTGGAGGTCCTAGAATAAATTAGAAAAAACAAACCTTGAGAAAAGAAAACGGGAGACTATCAGATTAGCAAAGAAAAGAGAGATTCTTGTTACCTCGGGGATGTTGTTGATGGAAGCCATCTTCTTAGGGTTGTGCTCCGAGATGCGAGGGTTTGAGAAGATTAATGCAGGAGATGCTTCAGTTCGTATCTCCAGCCGTGACTAAGAGTTTAGAAATGGTCGTTGGGTTAGCTCCTTAGGATTTGGAGGTTGAAGGATTGAAATGACGGCGGCTTAGTGAAGAGGGAAATGGTTAAAGCCGAAAGAAGACGATGAGTGGTAGTTTGGTGAATACGTGCAAAGTTTAGCTTCTAAAATGTTTTAAAGGCAACCATATTAAAGACAATTTTGGAATAAAATCAATTTTATCCCAAAATTGGGGGCATGTGTTAATACCAAAATTTGGCAACGAATTTTAACTTATGGATCCATAGAAGAAAGACATGGAAACAACTGATTTTCTTCAAATTGGCTACTTAAAAAATTGACTATGGTTGATGATGTTAGTAGCTCGTGACCATGATGGCGATAAAAGAGAAGAATGTGTCAGACTCTACAAAAAGGGAATGCTTGGGGTCCAAGTTATCATTCAAATTAGGTAGCTTTCGGTTTAGCTTTTGGCAATTGTAACGAGTCATGTTAGATTTGGAATCGTATTGAGCCTTGGGTATAAATATAAACTTCGGCAATTGTAAAACACACATCAATCAAACACAATCTTTCGGTTCAACGCCAAACCCTAAGAGTAGGAGTAGAATAGATTTCGGCGAGTTTCTTCAAACGAGCAGGGCTGCATCGGTTAAGTCCGACCTCCGGCTTGCTTATAAGTACTGCCATGGTTTATACCTCTTGTGAGCTTGGTATAAGCTAGTTATCGGTTTACATCTTGTTTGTAAGGCTGCATTGGTTAGGTCCAAACTCGTACAAGCTTGATCTAAACTATCGGTTTTACTGGTCTAAGCTAAGGCTGCAACGGTTAGGTCCGATCTCATCACTAAAACTTGGTAAAACTAGTTATCGGCTCTGTTAGGTGTGGCAACCTAATGGATTTATTAAGTTATAGATATTGTTTATTTTCATTGATTTATTTAATTATAGCAATATCATTTTGCCCGATTAAGATTGATAGATTTGGCCTTAAATCTTATTGAGATCCATCATCTTTTGAGATTAATGTCTAATTTGGCTAAGATGACTGATTTCCCAGTCATATCGGCTAACTCCTTTCAATCTTGATCGTGTCATATTGTGCGTTCAAAGCTTGTGTAATCTCGATAGATCTTTGGTTGGATTAAGCTTGATCTTGCGAATATGTTAGGCGCGACTTGGTCAAGTCATTATTATGGCTGTATGGAAACATCCCACTGTTAGTGATTGGATTTCAAATTCGACATGTTTAATAAATCGAGTCTTCTTTGATTAATGAGCTTATTCATGGTCATACAAGTCTTTACTCGTGCTTTATGACCCTATCGGCTAAATAGCCGATGAGGTAGTGCTTCACCCGTGATGTAGTATGCATGCTTCTATTTAAATATTGATTGGTATATTGAGCATGTTGAGCGCGACTTGATCCAGTTATTATTATGGCTGCATGGAAACACCCCACTGTTAGTAATTTGATTTCAAATTTCACATGTTTAATAAATCTATTAGTTTTAATCTAGATTATTGCTTGCACGTCATATCTATGTTCTCGTATCGATTAAACTAGATCGGCTAAAGGATTCATGCTTATCATGTGTATCAAAATAGTTGTTTTAGCTTATTCTTTACTTTTCTTATCATTATCAAACATAGGCGTTGACTTTTTAGTTAAAGGCCTTCATCATTGGCTATTGAGCCATATATTTGGAACTGTTTGGCATCAAAGCTGACATGTTCCGCCTTGTGTTATTGATCTATCGTTTTCTTGTCAATTGCAGGGTCAAATTGACTGGCACGCCAAGGTTTCAACACCCGATTCTACCGGCATTTGAGGCTTAGGGAATCTCTAGCTCTCTGCTTCAACAGATCCCGCAAGGCCTCCAAGTGTGTTGTGCACGAAGTACACTTTTTTTGTGCAACACACACAAGGAGCAAGTTTTCTATTAGCAACCTACAGGTTTTGTCGATGCCAGCCAGCCAAACGCAGTGTGTCTGCGTGACATATCACTGTACGGTCTTCGCCAGGCTCCCCCTGCCTGGTTTGAGCAGTTTGCAGCTTACATCGTCAAGCTTGGCTTCACCGGCACTCGCTCCGATTCCTCCTTATTCGTGCTTCACCAGGGCACTGACATTGCCTACCTACTGCTCTACGTGGACGACATTGTCCTCACCAGGTCCAGCTCGAGTCTACTGCACCGCATCGTCAATCGCCTCCGCAACGAGTTCGCCGTCAAGGACATGGGCGTGCTCAGCTTCTTCCTTGGTATCGACATCAAGCGGACCAACGATGGCTTCTACCTGTCCTAGTCATGTTACATGGCGAACATCCTCGAGCACGCCAGCATGGCAAACTGCCGGCCTGCCTCTATACCAGTGGACTCCAAGGGCAAGCTTCTGTCTAACGGCACAGTGATCGACGACGCCGCATCCTACCGCAGCCTTGCTGGGGCGCTCTAGTACCACACAATCACACACCCTGACCTGGCTTTCGCGGTGCAACAAACTTGTTTGCATAAGAATGACCCCCGTGCACCTCACATGGCGATGCTAAAGCAGATCCTACACTACGTCCGTGGGACCATGTCGCTGGGTCTTCACCTATGTGTGTTCGCCAACCTCGCCATCACTGCATACTCGGACGCTGACTGGGCGGGCTGCCTAGACACGAGGAGATAGACATCAGGCTTCTGCATTTTCCTTGGTGATTCACTTGTCTCCTGGTCCTCCAAAAGGCAGCCAACCGTGTCTCGGTCTAGCGCCGAAGCGGAGAACCGGGCAGTAGCCAATGCAGCGGTGGAATGCATATGGATCTGACAGCTCCTTGGTGAGCTCTACTGCGGCGTTCGCAAGGCTACGATGGTCTTCTATGACAACATATCGATCGTCTACATGTCGTCCAACCTGGTTCATCACAAACGGACAAAGCATATCGAGCTTGACATCCACTTTGTTCGTGAGCGCGTTCAAGTCAATGACATCCATGTCCTCCATGTTCCTACCAGTGAGCAGTATGCGGATGTGATGACCAAAGGTCTACCTATGGCAACATTTGAGCTATTTCAATCCAGTCTTTGTGTAGTACCCATCACACATCAGACTGCGGGGGGTGTTGAGTATATATATTCAGCGTACGTGATTGACTAGCAACTGCACACCACCGCCAAGCACGGTCACCACGCCCACGAAGCCATGTCGTGAGGCCGAGGCAGTTACGGCGCTCTGCGAGGTAAGCCAAATTGCAATCCTGTAATCGTGTATATTACATTCATTCAGAGCAATACAGAAAACGGTTGGCTCCATTCTTTCACTTCCAACAATGGCATGTGTCACACTCCATTTTAAGGACAAAATAGAGTGCACAAACCTTATGTGCGCCCCAGGGACAGTCGCACATATAAGTCGACAAATTACAAAAAGTATCATCACAGTGTATCTTACATCACGTTTCATACAACACTTAGTCTTAACAACACAAGCAAAAAATAAAAGATATCTCTCAAACGTGGTAGCTCCAACACAGGGATGATCAACTGGTTGACTTAACCCTAGAAGTCCTCTAGATAATCCTCATATCAAGTGACATCTGTTACCCATCCTGGATTTTTATCCAAAAAATGAAAAATGAACAAACATGAGTACATTTCGTACTCCACAAGCATAACATAGGGATAGATGAGGCTCAAAAGATAGACCTCGTTTTACAACATTTAGCATTTTAGTAAGTCAACATTTTATCATTGGTTATTATCAAATTATGCTTAAGCTCCCAATTTAACCCACATGATCATATACTAGAATTAAATAGAGTCATTGAACATAATTATAACATCATCATCATCGTCGTCATGAATTAACAACATAACAATAACCATTTATTCTGTGAGTTTTTTGGGCCGCTCGTGACCGTGAGCATGGCTATTATAATAGTTTTAACACTCTGCAAAGGTTGTGCATCTTTACCCGTGAATCGTGTTGCCCAAATGCCCGGGGCCCGTCGACCCCCTAACACTCCCAAGGTGAGCAGGCAGGGTACACTATGAAGCCTTCCATAGGTCTCACTAACATGTTAGGGCCGCGAGGTTTCCTCGGCAGGCAGATGTAGGAACCTCCTTTCTATAGCACAATTCCTTCGCGGCTATACACATAAGAACAGGGGCAGTCCTATACCCAAAGTGGTGAGCCCCTCTTACGCCATAAAGGTAACCTCTAACAAGCTAGAAAAGATCCTATTACTGAGCTAAAGCCAGAGCCATGTGACCCCCACGGTTGCACTGTCAATCCCAGCTTTTGCCAATAGATAAGTCCTTACGGAGGGTTTAGGGCAACATGATCAACGTCATTTGCACCATCATCCTATGAATCAGTTGTCATAAAATATATTTTACCTTTTGTTTCATAGAACTATTAACCATTGTATAGATCATGATTGGTTAGAGCACTAGCAATCTACCCATGTGCAATTAGCCCATAGGAATTAAGGAGTAAGTCATCAAATACTAGGAAGTCCTTATGGTGGTCAAAATTAGACACATACAAAATGAGTAGATGATTTAAAGTGAATAGGACATCAAGGTAGGCCCATTCTATACTTGCCTTGGTTCACAAAGTCCTGTTGGTCCTGCTGGTCCTACAGCTCCTCGAAAGAATCCGAGTTCCCGAAATGCTCCTCACTGTCTGAACTCGATCAACATGAACCAATAACACGTATTCCGAAGACAATCATACAAGCAAAACAATCCTATGGTTAGAACAATACACCAGCAATAAATAAAACAAGATAAAAAGTTTATGAAGATCATCTACGTCTCACTACGATCACATCGACGCGAAGTTCATGAAAATTGGAGCTAGAACGCGATAGTTACGACTTCAACAAGTTCTTCTATAACTATTGAACTAATTAAACTAAACCATGAAATTTAAAAGCTGCTAACAGGTCCAACAGTAGCATCATCGCGTAGATTACGAATTTATGAACCTAACGTAAATTGAACAGGTCAAATCGGAGCTAAAACAACGATTTTATAAGCAAAACAATGCAGTGGCAATTCTGTAAATAGATTGGAATCGATTTCGATTTAAAATAATTCAAAATCAGGAATTCTCATATGGCTGAGGGCTGCGGGCGGAAAAAGAAGAAAACCAAGGGGCTCTTTAGAAAAAAATACCCGCGAAGGGGTATTGGCCATGGCCATAGAATTTAAAATGGACGCATGAGATTAGATCGGGGAGGGGAGAGAGAAACGAGCCGCCGGAGGGGGAGGAGAATGCGGCAACGCCGCCAATTCCGACGGCGAGGAGCTCGCCGAAGTGAACGAACAGGGCCCTATTGACCACCAAACCGACCGCCAAGGCCACCGGGATGAAGCGGGGGTGACAGCAAGCTCACCCTGGGACAAAACGCGGTCGTGGAGTGGCCCGCGCGGCGTCGACCCTGACCGTTGGTGAGAAGGTTGCCGGCGCGTGTGAAATTCGGCCCTAGAGGCCATGATTCTCGAAATTGGAAGCATGGGTAGAGAGAGAAGGTGAAAGCGGAGCTCACAGCGGCTTCAAATGAGACAGAGGCGGCACTGGAGCGGCGGTCCACGGGAGCGGCGGATGGCGACTCCGGCGGCGATTTGTGCTGCGGTTCTATGGCCAAGCAAACTCGAGAGAGAGGGAGTTGGAGTGGGGAAAGGGGGCGGAGCCGGGGTCGCGCTCTCCTTTAAAGGACCCGAGGCACGGAGGATGCTCCCACGATGGAGTGTGGGCACAGGTGGCGGTTGCTGTTGGAGAGCGAGCGATGCGGAGGTTGGAGGAGGGAGAGGGTGCTGACAGGTGGGCCTAGAGCGTCAACGAGGGGGGGGGGGGAAACGGCAGCAGCCGTTGCTAGCCGCGACTTGGGCCGGCTCAAGAAGGAATGAGGAGGGGGAATGAAAGGGAGGCGAGCAAGCGGGCCGACGGGGGACGCATGGGCCAGCTCGGCTGACTGGGCCAGTGGGCTGAAATGGAGGGAAGGGAGGGAGAAAAAGAGAATTCCTTTATCATTTTATTTTCTAGAGTTTTCAAATAATTTTCAAACTGAATTTTGAATCCAATTTCAAATTTAGCCAAAACCGGACATCACAAAATAAAGAGTGCAGCAGCATGAATGCATCATCATGTATCTATCCTTATATTTTCTTTTAATTTCATGAAAATTATTATTTTCTATATTTGAAATGCACACATATTTGTAATAATAAATCAAATTTATCTATTTTTAAATAAAGCAAAATTTAGAGTGTTACAGCATGGCTTGGACATTCTCCTCCCACTCCCACTCCTTCCATTCCACCATTTCCGTCAAGGTTAACTTGTGCAATCTGGGAAACACAGCAGCCAACTGGTAAGTATGGTGTTGATCATGCTGGGGCTGCAAGAATTCCAGTCCAACGCGCTCAATGGCTAGTGCTCGACAAATCTGAAGTAACTCCAAGCACGGTAGATGACACAGGCCATTGGGGAGCACTGTGCAGCAAGGCAGGTCATCCATCGTTGGAATCCGCAGGTTTTCAAGGGGCACAGCTGCTGTTGATCTCATCCACCTTGGGAACCACCGCCCAAAAAATCCTTCAATTTCAAGAACATCTAGGCAGGGGTGGAGGGCAGAGCTCATCATACACTTCCACAATATGTTGTTGCTCTTCCTCAGAGAAGCCTTCGTCTTCTCTAACAAGTTGCCCATCATCTTCAAGTCGACTGGTGTAGTTTAATAGCAGATAGCTAAGATGCACCTTTTCACCAAGCATAGCCTTTGCGGCGAAGGAGGAAGAAAGTACATTTTCGGGACCAAATATAGAAAGGCCCATGAGCCGGGAAAGAGGCTCCATGTTACGTGGCTGCTAGGGTTGAGAGGGAGAGAGGTGAGGAGAGCCATGCGGCTATGCTACAGTATCCCCTGTGCTACAGTACCCATGGGTAGTGTTCACGGGCTAGGGCTGTGAGGGCGAGAGGGAAGGTTTTTCCTTCTTAATTCTTGCTTGATTAGATTGATACATCTCCTCTCCTTATATACAGAGGATTTGTTGACTTACAAGTAAGGCTTACTTACCCCTAAGCAAGCGACTCTTATTTCTAATTAGCCCTAACACTAATGGGCTATGCCGCCAGCCCAGGCCCAATAGACCCCTAGCATACTCTAACACTCCAACACCTGCAGGCTACACCAGTCGCCATCCATGTGGGCTGGAAAGCCGAAAAGTTTCCTCAAATTAGTTAAAACATAGAACCCCCTAGGTATAAAATTTATATTTGTTCCCATTAGGCTAAGAAACCTAAGCTGTTGTAGCTTTTCAATGCTACGAGGAAGCTTCACCAAGTTTTCACAGCCATCAAGACTTATATACTGCAAGAATTTCATCTTTCCAATGTTATCTGGCAGACTAGATGTATTAGGGTCAGTGATAGAGAAATACCACAAGTGTCTGAGTTGACACAATGATTCAGCCACTACATCAAAATTTGTTAGAGTCAAGATGTAGGGTCCGTAGACTTGGAAAGGTACCCAATGAATTACCAACTTTAATCCCTATGTGCCCAGCTACTAGTAGTGTTCTTAGTGATTTCTGTGACTGCAGAGAGCTCCACTCTAACTCCTCTGATTCTGATCCTTCAGTTTCCACTGATAATCGAATAAAATTTTTTGAGTTGAGTTTACCGATATCAGGTTTCCCTTTGTGTGCTACTAGTGCTTCATCTCTCGCCACATATTGTGCAAATGATCGAACTACATCATGCATGTTACAGACCCATCGGTCAACATACAAAAGATCTGGTTCTATAAGGTTCCTCAGTATTAGCTCATTGTAGTACTCCATTGCTAATTCTTCTAGTTCATCAGAGTTCCCCTCAACAAATCCTTCACTTCATCAGAGTTCCCTCAACAAATCCTTCACTAATCCACATGCTCACAATGTCATCAACAAAAACACTGTGCTCTTATTAGGGATGAGGGAGTAGCGTAAAAAGCATTATTTTAAAGAAGGGGTGCAGATCTTTGTTACTAAGGTATATTGCATAGTTTAGCTCTTCAGGCATCTGAGATACTGACCATATTGTGTTATTCAATATATGTCGGTGTTTTAGAATAGGGGGTGTCTAGAGACGAGACAAGTGAATGATGCTGCGCGTCAGAGCCTCAGATGGTGTGCAAGGTGGACACAAGATCTATACTGGTTCGGGCCGAACGTCCCTAATTCCAGTGCTCGCTACTGCTCGTGTTGCTTTGCACCGAAGTGCTTATAGTAGGAGGATACGAGCTGGTCGAGAGAGGGATAACTCCCTTGTCTCTATGTGTGGGTGTGTTTGAGTGTTTGAGTATATGCTTAGTATATTGCCATTGATGTGCCTTGTCCAACCTCTCTTGTCGAGGGTCCCTCCCTCCCCTTTTATAGTATGCAAAGGGAGGGGTCGGGTTACAGTATCTGGATGTACGAAAATATAAAGAAAACGCCATAAGGTGCTCCCTATTCCTAGCTTTCCTCTCAGTTCGTGCATTCATACAGTCGTGGTGGTGGTGGTGGCATGCCATGGTTGTAGATGTATCACAGTTGACGTGGCGAGGCCATATCCTGACACGGTGTCATGATGAAGAAGATTTCGTGGCTCTGAAGCTGCGCCGGCGAAAAGGTGGGGGGCCTAGACGACTGTTGCTCCCCGTCCCATTGAGGTGGACATGGTAGGGTGCGGCGTAGCATAGCTTCTCCCTATTACTTCCGTGGAGGGCGAGAAAGAAACGTGGAAGCCTTGACTGGATTATGAATCAGGTGTTACAAGTTCCTAGGCAATCCTGCACGACGCGGCGGGCTCCTGTTCCTTAGCAGGAAAAGGTAGGGGCCCGTGCATGCTCGTGGAAGTGTGTTATAGTAGGGGGGTCGAGCAAAGCAGTAGCTGTACAAAGGGGTCGAGCGTCTTGATGAAGTCACATGGCTCGGGCGCCTGATGACGTCACGGGTGTCGGACGAGACGAAGAGGGGTCGTACGAAGCGGAGGAACGCCTAGGGGCTCGGGCGCTTGTCCTTAGGCTTTGGTTTTGAGCGCAGTAAGGCCTGGGCCGGGTGTGATGGGCCGTGGGCCATAATATTTGTCTTGGTGGACGGTTTTGCGATGAAAATGGGGTACCCTGTTTTGCTAATAACCGACAATACCTTTTCCCAATCTCCTCATCTTGCCATTTTCTTGCACAAGAATCCTCCCATTACTTTGATAGCAAGTGGCAAACAATCACATTTTTCTATAATTCTCATTCCAATATCCTCTAGCATATCAATTAGAGGCTCATCATCTCCATTTCTGATTACCTGCAAGCAGTCCAAGCAAATAAAATGAGTAACAAAAAAATCACTGGCGGCTATACATGCCGAGACATCCTTTACTAAAAAAGTACAAAGCATATCATGAAAAAAAATTGTATTCCCACAATGTAGACAGCTAAATGTTTTTCTTTGGGTTGAATTAATGTGGAAATTCATATATTTTGCCCTTATTTTCCAATTAATGTTAGAATACTTACGGATTTTCTCATCTCAGATTAATGTGTAAATATAAAGAAATATGCATCCTTTGACATTGATACAGATTTAATTGTGCAAGATCCTCATCATGTTGTTTTGGATGTCACCAGAGGAGGGTTACTTGCAGCAGAAAGCTAATGGGAATTTAGATCAAAAGAAAAATGAGCTACTTGACATGAATGTAGAACAAAGAGAAGATGCATTTTAGGATGGGACATACAGGCTAGATCAAAAGAACATCAATGCATTTTAGGATGGGGATTTAATTTGTAACTTGTGTTTGGCTTGATGAATTAAGTGGTGTTGGATCATGTCATCATAGGTCCAAATATGTTTGGCTCTTGTTTTGTTTAAGATATTGGGTTGATCCTCATGATTCATCCTGCTAGTACTCAGGTATGATGGACCCATCAGTCCATCACCCATCCCATTGATGGACTGGTCCCATAAACAGAGCACACCAACATAAGGATGGCTTAGATAATTCAGTAATCAGTACCCCTACCAAAAGGAAAGTAAAAAGGAAGAACATAAGAAAAGGTAATACCATACAGACCTGTTTCTTGAGCAAGGACCAGGCATCTTTCGGGTCAAGTTTGTCGACGTGGTGGTAGGGCTCCCTAGCTTTCATCACTCGTGCAACCAAGTCATGCCTTGTACGGTGACCAGGACTCGGCTACCACGACCAGCAGCATTGACAAATTGCGTTTTAAGAACATCACTCCATGCTTGGTCAATCCAAACATCATCCATGACCAGAATAGTCTTGTGCCCATCCAAAGCATTCTGAAGGATCCGTTGAAGTGTGGCTTTTGCATTGCCAGCTGCATGGTGATCTCCCCCTGCTTCGATGATGGCACTCTTTAGGATCTCTGCCACACTGAAGTCCTTGTTGACACTCAACCATATCTTCTTGGTGAAGACACGGTTGATGGTGTCACCGTTGAAGATTTTTTGGGCAAGGGTTGTCTTGCCAATTCCGCCAATGCCAACAATAGCCAAGACCATACTTTTATTATCTTTTGTCATGGGTAGCAGTGGTTTCAGGGTCTTCTGTTAGCATCTCCACTAGCTTCCTTGTGTCAACTTCAATCTGTTCGCCAACCACACTAGACCGGTCGAGCTGCGCTGAGGTCTCGCGGTAGGCAAGGCGAGGTGGTGTCTCCTTCCCACTGCGGTCCTCATAGGAACCAAGGTTGATGAAGCTGAAGGTAGCGCTACGCTCCTTGATGGTGTCTAGCCTCTTGTTGAGCTTCTTGATGCGGCTACCGATGTTGTGGGCGAAGACAGGATTCCTGATGCAGAATAGCAAGGGGTTGAGGCACCCCATAGCCAGGGATGATGAACCTCGCTCCATGGCCTTAAGCTGACACCGGTCATGGATGTCAGTGGCGTCATACATGGTCCCCGAGCTTGGTTCCAAGGTTGTCAATATCACCAGAGACCCCAAGCAGCATGCCCACCTCTTCTTTTGCCGTCTCCATCAGCATGTTTTGATATTTGAATGTAAGATGCCAAAGCATCCAGGACCACTGCCATATTGCGGGCAGGTTCAGAACGCTGCAGCCTGCAGAAGAAGTCATGGGAATTAGAACAAAGTGTTTTACTTCTGTACGTTCAGCATTTCAGTGCTAAAAGCCAGAATCAGTGGCATCAGTGCAATGAACAGCTAGCAGTCAGTTATGCAAATAAATGCTAGATACATATAAGATAAAACAAGGCGTGATGACCTAGCTATCCATGTCAATCTTGCATACTATCCTTGCGTGTGACAGAATTTCTGCTACTGAGAAATATTTGCAGGTTGAGAATATGGTCACCGATGATTGCTTCACCAGTTTGTAGGCTACGCTATTGTGAATCTTGCGCTTATGTCCTACAGGATCTTTCAGCTGCATGGTTAACTAATGCCTTAATAAATCTGCGTAGGCAGAGCAGCAAAGATGCAAAGCAACAAGGAAGACGAAATTGAAGGGCTGTCTAGCTCAATATTTTGTCACTAGCTAGATGTCGAAATTGCTGTACCGGATTTACATGTAATTGCGGCATGTTCAAGGATGGTAGCTTTAGATTGCCTCAATTTTATGTTGTTGCAAAATATTGTGATTAAACGAGCTTGTTGTGTGGAACTGATGAATATTTACTCTCAAAATGAAATTTTAATGACAAGAGCACCTGCTCACGGAACGGATCCCGCCTATGCTGCCGCCATCTGCATCGCCTGCTCGCTCTGCGGCATCTGCGTGCTGTACACCCCTGCTCACGGGACAGATCCTACCCCGACTCGCGCCGCGCGCCCTTGCTCACGGAATGGATCTCTCCCTCCTCCGTGCCCTACCATAGCCCGTACTCGCGCCTCCTATTGCGGTCGCGTTCCATCCACCTACTAAGGGTCCATGCCGCCGACGACCTCGGTGCCACTCCGTAGCATCGAGCTCCGCGTCGACGAGCCTCCATTTTCGTCCAAGCAGCAAGTAGATGTTGCGCTTGAAAGCACATGTTACAAGCGTCTGTTTCAGAGGTATGTTATAAGTGTTTCATATGGATGTTGCAAAAGTAGATCGAGATGTTACATATGTTGCAATGATTGTACACGTATACCGCAAGCTTTTGTTCCTAATGTTTTAACTATTTTTTAGACGTACGTTACAAGTGTGTTTATGTGGATGTTGCATATGTTTTGCAAATATATTTGCAAGTGTTTTATCTGGACGTTACATATGTTTTTGCAATGGTTTCAAGTGTTTTTCAGGTGTTTTTGCAAGTGCTTTAGATGCATGTTTCAAGTGTTTCATTTGCTTTCAAACTATGTTGCAACTGTTACATCTGAATGTTAAATTGAGTGTTGCATCTCCCTTCTCGCCTTTTGTTGCCTCGCGTCGTCTTGGTGTCTCCTCCTCCTCTTAGCGCCGGCTGGGCATCTGCCGCCTCATCCCTCTCTTCTCGAAGCTGGTGATGTTCTGGGTAGCGCGGGCCCCATGTGGGCGCGCGAAAATGGTGCAAATAAATGGTTGTAGGCACAGGCGCCAGAACGTCCGGATGCTAGCAAACCCGTTCTGAATTTTGCTTTGTACTGGTGAAACTTTTATTCAACAAACAAATATGCGTATTCACTATTCAGACTTGAAAATGACCTAGTGGTAATGGTAAACATTGTTTGCAATATGCAGATGGAGCTCCCTGATTGGGAAACCTGCAACAAGATGAGAAAAGTGCAGGTGCCTTTGAACACATTCATAGAGATGAAATCTGGACCGTGCCTGAAATGTTTCGCAAAATACAGTCTGTTCGCTTGGACTGAACTCTGGCTGATCTGACTGGTTTTTTTTAGAGAAAAATATTGCTGGATGGCTGGCTGATCTGGCCGACGATCTCAAGGAATAGGCTCATAGTTGTGCAGCATTGAGTTGCGTAAATCTCTTATACAATTTCTCAAATACATTGCATATGGTATATAAAGAGTCCTTTACACGTATGCCATAAGCCATTAAAAAAGTTGAGTTTTCATCGGTGCCACTGCTATGAACTTTTTTATCCTCCACGCCACTTCCATCAGATTTGGTTCTAACGGTGTTAAACTACGGGTGTAAAAAGTCAAAAATACCCTCAGGTCTAAATATGCAATTAATTTTTTTGAGCATCTTAACGATCTCAAATAAAAAAACTCAAAACTAGAAAGTTGCAGATCTCGTCGAGATCTACAATATTTATATAAAAATTATTTTCGTTTGATTCCATATAAAAATATGATTTTTCTAAGACATATTAATAATATCAAATCATATTTTTTTGTATAAAATTAGATGAAAATAATTTTTATATAAATATTGTAGATCTCGACGAGATCTACAACTTTCTAGTTTTGAGTTTTTTTATTTGAGATCGATAAGATGCTCAAAAAAATTAATTACATATTTAGACCTAAGGGTATTTTCGACTTTTTACACCCGCAGTTTAACACCGTAGAGCAAAATCTGACGAAAGTGGCGTGGAGGGAAAAAAAGTTCAGAGCAGTGGCACATGTGAGAACTCAACTTTTTTAATGGCTTAAAGATAATTACCAACTTTTATAATAACAAACATGTAAAGAACTCGTACATGAATGTCTGTTGTGTTCGTGTATATCTATACCAAATGCGTCCACCCATTTCCTCATAGGTAACTTCATTTTTTTTGACAACATTCATAGGTAACTTCATTGACAGAGAAGGTAACAGACGAAGGAAGAGCAGTGTTGGGCTAGAATCCTAAGGCCCAAGTCCAATCGCCTTAAAACCCTATTGGGCTTGGAGCCCACTGCCGAGCTAAGAGGAGTCCGTTCCGTCTCTCGTCCCCCACCCGGGACGGCGGCGCGCGAGGTCAAAGAGGCGCCCGCGACGGCCGACGGCGGGCATTTGCTGCTCCTCCTCCTCCCAGTCGATCAAGTACGAGTACAGTGGATTGGACATGTGGCGGCGGCAGCAGCAGACCCTCCTCCGCCGGCTGCCGTCGCTGAGGGCTGTGGCGCAGGCTCCATCATCCTGGGCGGCCGACCGGCTTGGATGCTACTACGGATCTGCGCCGGAGGGGAGGAAGGGAAAGACGGCGCCTTTGCAGGTCTCCTCCTTCCATATCCGTTTCCCCGATTCCCTTCTTCCCTCCGTCTGCTTACTGATGGGTTTGGTGCAGGCGCGGGGCATGGTGGACAAGTTCCGGATGCGCGCCAAGGGTGGCGACGGCGGCAATGGCTGCGTCAGCCTCCGCCGCTCAAGGTCCAGCCGCCTGGGCATGCCTGATGGTGAGAGACCCCACCGTTTTGTGCTGCCCTTGCTTTCGTACTAATACTAATGCTCTTGTGAAATTGGCTCTGTTTGTGGTATTAGCGTTGGAGACCAATATGTGTTGGTTCCCTTTATTATAATACAACTCCAACTTTCCTAATTAAATTACTGCTTCTCTTGATGAAGTTCAATCTTCAAATTTTCCACTTTAATTGCTTTGTCCATTAGTAGAGCTCTTACTGTAGGAAAATTTTATTTTGATTTGCCACTAGGTTAACCGCCTATTGTCCTAGTCTGAACTGACCAGATGTTTCTTTGGATTTGAAGTAATCTTTTTAATTGATCAACATAGCGCATGTCTGGCAGTCTTCGAAATAGTATTTTCAGAGATGATACTCTGATGTATGGGGATCTACTGCTTGACCACCTGATCCTAGAGGTGCGATGGTACTGTAATTCTGTAAATGCTTAATTTGATATCAAAATGCAATGCTACAGACAGGGGATGATCCTGGAATTCTAAAAGATCATGTGCAAATTAGATATTAAATCCTGCTAATTGTATTTTGTATATAAATGTTTCCCCTGTTTCTGTTGGTCGAACTAGTTCCTGATACTCACCCTGTTTTTACCATACTAGTGCAGTGAGATTTATATTATTTGCAATATTTGGAGTGATCGATTCTGACACTGAATGTTAAAAAATGCAGGTGGTAATGGAGGGAAGGGTGGTGATGTAATTCTTGAGTGCTCTAGGTCTATCTGGGATTTCAGTGGCTTGCAGCATCACATGGTGTGTCTTCAAAAATATCATATGATTTTGCTTCAGTTAGATATGGTTGCTGTACTGATTATTGTGCTTGATGTAAGATCTTATTTCATAAATTATAGATTCCTAATTGAAAATTAAGGTTGTGAATGTATTGGAATTAGAAAGGTCATCCAACCCTGAATTTTATTTATCAACCTAAAGTGTGAAGCTAGACATTGTGCTGTAGCTCGACAAGATATGGATCGTTTGAATTCTGGGGAAATTACTGATACCTGACTTTTTAGCTTGTTTAATTTTGGTTTTCAGAGAGGAGGTCGAGGTGGCAATGGACTTTCTAAGAATCAGATAGGAACAAGAGGTTCTGACAAGGTTGTCATGAGTATATGCATATAATATATGTCCTTTTTTTTGGTTTACATTGTATATCACCTTCTCTACTTGTATGTAACAGATTGCACAGGTACCCGTGGGCACGGTGATTCATCTGGTCGAAGGGGAACAACCTTCTCTCACAGTAAATAAACCAACCAGAGCTCTAGATCCCTGGGACATACCTGGTGCTGCAGGACAGTCTTCAGATTCAGATCAGATTGGTAATGCAGTGACGAAAGGTTTTGATGGTGGCTTGTCTAATCGGCATATTGCCCCTAAGCATAATACTGATGGAAATGAATCTGTAAAGGGAAGCAACAGTCAGTCAGAGAATTCAAAATTCTTACATACATACTCCAAGCCTCAGTTCTCAAGCACTGATTGTGATGTAAGAATCTATTCATGTCAGGAGGGGACTGATGAAAAAGATCAGACTGAAAGCGAGGATGAAGAATTTTGGGAGGATGAAGATGAGTTCGATATGGACAAGGAGGATGATGAGGAAGAGGATGAGAGGGAAGAACAAGATGTGCAATATTGTGTTGCTGAGATGACAAAACCTGGGCAGCGGTTAATCATAGCACGAGGAGGTGAAGGTGGATTGGGGAATGCTTTTATCATGAAGGAGATGCGGCCATCCAAAGCAAACAGGCAAGAGAAGATAGCCCGTTTGAGTACCGGGCAGCCTGGAACTGAGAGCTTCCTTATCTTGGAACTGAAGAGCATTGCAGATGTTGGTCTTGTTGGATTGCCCAATGCTGGTAAGAGCACATTGCTCAGTGCTCTCTCTAGGGCGCAGCCAGAGATAGCAGACTATGAATTCACCACGCTGAGGCCCAACATTGGCAGCCTGACCTACGAGGACTACTTCTCAGTTAAAGTGGCTGATATACCTGGCCTGATCAAAGGAGCACATGAGAACCGTGGCCTGGGTCATGCTTTCCTGAGGCACATAGAGCGCACCAAAGTTATCGCCTATGTGCTTGACCTTGCAGCCACGCTTAATGGCAGGAAGGGTGTCCCACCTTGGGAGCAGCTGCAGGTTTTGGTTGCAGAGCTGGAGCATTACCAAGAGGGTATGACTCGGCGACCATCATTGATTGTCGCAAACAAGATAGACGAAGAGGGAGCTGAAGAGATGTACGAGGAACTGAAGAGGAGAGTGCATGGTGTTCCAATATTTCCAGTTTGCGCCATCTTGCAGGAGGGGGTGCCAGATCTGAGAGTGGGTCTAAGGAACCTTATGGATGACTCAGATCCGCAGGGCATTGATTTTGAGAAAAATGACTGTTGAATGAGGTTACATCTTTTTTTCTCTCATGACACTGACGCATATGAGTGTGTTGCTGATATTTCTAAGAATCAGAGGCTAATATGGATAGCAATTAGATCTGCAAATGTTGATGACTCTGTGGCAATTCCTTTCTTCTTGTTGTGTTATTTACAACAATTGAGCACTTGCAATCTTTCTAATACCGTTCTTGTTGAAGAGCAGAAATATGGAGTAGCTATAAGGTTTGTTTCAAGTTGTACATGGTAGTAGCAGCTGAAACATTGGCCTTGGTCAGTAGATAAACAGAACTGCATTTGCACTTGGTAAAACCAGGTTGCAGGCTTGTAGACTTGGTGAAGACAAACGTCTTGAGTTCCTTCTCTGTATAGATTCCCTCCCCTAGCTTTGCAGCTCTCCTTGAGCTTGCCTCTGCTGCTCTTTGCTTTTGTGCTTTGGCTTGGTTAAAGCCTCCCTTTTGCTTTGGCTCTAGTAAAACTATACAGTGGGGGCCTCCCCTGCTGTATTTTACGTTAAAAAAACAATAAGTCAAGAATTATGGCTTGTTTTTCTTTAGTTAAGGGTGATGGATTCTGGTTATAAATGCTGAAGATAAAATAAATGGGGTACCTTTTAAAAGTAGATTCTGAGAATCCAGTCCCATTTACATGACAATCCACAAGCTGCATCCCACCAGTTACAGCTAAACAGCCCATAATCTACAACTTGATTTTAAGAATCCAATGCTAAAATAAACATAGCACATGTCCTGTTGGTATCATTCCAGCTGAAGATATGCCCATGGAGCTGTAATCCGCAAAGTGAAGACTTCTGGTCCAGATGACATGGATTGCTCTCTGGTGGTATAGTTACCTCTTACTAGTATTATATCATTTTTGCAGGCTGATTACCATTATGGTTGCATGCTGATTGCTGCGACTGGTTCTGGAGGGAGGTCTGAAGATGTTGGACCATTGAACTGTGGAAGGAGATGTCCCTTTTCCATGGTGGGATGGCCACAAGAAGCATGACAATTTCTGTACATTTACTGCCTTTTGACCCCACTGGAAGTTTGTCCAGTGGAACTTACAACGTGTTGAGACCTCTGCCAGAGTTTCTGTAAGTAAGCCAATCTAATTACTTGATCCTTTCTTTTACTAAAAGCTTCTTGGTCAAACAGAGAGTAATATTCTTGTAATCTGCTGTCAGTTTACAACTGTGGATTGAGTACAGGTACCACCAACATAAGACCTTTAGCTTCCACCAAAATGATACAATGTACGGTTTATAAAATTTAACATAGCTATGCCAGAAGTGCTTAGGAGGGTGTTTACTCGATGGTCTTACACTTTTTATCAGAGATACTTGTCGGCGTTCGGTCCCGTGGGATCCTAAACCGGCGAGTGAGTGCTGCGTGTCCCTAACCTGGATGGTGATGCAAGGAGAACACACGGGGGTTTATCCTGGTTCAGGCAAAGGAAGGCCCTACGTCCAGCGGGGGGGGGGGGGGGAGTTTTGTATTTCCTTGCACCGAGGTGCTTGTGTAGAGGTTACAAGCTTGCAAGAGAGGGCAGCGAGCCTAAGTCTCAAAGAGAGAAAAAATAGTACAAAGATGATTGCTTGAGATGTTGATCTCTGTGTTGGGAATCTTGGATTGCTTGGCACTTGGCTTTGAACTTGTGTCTTGCCTCTCCCCTCTGTAGGGTCCTGGCCCGTCCTTTTTATTGGGTCGGAGGAGGCCAGGGCACCGGGGAGCCTTGAGGCGATGTTTTGTCGATCCCTGTAGAGGTGACTGTAGCGACGTGCCCTGGGAATGGCCGGCCATCTCTGGACACCATGGTGACGCCGGGGATGAGACGGCGAAATGACCTAGGGCATCGTGCCATACTGGCCTTCTCTTCCTATCGAACTGTGCTGGGCGTCGAGGCCAGGTCGAGGTTGGACGGATAAGGCCGAATCCCCGAGATTGCGGAATACGGGCCTTGTCGTATCCTTTCTGAAGAGATACAGGCCCGATCTTCCGAGAGGTAACCGGTAAGTTCGACTTGTGGAGATCTCGACGTTGGCGATTCGGTTTCAAATCAGACACGATTCGAACCCTGCAACCGTTACACCACTGCTCCGTTGGTTATCAACCAAGCACAACTTGATTGACCTCGCCAAGAAGGCTTTTCCTGCAAGCGAATCGAAGAACACAAGCAAGAAGGTAAAAACACGTAATTTGAAATTGCAAATATGAATGATGCGAATATCAATAGGGTTCAAGAACTCGGTTCCAAAGGACTAATCGACACAGTGGAGGAGATCAAGAACAGGGGCCCTGGATCACTGTAAAAGGATTTGTCACCACAGTTGCAATGAACGATTCAGTTTTTCGATGGAAAACTAAACTCTAAACAAAATCCAATTGTCTAGCAGCGGTGGCGGCTGTGTTTATAGTCTAAGACTCGACCTAGGGTTGAGGACGGCCAGATGTTGGGCGTCCACAACTTGGGCTTAAGGCCCGACATGATACATGGCCAAGTTGGCCCAAATAGGTGACGCAACACCTTGCCGTGGTCACACAGAATGATCCACGGATCTTCTGGAGCTGGGATCAGATTCAAAACGACGGCGTCGTCGTCCCCTTTCCAACGCATCCAAGAACGCCCCGTTTCGATGTCGTATGAGAGAGTTATGACCGAAATAGTGACGATGTGTCTGCTGAATCCGAGGGTGACGTGGCAGCTGAGTTGGGGACGAATTACAACTTGAGGAAGACCATAGCGTCGGTGTATCCAGCGTGGCGATGTCCTCATCATCATCCCCTTCTTGAATTGGAGTCGTCCTCGACTTCATCTTGGCGATGTCCTCATCACTTCCTCGAGGGTGACTGACGATAAACAGTGCACGGTAAGGTGTGCATAGTGATAGGTTTCACCTCCCATCACGGGATGGGCGGTAAAACAATGAGGACTGACACCGGCGTTGCTCCCATGTTGATCCTGGTTGCGGCTATGCCGGTAGGTGGTAGCGGGTAATCGCATTAAATGCTCTGACTTTTGTCTTGGGGTAGGTGAAGTGAGGGGGTCGAGCGCTCCGACCCGGGGTCACGCGAGTCGGGGTTCTTCCTGTGGGCGAACGAGCCTTGTGCGAGTCGGAATGCGGTAGAGGTGCCTTGTCGTGCGGGACGAGGCGCGACCGAGGCGTTCCCGTCGAGGGTGCCTCGTACGAGTCGGAGCCGGAGCGCGGTCGAGGCACTCAGTCGAGCTGGCCTCGTACGAGACGGACCTAGTATGCGGTTGAGGCGGGCTGCCTTTTGCTGTGACTTAGTCGTTTTGTTTTTTATCGTTGGATGTGGGTACCCCCATACTGTTGGTATCAACAGTAGCCCCCGAGCCTTTGGGTGAGTGTGTGATCACTCTCCCAGAGGCTTGTTAGTTGATGAACTGGAGTCATAGCGTTGTGGTTTTTGCCGGTGGGGACGCGCGAGCGCACCCGCCGGGTGTAGCCCCCGAGGCCTCGGTGGAGTGTTGAGACTCCTCCGAGGTCTTTTATGCGTTCTATTGGGGAATGGTTTCTAGTGGTGGCGGGATCCGTGCCTTTTTATTTTTTCTGAGTTTGGTTCGTTGCGGTTGAGCCCCCGGGCCTCGTACGCACGAGGTCGATCAGAGTCCCGGCCGTCTTTTGTCGTTTGACCCTCACGCTCCTTCTTTAGGGAGGAGGGGTGGGGAACGCCGTACTACCCCTGTTTGGGCGAGTTCCGACGATCTCCAACGAGCTACTAGCAGGAGAATTTGAGTGTGAGCCCGTGCTCCAGTCGTTAGGAGTCGGCTAGTGGCCCGGAGGCGCTCTCAAGAATGCCAAGGAGTGGTCGTGTGGATCTCGATTCCCTGCGACGGGATCCGAGGGCTCGGTGCCTCCCTCGAGGGGATTCCTACGTCGACCTCCTCCTACAGCCTCGAATACGTCTTGGGGTACCTTGAGAGCATGGCTCGAGCCTTGGCCATGTACGAGCGCATCCCTGGTCGTCCCTAACTCTGTCGCTCGAGGGCAGCTGTCGAACCCTGGTCGAGGGCCAGCTTCCGCTCCCTCGAGACTTATGGCGGGCTCGGAGCCCGTTTACCAGGTATCTGGAAATATCCGTCCGCGGATCCTGTCCCGTCCGTTAGCTGGGCGCGCCTTTTCAGGGGAGAGGGCGAGATCAGCGCGGTAGTGGGCGACATGGCGTACGGTTACGATGTGGGGGACGGCCACGCGCCCAACTCCTGCGAGATTCAGGGAAACGGTTAGGTAAGAGCATTAAATGCGAGAAACCGCTCCTACCTTTTTGCGCGGCCGTTAGGCTTCCGCCGGGGCTATAAAAACAAAGCCTAGGGGTCTGCCTCCTCTACGGGCCCTTTGCGTTCTTGCCTCCTTTGCTTTAGATAGCTCTCTGTGCCCCTTGCGCCCTCCGTCTTCATCCAGCGCCGCCGCCGTCGCACCCCCTCCGTCCACACAGCTTTTCCCGGCGCCAATGGCAGGCAAGAGTCATATCCTCCCCGCCGACGACTGGGCCGCCTCCTCGGTGACGGAGAGGAGGCTGGAGGAGTTAGTCGAGGACGGACTGCTGCGGCCAAGGACGAGCCGGTCGCGGCCGGAGTGGATTGCGCCGTCGCCCGACCACCGGGAGCCGGCACCCCCGAAGGGTACGTGGTTAGCTTCATCTGCTTCCACGAACGGGGGTTTGGCGTGCTGGCGACCACCTTCATGCGCGTGCTCCTCCACTACTACCAGGTGGAGCTGCACCTTCTCGCCCCCAATGCCGTCGCACAGGCCGCCATCTTCGCGGCGGTCTGTGAGGGCTACCTGGGGATGGAACCGCAGTGGAATCTGTGGCTTCATCTCTTCAAGGCAGAGCTCTTCGCCAAGAAGGCGGGGGAGAAGGGGCTAAGGTGCGCAGTTCGAGCGGGGAGCTGCGTCCTACAGGTGAGGTCTGGTCGGGCAGATCAGTACATTCCAGCCCACCTCATCTCCTCGAACAGCGACTGGCACGACGACTGGTTCTACCTCCGCAACGACGAGAGTCAGTTGCCGAGGTATACCGGCCGGATGCTGGTCACCCGAGAGGAGAATTGGTCCTACGGAGTCGCAGAGGCTGAGAAGCCGTGTCTAGACCCGCTGCTAGCGGCGCTGCAGCAGCTCCGTCTACGGGGCTTGACGGCGGCGGCGGTGGCCACGACATTCCACCGACACAGGGTGATGCCGTTGTGCCAGTGTCGCCTCCGCCTTGACCAGATGACACCGGAGGCGCCACTGGAGGGGAGTCGGATGTCGCACGAGTTCCTCACACTCGAGGAGGTCCTCCGGCGGGCGTGGCGGATGGTGGGGAACTTCAAGACGGATGAGGTCGACAAGGTGCCCATGCGACCTACCCAGGGGTTCGAGCCTCTGGTAAGTGTTATTACCTAGCATGTTTGTCCGTTTCGTCTATTTTCAGATTCTTCTGATTTAGTCGAGGCCGATGCGCAGGATCTGTCTGCGGTGCAGGAGACACGACCGCCAGTCCCAAAGGACCAGCCTGCCCGGGAGGCTCGACGCCAGCATGCGTCCCAAAAGAAGCAGACAAAGGAGACGGTCAAGAAGCGGCAGATCCGCAAGGCCAAGAAGAAGGAGGCGCTGAAGAAGCTTCAGCGCCAGCAGTCCCTCGACGGGCTCCCCCTCGCGGAGTCTCCCTCCGAGACGGTCTCGGGGGAGGACGATGATGGCAGCGATGGGGACGATGATGACGCCCTGTCGCGGTACGACGCCGCGACCGGCCTGGCGGACTTCCCCGACGTTCGTCCGCTCTTAGAGCCCGTTGGGGGGTTGTCCTCCCGGGTGTCAGTGTCGGTCGTGGTGGTGGAGACGGAGGAAGAGGCGGGCAAGGAGGCGGGCCCCTCGACGGGAGGGGCCGCCCCATCCCAGACCCCACAGGAGGGGTCGACGGGGCCGCCTCCACCAGTCCAGGCCCCGCAGGCTCAGCCGGCGGCTGGTGCGGCAGTGCCGGCGTCATCATCGGCGGCACCGCCGGCGGGCGTGAGGACCCGAGGCCAGCTGGCCTCGGAGGCGCAGAGGACCCGAGGCGGCCCTCCAGCCAGGGCCCCAAGGAGCACCCGGCCTGCCAGGGGGTCGGCCGTGAGACCGCCGCAGGCAGCGCCGGGAGGTTCAGATCGGTCGGGGTCGAGGCCCTTGGTGCCGCTTTCCGGGTAAGGATCCGCGCTCTGCTTTGTCGCCTTTCATTGGTACCGTTTTCCGACGTTTCTTCTCGCTTCACAGGCTCAAGCGCAAGGCGGAGTTGATGGGGCCAACCCTCGCGAAGTCGCTCCGGGCGAGCGTCGTCGTCATAATCGGACGGCGGCGCAGGATGTCGCCTGGATCAAGAGGCTTCAGGCCGCAAAGGAGCGCTTGAAGCAGCAGGAGGCGATGGCCCAGGCGGGGGCGGGCGTCTCGGCGGTCGCCGGTTCCGACCTCGCCACACAGGGGTCGGGACCGTCAGAAGTGGCGGCGCCCAGCACGGGCGGGGCAGAGCCGTGGTCGTCGTCGACTGCCGAGGCTGCCGTCGAGGCCGCAACGGCCGAGGCATCTGTCCGCGACGCGGAGCGGGCGGATGCGGATGTGATTATGGAGGAGGTCTCGCCGGCGGCGGGACAGGAGGCGGTGCAGCCGGGAGAGCCGTAGCAAGACCCGCCGGCGGAGCCAGCGGCTACGGTGGAGGGTGGGGTCGTCGAGCCCCCGCCCGTGGTTCCAGAGGAGGAGGTGCCGGCGATCGAGGGGCCGGCCCTGGTGGAAGGGTCGACGCCAGCCATGGTCGACCTCACCCTCGATGACTCCCCCCTGGACAAAGGAAAGCAGGTGGTGGGAGTCGAGGGGGTCGAGGCCGTGGACCAGGCTGGTCCCTCGGCGGCGATTGGTGAGGCCGGAGCCGCGGGTGAGGCCGGTCCTTCCGCGGGGCCGGAGGGCGCCCCGGCCAGACCGTCGTCCGAGTGGCCGGACCTCGCCGCGCAGGCCCTAGTGCGGGCGGAGGAGGAGATACCGCACTGGGGGACCGTCCCTCGAGTTCAGGGACGCTTCCAACCCTGGCGCGGACCCCGTCTTCGCCCTGAACGACAGAGACGAGGTGCATCACTGGGAATACCTCGAGGGCCTTCGTCGACACATAGATCGGTCGCTTCGTGTGGTGACGGAGGCCGTGTCACGAGGCATGCGGGACACCACGGAGGTATGTTTTGGCTCATCGGTTCTTTTGCTATCATTTTGCTGTCCTTTTGCCCTCTTTTTTTTGGTTCTTAACCTCTTTGGTTTTCCCGAACCGTGATCAGGAGCTCAAGGAACGCTCTCACCGCAAGTCGCTCTTCATTCGAAATGAGAGCGGCGTGTGGGCGGCGCTTTCCCGGCAACGGGCTCTGGTCGAGGAGGCCAACAAACGGCTTTTCGATCAGAGTGCCGAGATGGCCGAGTTGCGTGTCACCTACGCGGCGGTCAAGGAGGAGGCGGTGCAGGCCTGGGCGGCCGAGGCCGTGGTGCGTGAAGACGTGACCAAGGCCCGGGAGGAGGCAGCTAAGGCCCGCGAGGATCTCGTGCCCCTGTCAGCACGGGTGAAAGAGCTCGAGGAGGACGTCGCCCTGGTCAGCGGGCAACGTGACACCCTCAACGTCCAGATCGGGCAGGTAACCGCTCAATTTGGTGCCCTGAAGGACGAGGTCGCGGCGCTGAGCGGAGCCGTTCAGGAGAAGGACGCGGCTCTCCTGAGCGCCCGCCAGGAGGTCGAGACGTTGAGGGCGGCCGTTCGTGACAGGGATGACGCTCTTCAAGCGCTCGAGAGGACGTGCAGGGGGCTCCGTGACGAGATCGTGGGCTTGCAGACCCATACCGAGGGTAAGTATTGGTGTTACGGCCTTGGCGTCAAGGCCCCGTATTAGTGCTAATTCAGTTAATTGTGTTTCAGAGCTGGAGAGGGAGCAGCGGGTGGCCCAGGCGGCGGCCAATTCCTTCCAGAGCCTCCTTGAGGCCGAGACCCAGCGGACACAGATGCTCCAGGGCGCAATCACCTCCGTGTGTGACGGCCTGGGGGTCGAGCCCGACGCCGACACCGGGGAGGACGCCCCGCGGAACTCCTTCGTCCGTCGGATGGTGGCGCTGGGCCGCCTCGTCCGGGAAAGGATACGGGGCAGCCTCCACCACGGCGTGAAGAGAGCACTGGCCGTCGTTCGGTCTGGGTTCGTGTTCGACATGGAGCTTATCGCTGACGGCTTCATCACTGACCCGGACCGGACGGACGAGGAGAACGAGGACGCCTGCTTGGATCTGATCGGAGCCGCTGAGGAGCCTGGAAGCCGTCTGGCCACACTTTTCAAAGCCGAGGTTGTTCCGCCTGCCGACGACGAGGGCCTGTGAGCCAAATCTGGGCACAAAGGCCCGTGTAATAAGTTAGTGTTTTTGAATTTTGGTCGTGGTGGCCTCGGAGGCCTTAAAAACTCGGAACGTAAACCTTGCGCTAGTTATTTAAGTTTTGTTCGAGCTTTTCTTCCCTTTATTGCTTGAATCATGTTTTTGCATGATTTACTTAGCACGCCGTCGCGTCTTTGAGCGTATGGGAGTGAGCGGAGGTACCGTAGCCTTAGAGGCGTGAGTGATCTCGCGGCTCGACTGCCCTCGAACTTTAGGGTGCTTTTGTAGCCTCGTAGATCGTGTAAGAACCTGATTTAAGCGACGGGGGGTGTACTCCTTTTCAAAGTTATGAACTGCCATTAGGTCTGCTTAGCGTGCGGTCGCGCCCCTAGGCGTGAGGGGTGAGTGGAGGTACCGTAGCCTCGGAGGCGTAAGCGATCTCGCAGGCTCGAGAGCCCTTTCAAGCCTCAGGGTGCTCTCGCAGCGCTGTCGACCTAAGAGGTAGTTCTTTAACTTTGAAAAAAAAAGTACAAGTTTTTTCGGGGACTGGGGGTTCCCCCTTTAGCCCCCGAGGGAGGGTCGATTCTGGGAAAGCAGAGTCGATCCTTCCTCATTGTTTGTAAAACGAAAGTTTGAACATTGTTGTATTCTTTATTGATGATATTGAAAAGAAATTACAGAGCCTCGAGACTTTTTAAGGGAAAAAGCGACGTAGCTGTTCAATGTTCCAAGCGTTGGTGAGGATTTCACCCTTCTCATTGGATAGCTTGTAGGTGTCTGGCTTTAGGACTTCTGCGATGATGTACGGGCCTTCCCACGGGGGTGTGAGCTTGTGTCGTCCCTTGGTGTTCTGGTTTCGTCGCAGCACTAGGTCACCGACGTTGAGGTCGCGCCTGCGGATGTGTCTGTCGTGGTAGCGTCGGAGACCTTGCTGGTACCTGACAGAATGTAACAGAGCCACATCTCGGGCTTTCTCGAGCTAGTCAAGGGCGTCCTCTCTTGCGGCGTCGTTATTTCTTTCGCTGTAGGCTTTTAGCCTTGGGGACCCATATTCTATGTCGGTGGGGAGCATGGCCTCAGATCCGTAGAATAAGAAGAATGGAGTGAACCCCGTGGCTCGACTCGGCGTTGTTCTTAGGCTCCATAGGACCGAGGGGAGCTCGGCAGCCCATCTCTTCCCATGTTTATTTAGTTTGTCAAAGATTCTGGGCTTCAGACCTTGCAGGACCATGCCATTGGCACGTTCCACTTGGCCATTCCTCTTTGGATGAGCCACGGCTGACCAGAGCACACGGATATGGTGGTTGTCGTAGAAATCCAGAAACTTTTTACCAGTAAACTGCGTGCCATTGTCCGTGATGATACAATTAGAAACCCCAAAGCGGTGGATGATGTCGGTGAAAAAGAGCACAGCTTGCTCGGACCTGATGCTGGTGATAGGGCGGGCCTCGATCCACTTGGAGAATTTATCGATGGCAACGAGCAAGTGGGTGAAGCCGCCGGTTGTCCTTTTCAAAGGTCCAACGAGGTCGAGCCCCCAAACGGCAAACGGCCATGTGATGGGAATGGTTTGCAGAGCATGTGCTGGAAGATGGGTTTGTCTCGCGTAGTACTGGCAACCTTTGCAGGAGCGTACTAGCTTGACAGCGTCGGAGACCGCGGTCGGCCAATAGAATCCTTGTCGAAAGGCATTTTCGACAAGGGTTCGAGGCGCTGCGTGGTGACCGCAAGCCCCCGAGTGTAGGTCGTCGAGCAGGTCTCTGCCTTCCTCATTTGTGATGCAACGTTGGAGGACGCCAGTAGGGCTGCAGCGGTACAGCTCCTTACTGTCGCCAAAGATCACAAAGGTTTTGGCTCGGCGAGCGATCCGTCGAGCCTCGGTCTTATCTGAGGGGAGGTCCCCTCGGATGAGATGGTCGAGGTACGGAATGCGCCAGTCAGGCTCAGGGTTGGGTGGCGGGGTCGAGCCTTCCACCTGCATGGCTTCAGCCCCGGTCGAGGGGGCTTCTGTCACAGGTGGGGGGTCGAGCGACAGCCCGTCGACCCCTCCTTCCGACCCGAGGTCGACGGACGGTTGCTGGAGATCTTTTGCGAAAACGTCTGGTGGCACCGTAGTTCGATTGGACGTGATTTTCGCCAGTTCATCGGCGGCCTCATTATACCTGCGTGCGATATGGTTGAGCTCGAGGCCATGAAACTTGTTCTCAAGGCGCCGCACTTCTTCGCAGTAAGCTTCCATCTTGGGATCACGGCAACTTGAGTTTTTCATGACCTGGTCGATCACGAGCTGGGAGTCGCCTTGAACGTCAAGGTGTCGGACCCCGAGTTCGATGACAATTCTCAGGCCTGTGACGAGCGCCTCGTATTCGGCGACGTTATTTGACGCAGGAAAATGAAGCCGGATGACATAGCGCATGTGAACTCCGAGGGGCGAGACGAAGAGCAAACCTGCGCCTGCTCCTGTTTTCATCAACGACCTATCGAAGTACATGGTCCACAGTTCAGCTTGGAGCTGTACAGGAGGAAGTTGAGTGTCGGTCCATTCTGCCAGGAAATCTGCTAACACCTGCGATTTAATGGCTTTGCGCGGCGCATAAGATAGGGTCTCGCCCATAAGCTCGACTGCCCACTTGGCAATTCTACCCGAAGCTTCCCGGTTCTGGGCTATCTCTCCCAAGGGGAAAGAAGAAACCACAGTTACCGGGTGACCCTCGAAGTAGTGACGGAGCTTGCGCCGTGTCAGTATAATGGCATATAGCAGCTTCTGGATTTGCGGGTATCGTACCTTGGTTTCCGAGAGCACCTCGCTAATGAAATAGACCGGCCTCTGGACGAGCAAGGTATGTGCTTCCTCGACCCTCTCGACAACCAAGACCGCGCTGACTACTTGTGTTGTCGCGGCGACATAAAGTAAGAGCGGTTCTCCTGAGGTCAGAGGGACGAGGATCGGTGAATTAGAGAGTGCAGCTTTAAGCTTTGCAAGAGCTTCTTCGGCCTCGAGGGTCCAGGAAAAGTGTTCTGATTTCTTCAGGAGGCGGTACAGAGAGAGCCCTTTTTCGCCAAGGCGCGAAATGAAACGGCTGAGTGCCGCCAAGCAGCCCGTGATCCTCTATATGCCCTTCAGATCTCGGATGGGGCCCATGTTGGTTATCGCAGTGATTTTTTCTGGGTTGGCCTCGATGCCATGCTTAGACACGATGAACCTCAAAAGCATACCTCGAGGAACGCCAAAGACGCATTTCTCAGGATTGAGCTTGATGTTTTTTGCCCAGAGGCATTTGAACGCAACGTCAAGGTCGTTTACTAGATCGTCGGCTTGTTTGGTCTTGACAACGATGTTATCAACGTAAGCCTCGACGGTTGGTCCGATGTGTTCCCCAAAAACGTGCTGCATGCATCGTTGATACGTTGCCCCTGCGTTCCGGAGACCGAAGGGCATCGTAACGTAGCAATACATGCCGAATGGGGTAATGAATGAAGTCGCGAGCTGGTCGGACTCTTTCATTTTAATCTGGTGGTAGCCGGAGTATGCATCTAAGAACGAGAGAGTTTCACATCCCGCAGTGGAATCAACGATTTGATCAATACGTGGTAAAGGAAAGGGAACTTTTGGACATGCTTTATTTAAACTAGTATAGTCTACACACATCCTCCACTTCCCACTCTTTTTCTTAACTAATACAGGATTAGCTAGCCACTCGGGATGATGAACCTCCTTGATGAATACGGCCTCCAGCAGCTTGTGTATCTCCTCACCGATGACCTTGCGCTTCTCCTCGTCGAAGCGGCGCAAGCGTTGCTTCACCGGTTTGGAGCCGGCCCAGATCTCCAAGACGTGCTCGGCGACTTCCCTGGGTATGCCCGGCATATCTGAAGGACTCCACGCAAAGATGTCGATATTCGCGCGGAGAAAGTCAACGAGCATTGCTTCCTATTTGGGATCGAGGGTGGCGCTGATGCTCAGCGCCTTCCCCTTGTGATCAGCAGGGTCGAGGGGTACGAGCTTGACGTCCTCTACGGGCTCGAAGCTGCCGGCTTTCCGCTTTGGGTCGGGAATCTCATTGGCCAGACCGTCGAGGTCCGCTGCCGTGCTCGACACACTCGACGTCGCACTCGTAGGCGTGCTCGTATGAGGGCCCTACAGTGATGACACCGTTTGGGCCTGGCATCTTGAGCTTGAGGTAGGTGTAGTTTGGGACCGCCATGAACCTGGCATAGCACGGGCGCTCAAGGATAGCGTGGTATGTTCCACGGAATTCGACCACTTCGAAAGTGAGTCTCCTTTCTGAAGTTGGATGGTATGCTAAAGCAAACAGGCAGATCGACCCGGCCGACGGGTTCTGCCCGTTTCCCTAGCACAACTTCGTGGAAACCCCCGACGCTGGGTTGGAGGCGCGTTCTCTCGACCCCCAGGAGGTCGAGGGTCTGAGCGTAGATGATGTTGAGGCTACTTTCGCCGTCCATGAGTACCTTGGTGAGGCGTGTGTTGGCGATGATGGGATCAACAACAAGCGGTAGACTCCTGGATTGGGGACGTAGTCAGGATGATCATCACGGTCGAAAGTGATGGCCATCTCAGACCAGTCAAGGAAGTGGGGGACCGCCGGCTGCACGGAGAAAACCTCACGCCGCTCTCGTTTGCGTTGGCGCGTCGAGAGGCGGGTCGAGGGTCCTCCGTAGATCATGAAGCAGTCATGGATCTCGAGGAACCCCCATCCTTGTCGTCGCCCTTGGGATCTTCCTTCTTGTCGTCCTTCTTGACGCCTACGCCCTCAAAGTATCTGCGGAGCATGTGACAATCTTCGAGGTTATGGTTAGTGGGTCCCTTGTGGTAGGGACACGGTTCTTTGAGCATTTTGTCGAAGATGCCCCCATCGGGGGGGGCCTCGAGGTTTCTTGCGCTCGACAGCAGCGACAAGTTCGTCGGCCGGGGCCTCGAGCTTGCCCTACTGGCTCTTCTTCTTTCTTCGGTTGTTTCTCTTGGAGCCCCGGCTGGAGCCCGCGGGATCGTCGACCTTTTGTTTTCCCTTGTCCTGGTCACCGCCAAAGATGGCACCAACTGCCTCCTCGCCAGCGGCAAAGTTGGTGATGATGTCCATCAATCCGTTGGTAGTGAGTGGGGTGTTACAGCCCAACTCTCGGACCAACTCCTTGCAGGTGGTTCCGGAGAGGAAAGCCATGATCACGTCGGAGTCGGTGACGTTGGGGAGCTCGGTGCGCTGCCTGGAGAAGCGCCGGATGTAATTCCAGAGGGATTCGCCCGGTTTTTGCTTGCAACTCCGGAGGTCCCACGAGTTGTCGGGACGCATGTAGGTCCCCTTGAAGTTTTCCTCGAACACCCTCACGAGATCGTCCTAGTCGTGGATCTGTCGAGGTGGGAGATCCTCGAGCCAGGCTCAAGCGGTGTCGGAGAGGAACAGGGGGAGTTGTCGGATGATGACCCGGTCGTCGGTGGCCCCGCCCAGCTGACACGCCAAGCGGTAATCGGCGAGCCAAAGTTCGGGTTTGGTCTCGCCGTTGTACTTGGTGAGAGTCGTGGGAGGGCGAAACCGAGCCGGGAGCACCGTCTCACAGATAGCCTTACTGAAGACCCGAGGGCCCGGAGGCTCGGGTGAAGGGCTACGATCTTCTGAGCTGTCGTAGCGCCCGCCTCTGTGCATACGGTAACCTCGAGCCACACCGTCACCGTGTTTGCGCGTGCGGCGCTCAACGATGTTGCCGCGGGTGTCTCGGGGTTCGTGATCGTCGGCAATGTGCTCGGGGATAGGCGCCGCCCTGTTTTGCCAGGCAGGCTCGGGATGAACCGAGGCCTCTCTCTCCTGTCGGGAGGGCTCGACGAGCCGCTCCGAGGCTGGCTCGCGTCGCCTCGAGGCAGAGCTCTCGCCTGCTGCATGGCAGCGGTCTCGTGGAGCTCTCGGATTTCATCTCGAGCCCGACGGGCGTCGGGGTTTGACGGCTCGGGCATGTTGTGGAGGAGCATGGCGGCGGCGACGAAGTTCTGGCTGGCTTGAGCGAAAACCGGGGGGTCGACCACCCAGTCCTCGTCGATGCGACGGTTGACGTCGCGGGCTCTCTCGCAAGCTCTCCCGCCAAGTGCGTGTGCTGCGCGCTCACGCTCGAGGGTTTGTTGGAGTAGATGCAGATTTTCTCGTTCCTCGTCGAGCCTGTCCTGCAACTCGCGAATTTGCTCGAGCTGCATTCCTTGATCCGCAAGGAACTGAGCCTCGTCTCGCTCGGCAGGGAGCTCGACATGAGGTGGCGTGTGCCTTCCTTCAACTGGCTCCTCGTCCTCCGATTCCGACGTGCTTGCCTCGTCAATGTTGAAGCACTCGCGGGTCAGATCGTAGGTGTCGTCAGCCGAGTCGGAGTCAGGAGCGCCAAAGTAGTAATATGATGGGGGAATGTGAGACCGTTGCAAATCACCTCCGTGGTTGCAACGTTGAGAAGCAGTCACACGGGGCTCTGTTTCCAAGGTCTCCGTAGAGTCCAGATACTCAGAAGCCGGCGTGGATGCAACAAGGTCCAGAGTGGAGCGTAGATGGTGCCCGGGGAGTTTCTCGTAAGCACTCATGTTAGTGCTCACAGAGGAAGCGTACGCCCGGGCAACCGTGTCTAGCCCAAACGGGAATGTTGATGGAGATATCGTCGCACGCGTTGAAGTGGTTGGACCAGGTAGCGGCGGTGTCTCACCGGACGGGGGAGCGGCGGAATTCTCCGTCGACATCTTACCCTCAGCCAAGCTCATCCTACATAGACCCTCAGTGAGGAAATCTAGGTTGGCGTCTGGCTGAGAGGCGCCGGATCGGGGAATCCCACCACCCTCCGTGAGGTGAAGACGGCGGTTGCGCCGGGCTCGTCGTCGTCTGGCGGCTCGCGCTTGTCGAGAGCGATGATACCGGCGCAGTGCTCCCCAGGCTGGGAGAGCTCGTAATCCTCGTCGGTCGGGTGCCTGGGCGGGAGGAGGACCATATCGTAGCCGTGGCCAAGCGACATGAACTCCAAACTCCCGAACTAGATCACCGTAGCCAACGGGAGTGGGCATTCGGGGTCAGCCATCCAGGAAAGAATGGCGGGAAAGCGATGTTGGCACGCAGCGTTCCCCTACCTGGCGCGCCAACTGTCGGCGTTCGGTCCCGTGGGGTCCTAAACCGGCGAGTGAGTACTGCGTGTCCTAACCTGGATGGTGATGCAAGGAGAACACATGGGGGTTTATCCTGGTTCGGGCAAAAGAAGGCCCTACGTCTAGCGGGGGGGGAGTTTTGTATTTTCT